>CM053789.1:814333468-814682456 GCA_028749045.1 Cupressus sempervirens
AGCTGCTATAGTTGCCATTCTGCCTGGGTCGGCTCAGCATCACTATCATCAAAATCCTCCTCATTTATTGCATATAACATTTCATTGTTTGTTGTGTTTTCTTCAGATTCACTGTCAGCATCAGACTCACTATACATGCCAAATTCAACATCATCTTCATTGCTTTGACTTTCAATATCACGATATGAACCATTGCCACTGCCACTACCACTACCACTTGTGTTTGAAATGTTGGAAATCCATCTTCTTTGACATCACTTTCTCCAAATGCTAACAACCCAGTCATAAGGGAAACTTCCTACCTCATACCTAGAATTATAGAGTCTTAGACAATTATCCAAATTTTTGTCTAACTTGTTTCTAAACTTTGACTTAAGGAAGCCCAAAGTACTGAAAACTCTCTCATCCTCCACTCAACCCAATATCATTGTCAAACATAAATTGGTAAGCTTGAAATATTTTGGTATTGACTCTCTCAACTGATTGCTCTCACCAAGGTTTTTCCAAAGCTTTGTTACCACTCCCTCTTCCTTTGGGTTCTCCATAACAACATATTGTTTCATCAGTCGAGTTTCATCTAAAATTTCATTTATGGTGACTCCATTGATTACTTTAGGTGTGCAAAAATGTTGAATCAGAGTCATCATCCTTCTTCAAAAATCAATTGGACTGTTTAGAGACCAATATTGTGGAAAAACAATTGACATTGCTTCCAGCAGTTCCTCTGGAGGGAATCTGAATTTGATTTTTGACGACAAATTGTAGCAAACTTGTTTGATAGAGTCAAGCATAGAGTCTTTGATCTTCTTGAAGGCTTCACTTCTAACACGTAAAAGTACCTTCTCTGGTTCTGATTCAACTTCACTTCCTGCTTCGTTGGGATTGAAGCGGGCATAGTACTGCATTGGTATGTAAATTCCACCTACCTTGGCATATACCTCATCATTTGCACCAATATGTAAAAAGTTCCTAGGATTGTTCAAATCTGAGATTTCTAACCACTTTGTAAACTTTGTTTCATCTAATGGTAATAATCAGTACAGAGTATCTAGGCTACTACATGTCATTTTAAGCAGCTTATTATATTCTGCAATGTAGATAGCTCTTTGTTGAACCTTTTTTATAATATATCTCATGTCCTGTAGCATGGTGAGAATAACTGCTAAAGTTAAGAGTACCTTAACATTAGTTAGGTTTGACTATAGCCGAGGGAGTTTGTCTTGCACAGAGTGGATTAGTCCAAGAAATGATGGGTATTTAGACATTACTCGATGCACTGGTCCATCCGAAGAGATACATTTGGTATCATTGTCTTTAAGAAGCTTCCTCCCATTAGTAAGTCTTGCAACAAAGTGTTGAAATTATCGGACTCATTTTGGACTTCGACAAAAGTATTGGTAAATCTCTTTGATCAGAGATTCCAATTTACTTACACAACCAAAATTGCTGACAATTCCAAAAGCTAGATTCATTCGATGGGCCATGCAATGAATGGGAATAGTGTAGGGTGCCAAATCATTCTTGATCTTTTTGCAAAGAGTGCCTTTATGACCTTGCATAACTGAAGCACCATCCACTCCAACACACACAAACTTTTTGGCAATCTCTATGCTATCCAAACCTCCAGATTCAATTAGAGTAGTCTTTAATAATTCTTATAAGTTTTCAGGTGTCGCACTACGATTCAATTTAGCAAAAGATAGTAGAAATGGTTGATGACATAGATTGTTTACAGTATAAACATGCATGCACACCCATGAAGTATTATCAATTGTAATTACTTCATCTAGAGACAATGCAATGAAATCTAAGTTTTTTATAGATTTCTTCATATCTTCTATTTCAACCTGTGCAAGACATTTAGCCCATTCCCACTTGTTGTTTACTGACCAGTGACTGTTAGGATAGTTTCAAGTTTTCAAAAGACATAATAATGTAGTCATTGTAGGGTAGTCCATCATAGGGCATCCTCTACTCAATATATAAAAGACCACACCTAATTGAACTACTTTTCCCATATTTTTCACTTTTGTTGCTTTCCCAATGAAATCTTCAATGGAACCTTTTACTGCAGAACACTTCTCTCGTATTTGCTAGTGTAACTCGTATATTTCAGCATTCCTGATATGCAGATAGTTCTCCTTTTTTTTCAAGTTAGCATGGATTTTTTGACTCCATCTATAATTTCCTTCTTGTAAACTTTACCGACATGCTTTTCTATGGTATCAACTTTAAGCTACAGCCTCTTCTCCTTCTTTTTTATCTCTATGCAAATATTACATCTACATTCTACAGGAGGCTCACCATCATTTGGATTGGGCACTGGTTCAATGAACTAGTACTTTTCCACCCATTCTAACTAAAAATTCCTTTTAGATAGATCCCAGCGAGATCGATCTTTCTTCAATTCCAATTTTATTTTTTTTCCCTTTTGTGCATGAACCTGATTTATGGAATCATTTTTGGTTTTCACAATCGATTGGTCTGGGATTGACTCCAACTCTATAATCTTAGTTTGTGACTCCCTACTCTAGGGAAGTTCCTCTAGATCTTGTTCAAGTTCATCCTCGACTGAGATATCAGGTTCACCAACTTGAACTTCAATACTGTCTGAGGGTCCAACTTGTGATGAATCTCCTTTTTCAGTAACCACTGGAGATCTAACTTGTGAATCTTGTAGGTTGCCAACATTTCCACCACCAAAATATGCTGCTATGGTTCTGCGTTTTGGTAATGGTGGCCTCTCTTGGATTTCAGGGATTAGACCCCTCTTGTTTGACATGGAAAACCAATAAAAGCTGCAAAAAAATATAAGCTTAGTTGTTGAACAAAAGACTTAACCACTTAGACTACATATAATAAAAATAATATGATTCATTCTCAAAAAAAGGTTACTACTACTACAGTACTACAATCTACGGTACTACCCAATATAATTCACAAACCTAATACCTATAGGCTATCTTAGCATGTGAGATGTCTAGTCACAAGAGGACACTGGACAATGAAACTAAAAAAATAACCAGTACCACTTACAAAATAATTTAAAAATCACTTGCCTTTTACAAAAACTAGGTCCACAGGTCAATGGACATTGCACTCAGCACTCTGAAATTTCAGCAGCAATAAGAAATGCCAGTCTCCAGACCAGAAAATTGTGAATTGTGTAGCATAATGATATCTTATAGTCTAATCTAGGTTGGTGAATTAGGTGGGATTAACAAGCGGGAATGTCAAATGCAAGCGAAATGCACCTTCCGATGCAAGCCTATAGTAGGAACCAGTTGGCTAAATGGGGTGGGTGATCGACACACGTCGGTAAAATGGTTGGCGACACCCAACCCAAGGAAAAATTAATATGATTGTAGTAATGGCAAAATAACGTCGTCCAATAAGAAATAGCATGCAAAGGCTGGCGAATTGTTTAAAATAAATGTATCCAAACTGTATATCACATTGGTGATTGCACCGATATTTTTGACCAAACATGTCATAACTAATGGGCGACCACCCCGAGCGTTGGACCCAAATATGATAAATATTCAATGATGCGGTTGGACCCAAATATGATAAATATTTGCCAAATGATGATTGACCCGTCAGAAGGGATCACCAAAAGGTGAAATTCGCCGCTAAAGTAATCCCTAACCATGGGAGCCTATTTTGAAATGATGTACAAACTCTTATATTAATAAAATTTAAAACTATTACAAACACAAAAAAAAAAAAAAACAAATATAATTACTTATATTTTTGGAACTTTATATCAAATATAGTAATTGCTAAAGTATTCAATTTGAAATAAAAATAAATTGACTTATTTACATCATTGATAGATCCAAAAAAAGAACTTTGTGCACTCATTTCTTAGAGTTGTTCAACCATGACTACATAGCCTTTTGTGTAGCCTAATTTCTTGTCCTCTTGACAAGTTATTTTTATAAACTCCATGGCCTACATTTTTGCTTGGTATCATGAATTGTATTTATAACCAATTTTACCAAGACCAATTTTTTAGCAATTTATTAATATTTGCATATGATTTTTCATTTACTTATACTTATAATTTGTGCAACAAGTTTTGAATATCCACTTGAGCCGAGCTTGTGTTGCTTGTGCTTCTATTTTCTTGCTTTGGTTGCCTTTGATGTATCAGGAAACCTATGCGAAGTTTCAAATATGTTAGGTCACATAAGTATTAAGAGTAATTATTGCATAATTTTATTCTTAATATTATGACATACATTCTTTCCTTGGCGGGTACCATTTCTCCATCATCTATTACTTTTCTCTTAGTGGCATCCTTTTTAAGATTCTTTGAAAGATTTTGGGTCCAAAAAGTGTTTTCATGGCATCAATGAGTTGTCCCTTTAACTCTTTTGTTTGCAAATTCCACCTTTCAAGAAAAGAAAAGAAAATGTTAGATTCATAAGTGAATTGAAGCTACCTTTTAATTTACTTGAAGAAATTGATCAAAGGAAACATGATCTAGCAATAAAATCAAAATATGATACTTGTGCGTATGGTCAGCCCAAATATACACAAACATTCATCATTAAATTTTGCATAAAATATAGTATTCCTTGCAAAGTAATAATGGAAGTAGTAGTTATTGCAAGGGACTATGCGGGAGGTTAGTGCATTTGATCATGAGTATAAGATTCTATAGTAAAAGAAAGGAACAATCTTTAAAGTATTTGGAAGTTGGGGTACTTTTAGGGGGAGAACATCTTCATTGCTAACAACCAATTAATCAAAATTATTTATTGTTCCCATACATCTAACACGGGTACACCCAGGAAGGTCCTCATTGCCTCCTACTTAAAATTCTAATATTACAAAATGCCCCCTAAGAAATATTAGTTCAAGTGAAATAATCACATGCAAAATGAGAGAGAAAAAAAGGAACCTACTTACCAATAGGCCTTGCCACCACATCTGTTGTCATGTTATGTGTTGCTGAATTTGCAGTCGATAGTGCCTCTTCAATTTTGTTCCTTGCAATAGGCAGTGTTGTGAACATAGGATCAATGGTAGGAGTTGAAAAATGAGATTGTTAGAGCTATTAAAAAAAAATTGTTGAAGCAAAACAAAAGTGTAGGATAGAACATGCAATGTACTTGAACCACCTAAAGTATCATCCTCTACGGAATCACCCATGTATGTCCTCAACATCCTCTATAAAAATCACACATGCATTTTATTTAATGACATAAATAAAAAAGTATACTATAAAATTTTTTATTGAACTTTTTTTGTAATTAAAAACTACATTACTACTTACTATATATGTGCTAACTAGGTTCTTCAACCCATCCTCCATCTTGTATTTCAGGAATCTGAGGGTGAGTTGATGCTAATTGCATTAACCTTCCTCTTATAGCACAAATCAACTTTTTCAATGCAACTAAAGGATCAATGGTTGACTCAAAATCAATAATAAATTCATCCAACTCATTGTGCAACTCCTCGTCCTTGTGGACTACATTTTCTTTCCCTTTTCTTGATCAACACACATTTGTGAGAGCAATATTATTAGCTCTATATTTAAAATCAATCCAAAATAGTAGTGAAGAATAAAACATAATAAAAAATATGCATTAACATATTTCTTGTATCTAATTTGAACAACAACAATGAATTTTACTTGTCGGGAAGAACCATCACCGTCGTGCATATCCTGTGGCTGTTTGATCCATACTCTAGCCTTGTATTTCATAAAAAAACATCATTGAGACATGTTAAAACACATGTGTTATTATTCTAAGTTAGCAAAAAAAATATAAAAATTTAATGGTGTGTTGGATTCATTGATTGGAGTTGATTTTAAATGTGCATAGTATGTACCATTTTTTATCTATGAGATTCAAATTATAATTAATAAGAGTCTCTTTTCCTCCATGTGTTGATTTTATCTCACATACAAATACTCTATTTGATTCTTAGTTGATTTCCCTTGTACACCTCAAATATGCAATTGGGTTGATTCTTAGTTGATTTAGGTCATGTACTATTTATAAAACCTACAATATTCCTTGATTCTTTTGGCCTTCCTTCAATGTATATAGCAACTATTTTACTTTTTTCACTAGCTTTTTGTTGTATATAATTTTCTGCTAAACATACTTTTTTTATATCCTACAATCAGCATCCAACTACTGTAATCATAGCAAGGTCTAACATACTCCATCAATTCAAAAACCTTGTTGTAAGACACCTTTATACCATTTATGGAAAATAGGCCCAAACCATGTAATGAGGATGGTGCTATTCAAATATCCTCTCTCCAACACAAAAATCAATGTTTCTTGGAAGAAGTTCATTGGGGATCAATTGTTTCTATAGATGTATGTACCTAAATGGCACATCAGAGTCACCTTCACTCTCATCATCATAAGAACATGACCCCCTTGAGAAAGGAAAACTTTCATGTGCTTATTGAATTTTTTTATGATATTTTGACCTTGAGTCGATCTCCTTTATTTAGACATACTAAATGTCTCACTTTCTTCTTCCATTCCTACATTTTCCTCACTCAAGGAAGAAAAATCTAAAAAATACCTATTCACTAGTACCTACACTCCATGAAATAAGAGAGATAGGTGGCAATGACAGATATTTTACAAATGGTAAAAGACATTAATCTCTATGGGGTGTACTAACTTATGCTTGATGATCGATGAGACTATGTGGGATGCTCATGAAATCACTTGAGGATTCTACAATTGTAATTCAATTGTCATATGTTAGCTAAAAAATTCATGATACATCGAATATTAGCTTCACATATGAATTATAAACATTAAAAGGTACATGACAAGCTAATCATTGATCTATTGAGAACTGAATATTGAATAATATAGGCATTGATCACATAACTATACATTTTATTCTTCTCATTGATAATCAAACCCCCCTCCAATATTATCTAATCAAACCCCCCCCATCATTGATATTATTCTTCATCCATCTCATCATCAAGATCATCGTCATCATCAACATCATCACGACCACTATCTTGGTCATCGCCATTTATCATCATCATCATCATCATCATAATTCTTCTCCTCCTCATCATTATGATCATTAGAAGCATCATCATCGTGATCAATGGAAACATCATTTGCATCAGAAGCATCATCGACTAACTCTCGATCATGATCCACTTCTTCCTCTTTCTCGAGATCTCCTTCTTCCATTGTATTATATTTTATTATCCTTCCCCTTGGATCATGTCTACCAAAAAATGACCAACCTGGTTTATGTGGAACCTTTGAGTAAAATACCTATTCACGTTGGCTTGGAAGAACATAGGGCTCATCCTCAACTAGCTAAAACAACCTTGTATTAATCATTGGAAATCTATTCGCATGCTCAATAATAGTTCTATTAGGATCATTATGATTGAATCATAGACTATGCCATTTGACAATGAAGAGAACTAATTTGAAGGAATTAAAGGCACAGTCAAGTATATCAACCAACCATAGTATCAATTTTTAGACTCTCAAGAATGT
Source organism: Cupressus sempervirens (assembly GCA_028749045.1). Lineage (NCBI taxonomy): Eukaryota > Viridiplantae > Streptophyta > Pinopsida > Cupressales > Cupressaceae > Cupressus > Cupressus sempervirens. The sequence continues at coordinate 814,340,986 of CM053789.1, forward strand.
AAGTCATTTCTATATGAAATATTGGTCACCTAGAAGACTGCACTTATCCCAAAATCACAAGTTCTCTTTGTGTCACCTAAATCTTTGATGCAAAATTTATAACCATTGCCTAACATAGAATTGAGGTATTTCACCTGCATTAATGTCAAACATGTATAAGTCATTGCATCACGAGTTTAAAAACATATAATTGATTTCCAAACTTATAAGTACCTGGAGATCTCTTAAAACATATGCTAAATCTATTTACTTTTGTGCACATTGGGATCTACACTACAATGAGCTTTTTTAATCAATGAAAACACAAATTCTCATTTTAATCTATGACCAAAATGTTGACATCGTTCAATCCATACTATCATCCAATCTTATTTTTTGCAATAAAAAAATGTATTGCATCCCACTCTTTAGTAGTTGTAGAAAAGTAAATAGATGACTTACAATAGAATTATTCTAAAGATTAAGAATTAATTAACTACAATAACATCTCATAATTTATTACCTTTCACTTTCCTAAATCTATCATTCCCCACCAAGTACTCCCCTTCAAAATTTTTAATGGAGTCAAGATGCCAAATGTAATCTATATGGGTCTTTGATGCAATGTTAGGAAGATATTGAGTAATGTACAACATCATTTGGTATACCATATCTCCCTCAATCATAGATCCCTTGGGACATGCTCTTTGTCAAATCAAACGCTTCAAAAATTTCAAGTATCTCTTAACCATCCACATTGACCTAGATTGTACAAGTCCACACAATTCAATCTTCTCAACTTGGTGTAGGTGTTGGTCTCAGATTGGTTTTGACAATTGAGTGTCAATACACTTAACCAATTCTCAAAGATGATGTTGAGTATAACACAAATGTCGAGCTATAGTATGTGATGAGCCAAAGATTCAATAGGTGCTGAGTGAACTTCAGGTGTCGAGTAAGATTCAAGTGTCGAGTGATGAGTGATGTTGAGTCACTATAGGTGCCAACAAAGTATAGATGCCAAGTGAAGCAGAGTTACGATAGGAGCTGAGTAAGACATAATTCCTATATGTGTTGAGCATCAACAACTAGTAAGTGTTGAGTAACAAAGAATCAACATATGAGTTTGTATCTTCACAAACTTAGATGTAAACTATTTTTGAAGCTGACTTAAGATGAATCTCAAAGGATCTTGAAGATAAGATCGAATCTTTTGTATTTCCTATGTAATTAGCATGCACCCAATAAGAAGAATAGAGAAGGCATGAAACCAATAGGAAAAGTAAATGAATTGGGCAAGAAAAGAAGAATGAATATTGGTCATAGATTCATACCTAACCCTAAGTCTTCAAGTCCTTTAAAAGTAGGATGAAACCCCATTGTGTGTGCGCATGTGAGAAGTGTATGGGTGAATTATAGCAAAGTTCATAAGGGTCTTTTAATATTTAGAAGGAAGAGCAGCATTGCAAAATTTAGTTGATCAGAATAGAGCAATCAAGATTTTGAGGAGAGATATATCATATCAAGCAAGGGTCAGAGTAGACAGAGCAGAACAAGGATCTGGAATCAATAATTGAAGATTGCAAGTCATCAGACCAAGACTTTCTAATACTCTCTAGCCATTGTATTAGGAATGAAAATCCTATGGTGATAGGTTAGTTTAATAGCCATTTTGTAAGCCTTTAAACAAGGTGCTAAATCCTTTAACAGGGTAACATTCCAAGTGAATGTTTGTAAATCCTTTAATCAGGTCACTTTTAATAGGGTGTAAAGTCTTTAACAAGACAGACCTTTCATAGGGAAAACCATTGGAAGTGATCAAAATTTGTAACCTTCAACAGTTACATATTGTTGCAGTGATACTTTGTGGGTGTCATCCCCACCCCAGTTTTGCCTTCTCATTTTGGAGGGTTTCTGGGTTACCAAATCTTGTGTTATCTATTTTCATGCATGTCTTTACTTTCCTATTTATTAGATGAGTTTGATGCATGTGAATTATTTTAGCTAAAGTGTTTTGAAAAGGTAAAGTTAGTTACTTCTGATTCACCCCCACTCTTAGAAGTAAATCTTCCCACTTGTAAATTCCAACAATTGGTATCAGAGCCAAGTTATCTCAAGGAGGAGCCTTACAACTTGGAGAAAAGATATAGGAATGGATGTCTACAAACTTTGGAAGATCATAGAGAATCAGGCAATTGATATACAACTTTCTCTACACACTTTGGAAGAAGCTAGAGAAGAATTGAGAAAATCCTTAAAGAGAAGAAGAGACATCACCATAGCTAAGAATGATACATGGTACAAGGATATTGACACCTCAAAATTGTTTGCAAATGGAGATTCCAAAGAGTTTGATGCAACAATAGTCGACCTAATGGATAAGAATAGAGCTCAAGTAGAAGAGATCAGAACTCTCAATATTGAACAAGAATCTTAAGCCATGATGCTCTGTGAAGTGACTGAATAGAAGAAAAGAGCCATTGAAGATAAGGCTATGCTTGAAGAAGACAAGAGGAATCTTGCCAATAGACTGGAACAAAATTCAATTGAGCTTGCAAGAATTTCAAACATGCAGCTAGACACCCTAAGCCAGATGATGAATGCACATCATGAACTGAATATCAAGGATATTAAGATCTCTACACTAAAGATGCAAAATAAACAACTGCAAAATGACCTAAAAAGAGACAAAGAGATTGCAAAAAGCTTCAACAAACTGAATGATGTCATCAAGTACTTTGAGCAGCTACTAAAATCACCAAGGGCTAGCAATGATACTCTAGGACTAGGATACATCAGCACTGAATAAGGAGAGTCATCCAAGACAACATAAGAAAGAAGTAAGAAAGGTAAGAACACTAAATCTACTTGTCATTTATGTGGTAAAAAAGGACATACCTCTAATGTATGCAGGAGCAAGAATGCCCATCAACATGACAAACCTAAGAATGTGAGTCACTGTCATAAGTGCAACAAGTAAGGACATCAAGCACATAATTGCAAGACTAAAACTATCTGAACACCAAGATTTGAAGGTCACTGCCACAATTGCAAGAAGTATGGACACATAGCTTTTGAGGGCAAATCAAAGTATATGTGGACACCTAATCAGCCAGTAAGGGGAAATAACCATGGACATCACTACAATTCAGACTACAACACCAGGTATAGCCATCATTACTATCAAGAATATGGACACATCCCTAAGAACTGCATAAGAACACATTTCAGTGGAAACTACATCAGATGGCTTAGCCAAACTACATGCTCCAGTTGTTTAAAGACTAGTCATATCAGTAGAAATTGCCCAACAAGGTCAAAGGCACCCAACTCAAAGATCAACAAAGGAAAAGAGAAGGTGGATGTTGAACACATCAAAGGAGAGATGAATAAAACTTGGAAGAAGAAAGATGAGACTAGCACATCAAATGAATGGATCACTTAACCTAAAAGGTCAAGTGATCACACTTCATCAAACTAAGCACAAGAAGACATATGGGATTGATTTACAAGGCTCTATCATACATCAATTCCTAAACAAGCAAGTATTAAAAGAAGAGATCAACATGAATAAAGATGCAAAGTTAAAACTCCAAGATTTCATAAGTGTTGCTAAGTTGCCCTTAGATGTTGAATAAAATTTCAATACATGCCGAGTTGATTGCCAAAAATAATAGAAGCCAAATGATCCAGGTGGATCCAAAAAGGCTAAAAATTCTATAGTCTCAAAATCTCTCAAAAATGACATCATTGTGAAGAGATTAGAAAATTAAACCCGATGCAACTTGAATGGGTGAAAAAGGAGCCCATTTGCTCAAGATATGCTTTGTCAAAGTTTGAGTCAAATTGGTGAACTAGGGGTGAAATTTGACTATCTTGAAAGTGTTCAACAATGGGTGTCAAATTAAATAGCTCATCAAGAGCTTTCCAATGACCTTCGTTTCATCAAAATCAGAGTACGTATGTGAAAGTTATCATCCTTCAAAGTTTGGAAAAAAAAAAAAAAAATTGATGATGTCATCATTATGTCATTAGAAATTTTGGAGGAATTTTAAATTATATTAGGATAAAAATTCCAAATATAATTTAGAATTTGCACGCGAAGTTGTTTTATACAAACACCCTCTTAAAATATTTTTTCATTATGTTCCCTAAAATTATGGAGGTGTTAGCCTTATTATCATTTTTTTGTAAGGCTTATAATTATAAAAGCCAAAAATGAAGTTACTTGTTATTTTAAAATGGGGATATGGTTGTAAATTTTGTTATTTCGTTTTAGACCAAATAAGGAAAATTTTATGTATAAAAGGAGGGGAATTTAGAAGAGATGGACAATTAGCTTGGAAGGAAAAATTCACTCCTGGGAGAATTTGGAGAAGTTTTGTAATCCTTGAGAGAGCTTGTAGGTGAGAGATTATTCTAAGCACAAAGTTATTATCTTCAAGTGTGAAAGAGAGAGACTATAAAGGCTAAAGCTTGGTTGTTGTAAGAAGGCATGTTTTGCTTGGCGACATTAATAAAGTGGTCTCTGAATTGAGAAGTGGACTTGGAGATGTAGTCCTAACTGGATGAACTCCATTATCAAATCATTTGCTTCTCTTCTATCTCTTTCTTATTTATCTCATTTATTTATTTTAGTTATGTTCTTTATTTTATGTTATTAAACACATTGTTAATTTTAAGTGTTTAAAACATAAATCTTCTTGTAATTTCAACGGTTTAATATACATAACTATGCATTTACTGCAAGGATCAAGAAAGTATATCTAATTGTTAGGATTAAGTCATATTCTTATAGATCCTAAATCAGATCACTGAATGACTAGTTGCAGTCGAGTTGGTAGTGGAAGCTGAGTGAAAATAAATTTTAGTTGAAGCCGAGTAAGGGATACTTCTATGGATGTTGAGTGGTGGAAAGACAATAGAAGTTGAGTAATGCAGAAATGCTTAAGAAGCTGAGTGGATAGTTGTAAACACACTAAGCATTAAATGCTATGAAAATAGGGTATATTATCGCATTTCAAACCGTTTTCTTCATCGTGAATGAAGAGCAAAGATGAAGAAGAATGTAAAATGACTTCAAAGCAAAGAATTCAGCATTTGAGAAAACTTCAACAACGATTCAACATAGTTTCATCGAATTCAAGGTATTTACATTTGTGCTGAGCTATGTAGTTTTTAAATTTTTCCATGTTAAAACCCTAGCTAGCACAAATGGCCTTTAGTTCTAGGAAACCATAGGAGAAAGAACCATTTGAGGTTCAACTTGTGTCAAATGAATTGAAACAACTAGATTTCCAGCCAATCCCAGAGGTAGCATACAAAAATGACCCAGCAGGAGCCCTATCTATTATACCCCCTAAGCTAGTTATGGTTCAAGGTGTTAGAAGTTGTTACAATTGCAAAATCGGAGCCATAGGAGATATGGAGATGAGGGAAGCATATGAGAGATTGTGTGAAAATGGAGTATTGAAAAAGCAATATCAAATTGTAGAGAAGAAGGGTTTGACATGTGCCCTAGAATTCCTACAGTTTTCAAAACTGAATGGATCAAGATAGTATTGAGTAGGATTCATGATGAAAGCTTATGGCTAGAGGATGGTCCAGTGAAACTAACCAAAAGGATTGTACATAGAGTAATGGGGTACCCAACCCTAGATTGACCAAAGACCCTTAGAAGTGATTCTAAGGAAGTAATTGAGAAGAAAACTAGTGCTAAATGGAAATGGAGAGGAATGACAATAGACACCATCCAAGACCCTCTTGTTGACTTTTCTGTTAGAGTTATTCACAAAAATTTTACCAATCTTATAGACTTAATAGTGTACCATGCATTGCAGTGGATGTTGGTTACAAACTAGTAAAGAATGATCATACTTATGATCTTGTAGAATTGCAATTGCAACAGATCAATGAGAACATAGCAGCAATAAGAAGAACCAAGGGAGCACAGTGCAAGTTTGGTGCAATTTTGATTTGCATATTCTTCTATATGTAGAATGAATTTCCATCCTTTGGAAAAGTATGTTGGAAGACCAATAGGTCCATAGTAGCTCAAGTCAATGAGTATATAGAGAAAATGGGAGGTAATTTTGAAACCCTTATGACTAGCTATTTTGAAGACTTCAAGAAGACCATGAAGCAGAGGCTAAGAATACCAGTTTCATTGCTAGAACAACACATAAATGATGTATTCTTTATTATAGATATTGATTATACTTATATACAAGGTGCTACACTGAGAGTTAGATGGTTAAGACCTCTTGGCTATGAAATAAATATAGATTAGGCATCTGCAGCTATAACTGTATTATTAGTTGAGGAAGTAGACAAAAGTGCACCACATTTTGGAACTTTTGATGTGGTGAGATAAAAGGTGGACATGGAGTTGAAGACTACCTCCACACCGAAGAAGGACAAATTGGTTAAGAAGTTAAAGGCCAAATTTGGTGAGGGTACTACAAAAGGAGAAGAAGAAGATGAAGAAGCTAAGGATGATGAAGAAGAACAAGGATAGGAAACACTTGCTTTGACCCAAGGCATGGGTGAGGATGAAAAAGAAGAGGAAGGTGCCAAGTAGAAAGCACCCAAGGCTGAACCTAGGAAGAGAAAGGCACAAAAACAACCAATTGTACAACCCAAGGGGAAGAAGAAAGCAAGAAAGCTGAGCCTAGCCAAGCCACCTACAAGGGAAAACATAAGGGAAACAACACAACTGGCTAAGGAATAGGGGAAGAAAAAATCCACAAAGCAAGGAGGGCTTGCACAACAAAAGAAAAGAAGAAAATATGTTGCACCCCCAGAGTTAGATGAAGAAAAGACAGAATTTGTCAATGATCAATTCAGATTGGTAAGACATTCTACCAAGTCTAAATTGGAAAATGTTTGTAATAACATTATAGATAATGTAGGTCTAACTAGTTTGAAGACCATTGATTTTAATAAATTGTCAAGAGAAGAACAAAACATAGTGTAAGAGTCCATCTACACTATGATGGCTACGCTCAAGACTACCCCACTTGAACTAGACAATTCTATGCCTAAGGAGCTAAGCTCATTAGTTGAAAATAAATGGCATTACTGCTTAAAGATGGAGAAGGAAATAAGGGAGTCAACATTGGCTAATGTAATGCCTGGCCTAACTAAAGGTCAAATAAGCAAGGCTAACAAGAAACATGGGAGTAAATTTGCACCTAAATATAAAGCCTTTAGAATTTTTCAAAATCAAATTGAAGATGTTGTGCAAAAGTCCACACAAATGTGGAAATTGATTTATGGATTGACTACTGTCAAGGAAGGGCAGGAAGATCCCTTTGAGGGGAGAAATGATGAAGAAGAAGAGGAAAATGAAAAAGAGGAGGAAGGAGAGAAAGAGAAAGAAGAGGTAACTATGGAGAAGACATAGCAAGGTGAAAAGGCAACAACTGAAGAGCAGCAGCAAGAACAAATTATCCAAGACACTCAATTGCCAACACCAAGTCCTCCACATACAACACCTATAGAAACTATAATTGTCAAGGATGTTACTAACACCTTAGGTTAGAACATCAATCCACTAACTATAGATGATCTCAAAAAGATCCTTCACCAAACAACATTGCAATGACAATTATGCACAAATCCTATTTTGGTGAGTGTAGATGAGTTACAAAAAGTTGTAGCATAAATTATTGTTACCTATTTTGCCCCCCCACCAAAAATTTGAATTCAAACACTTGAGCCCTCCCAGTGGTCATCTTCCATATTTAAGTATTATTTAAATGACATGGAAATATCAAAAAATAAAACATTTAAAACCTTATGGTATTTCTTTTCTTTCCTATTTTGTTTCTACTTACCCACAACTTTTTGCACCGTCAGATCTTTGGTGATCCATGGTGGGTTCTTTCTCACATTCTTAAGATGAACAACCTTTACATAATGTAGGGAAGCCCCTTCATGATGCATGCTAGGTGGTTCCATGTTCTTCTTATGGGCCGCAGAGGGAAGAGCTACTAGTGAGCTGGCAGTTTGATTGGCGCCCACTTTCCTGTATTTTGTCTTTTGTTAGAATTTTTGATAATGTGGGTAAGCATCCCAGTGAAACATGTCTTAGTGACATCACGAAGGACATTCATGCAGGTTTAGAGGGCATGTGTTATGAAAACCATCCGATGCAATGAGATCGAGGGCTGGTGCTTACCCGCAATATGAAGATGCAGGCAAGCGCCTAGCTGCCGTGTGTCCTTGTGGGGTCAGTTTTGTTCCATATGCCGTAGGGCGATACCAAGGTGGTGCCAGGTTGCTGAGTTGGATGCCATGGTGTGTTGAGTGTTTGTGGGCCCAAAATTTTTAGTGGGGCAGGCGCAGTGTAATGAAGATCTTCACGATCATTGATCTTATAGAGATCAACGATCAACGCTTTCTCGCAATATGGAGATGTGAGAAAATTAAACATTGTGGAGAAGTGCCTAAAGGACATGTGTCCTTGTGGGCTCAGGGAGATAATGTTGTAGTTAGCATTGATAGTTAAGACTGGCAGTTATGTGATATCGCAGTCAGAGAGTTGCAAGGTGGCTCACTTAGTTGATCAACCACGTGGAGACTTTGCGGGGTGGAAAAATGAAATGAAATCACTGGTTCACGTGGCTCATCCTGATGGCAGAATTTGATTGACTTGCTGACTTTGCTAATTCACAAGCTAGAAATGGAGGGGATCGAGTTTTCCTACATGATCTAATCCCTGTGATCAATGCCAACTACTCCTGAATGAATGTTGAAGTTAGTGAACAGTAGTAGAACACTCTACCACCCTAGTTCATCCACCTACTTGGTCACAATGGTTAATGGCACCGTTTCTGTCAAGTCCCTATTTCAACAAATATCAAATTTCATTGTATCTGAATCTGTACCAAGATCAAATTTTCTCTAGATCATTATCGAGACTTAATGGCAATGGTTGTGGAGTAACTTTAGTGAGAGAATATCTCAGTTATGCCTAAACTATAAAGGCAATTTTTGTAGATTTTATTCTAGTTGACTCTTCACTGACTTCTTTGATATTGCTCTATAATTTCATGTGTAAATTCCCTTTGCCTCTGAACTGTATGACATTCTGCCTTATCTCCTTTAGCCATTGATGTAAAGTGTAAGAACTATTTGCCTCCCATTGGTGTATTGTAGAGATCTACAATCTTGCATGACTGTATCTCTTTTGTCCTATGAATGGTATATAAGTGAATCCTTTCCTTCCTTGTGTCATTCATTTGGGTTTTTTGATCTGCATGTGATTGTTAGATTAAAGCAAGCCTGGATGTGTATATCTCTTGGTGTCATGATGGTTCAATAGTGCATGTATGGGTAGAGATTGGTTTGAACAGTCTATTTTGGTGCATCACCCCCTTAGGTTAGAGTAGGTAGATTTTCTTTCATGCATTTCCTTTTCCCTTTTCCTCTCCAAGAGAAGTTAGGTGCACCTTGATAGTAAAGGAAGCCGGCCTTCTCTGGAGACTCAACCTTGCAGTTCAAGTCCCATAGCTTGGAGGTTGTTTCCATATTTCACAAGGTTGTCCTTAGGTAAAAACTTTGGACAAGGGTGCAAACCTTTGTGAAAAAAATTACCAAGGAGAAGGTGAACACACAAGAACCACCTTCACAACCTCCCATAGCTATAGATGATCAACCAAAAGAACAAGCAACACAAGACATAACTGCTAAGGTTGATCCCACAGTAATAGCAACAACAACTACCAAGGAGCCAGTAAAGGAGCAGATAGGACAAGATGTTCCTACAACACAAAGACAAGGTGCACCTCCTCAAATAATTGTCATTGATCAAGGCATAAGTGGAGAATATAACAAAGAGGAGAAAACCCCCAAGGAAAGAGAGCAAGAGGCAATATAGACATTGGTAAGTTTTCCTACCTCAGGGAATCCTACCAAGCATCCAAGCACTGATGCAGTACCATTGTAAATATTAGCACTAGGCTCGAGCTCCACCAAGGTAGCAAGGGTACTTCAGTATGGAGACCCTGCACTTGATGAGGAAATAGTCATACCTAGTTATGACTACAAAACAATGAAGCTAGCATAGATAAATGAAGTGCAAGAGCCACTGGAGAGGAAGAAGAAACAAAAGATACTCAGAAATGAGTATAGAAAGAGGCAAGCATTAATAGAGATCAAAGACATATTCCTTGATGCATTTAGCTTGTCTGTACCTGATGAAACAAAGCCTATAATGGAGCAACTATCCAACATAGTGGAACAAGTACAAAAGGAAGACCTTGATACTAATGTCAAATTATTAGAATGGTCTAAAAAGAAATTTCAAATGAAGGTTAATGAGAAGATATCTAGTTAGATAGCACTAGCACAAGTTGAACTGGCTAAGAAAATAGAAAAGGTGAAAACAATACTTGAGAACATATTCTCATTGTACTCCAAATTGTGTGACTCATAATATTTTACACAAGAAACTAGCCAGAGAATACTGAGCTTGGAGAGAAATCTTAAGATATCTCACACACAGCTACATAAAGATCTAGCTCAAAGTGAGAAGCATTTTGTAACAACACTTCACACTCAGAAGGAATTAGTTGTATTGATAGTGGAAGAGGCCAATGTCAAGTCCAAATTAATACAGATTCAATCTACTATTACTCTACATGTAGAAGTACTACATAAGGAAGTCGCCCATGTAGAAAATGTTTTAAAGAAAGATGCTAATCCCTCTACTTTAGAAGGCCTTGTACATCTTGCAGCAGAGACAACCATCTAGCTCAAAGCACTAGAGATTGCCTTAGATAATTGGGATGCTTCTCTGAAGATGATAATGAAGGTAAATAAAACATTTTTGGCTAAATATTCCATTCATTCTTAGGACCCTTTGACATAAGTGTCAAAAAGGGGGAGATATTCATGTAAGGGGGAGATATAGTAAAAATAGGAAATAATAAGAATGGGAGATACTACATTATGTAAATAAAAGAAGAGATATGAGATAATAAAATTTTGAATTTTTTGAGGAGAAATAAGGAGATATAGCAAAAAGGATAAATTGCAAGGAGATGTATGAAAGGGGGAGTATAAACAAAGAGGGAGTACAAATAGAATAGATATAGACCAGATACAAAGCAGATAAGGAAAAGAATATCATATACATCAGCATGAGACAAAATTCAACCTAAGGGAATTTTGGATACAGAAATGGCACATCAGCTTAGGGGGAGATACAAGTTTTTGAGGTATACAATCATCTACAAAATTTTGAACAAGTTTTTGGAGTTTTGTACATATGCCGAATAGAATGTAGATTATACTCATAGAGAGCAGATTCATAATGCTCAGTTAAGTGTTTTGCCACTCATGTCAAAGGGGGAGATTGTTGTTCTTAGATTGGTTTTGACAATTGAGTGTCAATACACTTAACCAATTCTCAAAGATGATGTCGAGTATAACACAGATGTCAAGCTATAGTATGTGCCAAGATAGAGATTCAATAGGTGCTGAGTGAACTTCAAGTGCCAAGTAAGATTCAAGTGCTGAGTGATGAGTGATGCTAAGTCACTATAGGTCCCAAGAAAAGTATAGATGCCAAGTGAAATAGAGTTACTATAGGAGCTAAGTGAGACAAAATTCCTATATGTGTTGAGCATCAACAACTAGTAAGTGTCGAGTAACACAGAATCAACATATGAGTTTGTATCTTCACCAATTCAGACGTAAACCATTTTTGTAGTCGACTTAAGATGTTACCATTTTTGAAGCCGACTTAAGATGAATCTTGAAGGATCTTGAAGATAAGATGGAATCTTTTGTATTTCCTATGTAATCAACATGTAACCAATAAGAAAAATGGAGAAGGTATGCAACCAATAGGAAAAGTAAATGAATTGAGCGGGAAAAAAAGAATGAATATTGATCATAGATTCATACCTAACCCTAAGTCTTCAAAGCCTTCAAAAGGAGGATGAAACCCCATTACGTGTGTGCATGTGAGAAGTGTATGGGTGAATTATAGCAAAGTTCAAAGGGGTGTTTTAAGACTTAGAAGGAAGAGCAGCATTGCAAAATTTAGTTGATCAGAATAGAGCAATCAAGATTTCGAGGAGAGATATATCAGATCAAGCAAGGATCAGAGTAGACAGAGTAGAACAAGGATCTAGAATCAACAATTGAAGATTGCAAGTCATTAGGCCAAGACTTTCTAATACTCTCTAGCCATTGTATTAGGAATGAAAATCCTATGATGATAGCTTGGTTTAATAGCCATGTTGTAAGCCTATAAACAAGGTGCTAAATCCTTTAATAGGGTAACATTCCAAGTGAATGTTTGTAAATCCTTTAACTAGGTCACTTTTAACAAGGTGTAAAGTCTTTAACAGGATAGACCTTTCATAGGGCAGACCATTGGAAGTGGTCAAACTTTGTAACCTTAAATGGTTACATATTGTTGCAATGATACTTTGTGGGTGTCATCCCCACCCCAGTTTTACCTTCTCATTTTGGAGGGTTTTTGGGTTACCAAATCTTCTGTTATCTATTTTCATGCATGTCTTTACATTCTATTTATTAGATGAATTTGATGCATGTGAATGATTTCAGCTAAAGGGTTTTGAAAAGGTTAAAGTTAGTTACTCTTTTCTTCCAATATTTTATATCTTCCTTATGGATTTTTTTACATGACAACCACCTACAAGGGATTCAAGACACAAAATCATATAAATATGAGACTTTACAATATATTACTTGTTTGATTTATTGAACAAATATCACTACTTACCTCATGTATTTTCCGAGATCATATATTACTTGTTTGATAGTATTGTTGAAGTTATTTGGGAGCGATAGGGGTAACACATACTACAAAATTTTTCAATTGATCATTTCATTATTTTCTAACATAATACAATAAAAATTGAATGCAGTTTCACAAATATATTGTAAATACAAAAGACCATGACTTACCTTGATGAAGGTATGCCAATTATGCATTTTTAGCCTTGGGCCAAATTCACTTTTCTTTGATATGAGATTGTTATATTCGCAAAAAATCCTATAGGAAATCAAAATTTCCATATGACTTCTTTTATGGTATTACATTGCTACTCCATTAATAACCAAGGAAGAGCACTTGCATTAATCCAATCTCTATTGCTATTTGATTCAATGATATTTTTCATTGCATGATTGGATTCATGAATTTCATTATAAATTTTGGCAAGTTTTTCTTTGTCATGCCTTCCATCCAATATTTTCCATAGTGTCTCTGTTACATTCTTTCCAATATATATAGTATCAAACAAATGCACAATTTGTAACTGCTCATAGTAACACAGCCTACTAAATTCTCTGGGATAATATTTTAGTCCCTTTGGAAGGTGGTTAGTATCGATGCCTAGACAACCTCAAATTCTATTATATTCCAACTACCATAGGTGAGGTGTCATTCTTCATGTCTTCGATGTAGTCTATTCTTTCCCATTGAAAAGATGTTTTTTGGCACTTTGATACTTATGTTTTTGTGGAGGAAGTGCCTATTCTCATCAAACGCCTACTTTCTTGAACTTTTTGAATGATGATATTTCATCTTTGGAACACACATTGGACATGCAAATTTTCCCTTTGTTTGAAGATCTACAAGATCATGATACAATTGGATTAAATATGTTCATTTTTGGAATTAGTATCATCACATATAACTAGATTTTAGCATAATGTACCACATAAATTTGTCAACCCTGGGGCATCATGAATTGTCCACACAAGCATAGCATGGAATTGAAATTGTTTTTGTCCAATTGGTCTAGAGATATCATACATAGTGAAACCATTCTATAACACCAACATCTCATTGATAAGACGTGCAATATATACATTCATATCTTTCACTTGTTACTTACCTAGTTGGATGAAAAATATCAGTTAATTATTGTTGTCATTTCACTCCAAGACTTATAATTACATGTAGGTAGCAATAAAATAATAAAATACTTGGAACAATCATTGCCAACATAATGTGCTCCCTGTTTATTGACATTCATGGAGGAAGGTTATTGTTGATAACAAAAACATGCCACACTGAGTAAACAGATCCCATCTCTCCAAATGGATTGACATCGTTAGTTGCTAGAGAAAGCTTGAGATTTTGAGGTTCTTCCTTAAAGTGTGATCACTTTTCCTCTATTTCCACAAATGTTGAACCATTTGAAGGCATTTGAATAATGTCATCTCAACTTCTATTACATGCATGGTAATCCATAAATTGTGCCAAGCTAGTGCACCTAAATAATCGTTTAAGATACATGGAATAATGCAGATGTAACAAAGAACCTTGTGAAGCACTATTTTTGTCACTTGATCATCTCAATATCTGCTTGTATGGAATTCAATGCATTCTATTGCATTTTCATGTTCTTTATGATAAATTACATGATCTTTAGGACATGCATCTATTGATTGATACTCTATTCCAATATGTTTCATAGTGGCACATAATTCTCAATACAAATGAGGGAGAACATTTGATGGTGGTAAAAAAATAGTCACCTATCAATGTATAGAAAAAAATATAAATCGTTAGTATAAACAATCTTAATGGTACATATTTCACCTTTTATATACTATAATGACATATATCACAAACCTTAGCATACATGAAATTTTTATGTTGGATAAACCATTTGTAACCTTCAAATTCACCAACAACAATACAACAAAGGGAGAATTTGATTGGGATCCTTTGTAAAGGGTTGTGTTTGCCTTCTCAAGTAGAGGTATATCATGGACGACCTCAATGTCATCCTTATCATAATAATAATCATCATTAGCAACATCAGTAGCACTAGTACCAAATGTGTCATGGATCAATGCATTCGTACCATCATCTTCAAATGTGTTTTCTGGCACATGATCATCATCTTCCATGGGATCATGATCTTCTCCTTCAATACTCACACCTCCATTTTTGTCCATATTCACACCTCCATGTTCATTTGAGATGTATTGGTCCATATCACGTACTACCTTCGAGCGATTGACCTATATAAAAATGATGATAATTAAACCCTTGTTCTATAGTTCATATGTATATTAAATGTTAAAATTGTAATGACTCATTTTAGGTCATTAGATTTTTAACCCTAATTGTGAGTATATTTTTCTTTTCCCCTCCTGATATCCTTTCCAATGCCTTCTATATCCTATATATATGTGTGTGTATCTCCAAGTGACATGTCCTTTCATATTCCTTGTAATTAATAATACTATTAATAAGTAATTAAGATATATTTGTCAATAGTTGATTTATGTGTATGTATATTAACTATTTACATTCAATAATATAGTATTTTAATATCTAATATATATAGAAGCTTATATATTTATTATATACATGTATAGTTATATGATAATATATATATATAATTTATATTTTTCAATTTATCTACCTTATTAATCTTTTTTAATAATATATAATACTTATTTATTATTATATATCAAAATTGGGATATCATAGTCCTCCCCTCTCAAATTTGCTTTTCCTCAAGCAATTGATTTGATCCTCGTTAATTCATAGTTTGGATTCATTCTCTTTCTTGCATATGTGTTAGATACTTGCAAAGTAAATATGTTAGTATATCATAGCATTTACAAGAACATATGTATAGAGACACAAAGTAGACACATTAATGCATGAAGATGTGATGCAAACATGATGTAGACACATGAATGTAGGAAGACACAAAGAAGACATGAAGCAAACACATTGATGCTTGAAGACACGATGTAAAAAATAGTATACATGTTAAAACCTTGCTTACAAAAGTAAGGAAATGTTTTACCACCTTGATTGTGAATGTTGTGCTCCTTTCCCCTGTCTCAAAATCAAAAGTTAGATTGGAAATGCATATTTTCTATAACTAGTACTATAATAGGGTGTATCATTCCATAGTGGATGGAAGATTTACTGCAGCTCTGAGTTTGGACATGCTTAGCTTGGGGCTCCCTCAGATTTTTAATCCATATTGGGATTCTCATGCCCCAACGTGACCAATTTACTCCTTCCCCTATGCACACTCCCTACCCACTAGGAACATACTTAATTTTTTGACGTGGATGGAAGATTTATTGCGGCTCTGAGTTTGGACATGCCCAGCTTGGGGCTTCCTCAGATCTTTAATCCATATTGGGATTCTCACGCCCCAGCACGACTGATATACTCCTCCCCCTCTACACACTCCCTACCCACTAGGAACATACTTAATTTTTGATGTGGTTGGAAGATTTACTATGGCTCTGAGTTTGGACACGCTCGGCTTGGGGCTCCCTCATATCTTTTAATCCATATTGGGATTTTTGCGCCCCAATGCAACCGATTTACTCATCCCCCTATGTGCACTCCCTATCCACTATACACTAATACCAAAATTCTTATCATTAACATAAATATGCTTTATATCAAATTACCTTTGGGATAATCTTATTGAACAAAAATAAAAAATATTAGAAAGTTATGTCAAATATCAGAGTTAATTCAATTCTCAATATTAATCTTATTTATGTATTTGAACATAAATATTGAAAATTTCATTTCAAATAATAATATTATAAAATATAAAATTTTTTGGGATTAATTATTTTCCTTTAATAAAAAATATTGATTTCTATAAAAAATGTACCTACTCTCATTTAGATATCATACATCCACTCTATATAAATTATTCTTACATATATTTCAAATTCATAATATCTATTTCTAGATGAAAATAGAAGATGAGAATAAGGCATACCTTATATGTTTTCCTTCAACATACCTTTTTAAGTCAATAGGCGACATTTCTCTTCTAATAACAATAATGTACAGACCTAGGTGGTATTGCCCTCACTTCCCACTTGGTGGGATCCACATGGAACAACATTGCAACATGACATTAGAATGACTACATATAGATCTTTATTTGAAGCTCCCTTTTGTTTCTTATAACTCCTTCCACAGAGTATGTAGCCTTGTATCATATACAATTCGTGCATATATTGGCAGGTCAAAATATTAATGTTCCTCCTAATTTATGTGTTTCTTTTCTTCATTTTTTTTTTCTCCTTTAATAATATTTTGGTATCGAACCCATTATGTTTGCCTTACTAAGCTGGTTTGATTTAATATATTCAAACATCTTTATGATCTAGGATATTGTTGAGTAATTATAGATTGACAAATGGTCAAAACTATACATCCACACTGTTCAGTGCGTGTGTGGGTAAGTTAGATCTTTATCTACATCCTCATCATATTACATGTATAGTAATAGGTGCCCACCAGACAAGAGTTGATATCCACTATTTTATGTTTATCTCAATCATTTATAATTATGATGGGGTTTTTCATGGTTCTCTATATCAGAAGGAGGAGCATGAATAGTGATTTAATCTCTATGCATTACAATGAGTGATCTTCATTAGAAGTCTTTTCGAAATCTAAACTTTATCAACTACCTCCTCTTAATGGTATATACATTTTATTCATTCCAATGATGTTGGGTGCAGCCTTATCTTGTGTCATAGATGATAGACTGTAAGAATCAGACTTTGCATTCTCTTGATCAACGTTATTTCTTCCCTTTTATCTAATGAAAATTTTTGTTATCTGTGTCTATGGAGAATGGAGTTCATGTTTGGTATGCTTGGGCTTCCCTTTTATTCATGCTAGCAGTATCCCCTCTTAAGGAGTACCCTTTGTCATGGTGGTGCATGAAACTATATGGCCCTAATCATCATTTCATTATTTAAAAAAAAAAAAAAAACATTTTCTCTCACCAAGCCATTTGCTTTATATTCTCTCTCAATATAAAACTTTGCCTATTTATATAATACATATGAAAAGGATGTGACTTTTTAGCTATAAAAAATCACCTCTTTTGATTGCACCATTTCATTAATAAACTATTATAATCTTTTAATTTATGTCAAATAAAATAACATTTAAAGTGCTTTTGGTTTTGTTCGAACTTATAATAAAGTCTGATTGCCAGCAATTAGAGCCTTCATTCCATGCTATCCAAAATCTTCATCATCTTTCTTGGATGGCTATCATTTCATACTATGTGTTTTACTTATCTACCTCCCACCACCATCTATCTTCCTTAGCAGTTATATACAAATAGATTAACATTTTTTGTGGGCATTATTTTAAATGATACTCGCTCTCTTTCATTCTATGATTGTTGGAATCAATCATACGCTGATTTATGTAGATGGACTTAATTATTTATTGGTTGGTTGAACAAATCTCTTTGATTGTTTCTTATGTGCCAAAGAATACAATCTATCTCTGTGGTTCACTATCATTGAATTTTCTATTCATTGCTTCTTACATATCTTTGTATTATAATATTATTGGGTGAATTCTACTTATTCAAGCCATCTCACAATTAGTTTCTTATCGAACTACTTATTGATCAAGTTGAATCACCATGTGAAGTTCCCTATTGTTCTGGAAGATATGGAGAATATAGTTGTTTTGTCCCTTATAATATTCATTCTATATTAATAGTTGTTGTTGGCTCTTATTCATTATTTCTAATGAATGTTGTTTGCACTTCATATAATCATGAGCCCCTTCTTCATATAATCAATTCAAATAAGTAATATCCAAGAAATTATATGTACTATACTTTCATTTCTTGTGCTCTTTATAGATCATTTTTATCAGTCTGGTTGCATAATATATCTCTCACAGGCTAGCATAATCATTGCTCTGATACCATTTGTAATGACTCGGTTTAGGCCATTAGATTTTTAACCCTAATTGTGCTTATATTTTTCTTTTCCCCTCTTGATATCCTCTCCAATGCCTTCTATATCCTATATATATGTGTGTGTATCTCCAAGTGACATGTCCTTTCATTATTAAAATTAAATATATTAATAAGATAACTATATTATTTATTATTATATTAAATATGATTATAAATTATATAAATCATATTCCTTGTAATTAATAATACTATTAATAAGTAATTAAGATATATTTGTCAACAGTTGATTTATGTGTATGCATATTAATTGTTTACATTCAATAATATAGTATTTTAATATCTAATATATATAGAAATATATATATTTATTATATACATGTATAGTTATATGATAATATCTATGGTATAGACATAATTTATATTTTTCAATTTATCTACCCTATTAATCTTTTTTAATAATATATAATACAAGTATTTATTATTATATATCAAAATGGGGATATCACAAAAACAATATAACAAACAACTTACCAATGGATAATAATAAAAACCCCCTTGAGTGTGACCATTCTCCCTACAATGTCTCTTAGATGTTTTGATTTTGATTCTTCTTGTCTTTAAGTGATTATAACTCTTGCAAGGACAATAACATTTATCATTGCCTTCTCTTTGAAAGCTAGACCACAATCTAGTGATTGTCTCCCTATTTTGATCAAATTCCCTTGTATTATCTAACATGATCCTTCTTTACAGGAATAACTTATTCTTGTAACCTTATTGAGTTGGTTGTGTATATCAAAAAAAATATTGGACATGTTGTACTTAATGTTTATATCTACACATATGGGTTTGAAAGAAAATTTTGGTTTAATTAATGTGTATTTGCAAAAATATTGGACATCTTGTACTTAATGTTTGTATCTACACATATGGTTTTGAAATAAAAATTTGGTATAATGAATGTGTATATCTACAAAAATATTGGACATCTTGTACTTAATGTTTATATCTGCACATATGGTTTTGCAAGAAAAATTTGGTGTAATTAATGTGTATATCTACAAAAATATTGGATATGTTGTATTTAATGTTTATATCTGCACATATGGTTTTGAAAGAAAAATTTGGTCTATTTATTCCTCTTCATTTTGATTTTGTTCAAGGGACACCCATCAATGGTAATAGAAAACAAGAATGCATTTTCTAAGAGTTTAAAATTGTTCAACAAAATTAATGTTTTACAATAAAATGCACCTAAAAAACTATTAGCTCAAAAGCAAGTTTATGGTGTTGAAACAATACAGAGAGTACTTGACATGAAAGTTCCTCAAGTGAGGTTGTTGACCAATCTTGAAAAATTGAATACTAAAATGAAAGCTATCATGGATCAAACACCTAGGCCAGAGCTACAACACAATGTGAAGTTGATTTTAGATATGGTAGAGCTAGATATTTAGAAGTTTGATCAAAATTAAAGGTACGAGAGAGAGAGTCTTCGGCAATATACCAGAAGAATAAGGAGCGGCTTCAGAAAGAGATTGCACAACACAAAAAACAACTAGAAAACATAGAGGATATTATGGGACCACTGGATAGAATCCAGGAAAGTGTTGCAATAAATAAAATTGCATCAAGAAAACCAAATGCAAAGGTAAATATTAGATCTACATTCCTAACTCCTAATGGGTTAGGCTATTATTATTTGTCCCCATCACATTCACTTTGATAGCCATGTTAGGGAGGTGATCTCACCTAGTTCATTCTCATGACTTTGAATTCCTTAATCATGACCTTGGGTGCTCAAATTAATGTCCAAGAGATTTGTGCCTTAGGGCCCTATTTGATAATCATTTGAAAGGGCCTCAAAGTCGACCACAAAATGTCTCTCAATATGTTGTTCTTTACTTTTGTTAGAGGGGGAGTCCGTCTCTTGCTTACTTGGACATAAGGGTACCTTTTCTTATTTTGAGGTGGTCCCTTGTCCTCTATCCCCTTCTTCTTCATTCCTCTTGTTTTTAATTCCTTTTCACTCCCTCCATTATTCTTCTTGTTTTGGCCTTCTTGTTTTCTTGAACATTCAAGGAGTTGTTCACATGATTGCTTGTTTGGTTCTTCTACATCTTTCATTAGTTCATATTTCAATGGAATTATTTTTTCCTTCAACTTAGCCATCTATTTGTTTATCCATGTGTGAGTGAATGGTGTTAAACATGAATCATTATTGTGTCAAAACTTCATCTTTGTTTGACCAATCTATAGTAGGAATTACATTCTTTCTTGTTTTGTCATGATCACCTTGGAAATTTAGCATCTACATTTTCTTAAACCAACATATCCTAATATCTTAAATGCAATAAATTGGAGGGTATATTAACTCAACTATATGAGTTGCTTCTATAGTTAACCACTACTTTCATTCATACTAATTGTCAACATACTCCCTTGAAATTTTTGAGCTTATATTTGTTCTCTAATTATTTGCAGTCAAACAATGCTCTTTCTTGGATTTGGCTTTGGCTTGATCACGTAGGGAAAATCTTTGTTTGTAATAATATGCCATTTGCACCTTGCAAGCCTTTGTTCATTTTACATAAATTCTAACCATGGCATAAATATTGGTATTGGTATTTTATTATGTAATAGTTGAGGCTTTAGCTCAATAGGTTAATAAAGATCATTTAGAGGAGGGTCTTATCTATTCACCATTTCAAAATATTAGAAAAATATCAGCACACGTAGATACATAAATTTCTCCAATGTCCTATGAACTAAGTATTTTCTTGGGAATCATTTTCATTTTCTGCACAAAACAATGCAGCTAAAATTCTTGAAAGTGATGACTTTTTAAGCTAATCTTTTGTATTCTCTCATCTACAATTTTTATAAGAAAATAGAACTATACAAACAGATGTGTGATAGGAGAAAAATACATGTTTAAGCTTGGTCTCAAGTCTATAGTTTGATTTTTCCATAATATTCTATTGTAATATGCCCTACCTTCCTTTAGCAAACTCACGAAGTTTTTCTCCAGTCAAAGAGAGGTATGGTCAGATTTATTCATTTGAAACATTTTGTTGCTTTTTGTATATATTCTTTATCTGGTTTCTCCTTTAAAATTTTGTGTGTATGAGATCTTTAAAGAAAACAAACTTCTCACAAGATTCTTACCCTCCAATTTATTGCATTTAAGATATTAAGATATTAGGATTTGTCATGATCACCTTGGAAATAACATCTAGGCACATTGGATTTTGTCATTTATTACATCTACATTTTCTTTGCCATTTCTTATAAGAATGTTTCAAGGTTGGAAACCACTTCAACATCCTTTGCATGGTTTAGAGGTAATGTCATTATCAAACCCCTTGATTCACTTAATTATTTAGATACCAAAATCAACTTGAGGGCTTTGACCATTGAAATTTCTTGTGTGTGAGGAGTTAGTAGATTAGTTGAGGGAAATTTGTATTGTTAGTATCATAGAAATCAAGAAATAATATTTATAAACCAATGCATTATTGTATTTTTAAACATATTTAGAAAACTTCACCTTATGTGCTCTTGCTTGTGGCCCCACAGGTCTAGAAAAATGAGTACTATGTGGTGTTCACATGTTGTATGTTGCACCCTGCATTGCATATTGTTCGTATATAAATCTAGAGTGTTCTATAAAATAAAAAAATATTTACTTTTATGATATTTAGGCGATTAATGAATAACATGTGAAAACTCAAATAAACAAACCTGTGTCTCCTCTCCACCAAAGACCATTATCATCAAATCATCTTTGAGCATCAAATCCCCATCTCTGGATACATAATAGGTCTCCCCATAATGTATACATGGATGAGATGTCAATCCATCTTCACTTGCCTTAGTATCTACACCATCACATAAACACTGGTACCTAAAACACATATGTTGATAGGGCCCCAATGACTCTAATGATGATGTAGGTGGCACAAGTGAGAATGACACTAGTAGTACAAGTGATGATTATGGATCTAACACTGGCTATGATGACCCTAATGGCTCATTTGGTGATGGTGGAGGTTTCATAGGTGATGATCCATCTACTCTCCTAGCTAATTGTGTTCCATGTTGAATGATGAAATTGGTAAATGATGTAGCTATATGAATGGTTTGTAAATCAATAGACTCTTTTACAACTATTGGGACCACAACATGAGACATGGTTTTTTGTGATGTATGCCTCCTCTCATGTGTTGGTACCACCCTATGGGCACTAGGTTTATCTTGTGCAAAGCCTTTCCCTCTACCCTAGAACTAGTGGATGTCAAAGTAATTTGGCTTATCGCCAAGGATGAACTCATAGTATAAATTTATCAAAAAATATAAAGGTGCCTCATAATCATTACATAGTGGTAGGTCAAATACCACATACCACCTATCTCAAAAAACTAATATCATCCTAGCATGAATGAACCAATGAATAGGAATAGTTTTAGCAGTTTCTTCTAGGCAGTGGCTAGTAACGGGATCAGTGGAAAGAGAACATATATAACCTTTTGTTATGCCTTTATCTTTCACTTGCTGATATGATAATCCATCGACATAAATGTGCGACACCTATCCCTCTATGACCCCCATTTCACAACCTCTCTAGACACCCCATTCATACTTTTGGCAATTTTTTCTAGTACATCCACCATGGTTTAGTGGTGACCAAGACTAGATGACCTCAACCTATTGACCATTTGACAAATGTGAGAGGTATTTTGTGTAAGGAAATTGATTAGGTCTTCTTGAGTAGCATTTACATGATCTAATGGGATGCACAGGGGGTTTACAAGTGGTTGTGGTTGTTGAGGGGGAACATTGAGTGGAGGGTTTTGTGGTTGTGTCATAGTGGGTGGAGGGTTTTGTGATTGTGTTGCAATAGTTGGAGGGTTTACTTGTTCCACAATCAATGAATGGTTCTATGCTTCAGGTGTTGATTGCATTATTTGTGTAGGAGGTGGTCTTTTAACTCCAACTTAATTTCTTGCATTCTTTGATGCATATGATATTAATTTTTTTTTTTTTTTAAATTACAAAACTTAATTTTATAAAAAATAAAAACATATAGGAAAAAAAACTCGAACAAATACCTTATTTCTAGGGGGCCATGGTTGACACAAATGTTGAAAATCATATTGAAAATTTGAAACCCTGGTTAGGTTTTTATTTTTTCCTCCTACAATCACTCTTTTTTTTTTTTTGTGGGCATAAAAATGCCCTTGGCTGTGGGTTTTAGGAAAAACATATTGTCTTATAAAACCCGATCCAATTTTATAAAACTCTATGTTTTTAATAACCTAATCAAGTTACATAACCTGATCGGGATAATATTAAACTATGAAAGGCCAAGCTTAGAAAACAAACCTAGCTTCTATTTTGAATTTAAAATAACTTGATTGGGTTATCGTAGAAATTTTTTTTTTTGATGTGTGTCCAATAATTTTTACACTAACTTGGTGTGTGTGCATCCACACACACACATGCATAGATGAGGTTGTTAGATTAATGTGTGTGTGTGTGTGTGTGTGTGTGTGTGTGTGTATAAAGAGGAAGTACTTATTAGATAATAGAAGTATATGCATGCATAAATGAACATCGTTGTATTTCTAATCAAATGGAAATTAAACATATGTATGTCTGAAGTCTACATAATTAAATGACTTAAATTATATTAAGGGCTATTTATTTATGACTTTTTTCTTTGTCATTTTTTAGAATTATTATTATATGATTGTTCATATGGCTGAGAATAGGTTCACTATTAGGAAATCTATACCAAAGACTTGGAGATTTACCTTTTTATTGGGGTATGTGTATTTACAATGCTTGACTATGATGAAAGTCTTTGTCATTTTACCCAACTTTTTTTTAATCATTTGGTTATATAAACACTTTGAGGGAGAATTTATGATTTTATGGTTTGAGGATGAGTATGTGTTTTAGGTGTCCTTTTTATGAAATTGAATTTGATCATCATGATTTAATGGGATTAATGAGTTCTATTTATGAATTATGAGCTTAGGGTAGGTTATTTAGTTATATAGAGGGAAGTGACTTGCAATGAGGGCTAGGATACTAAGTGGTTTCTAAGGTAACTCATTTTAAGTTACTTAATTATCGATAACATAATGCACTATTTGAGATTTTAAAATGAATTAATAAAAATGTGTGTATTTATCACCCAAGCCTTGAGCACCAATATAGGCTAAGATGAGAGTGAGAGAAGATACTTGATTAAGGTCTTGCATAGTTAGTATCCTTACTTGTATGAAAGAAATATTAATGTCTCATAGAATCACTTGGGGGTTAGAGTCTTGAGAGACTACCAAGGTGACTCAATAGTTGAATCATACAATGGCACTTCCCTATATGAATCCTAGGTTCCTACATGTGTTGGTTTCCTCTAGATTAGTATGCATTACCTTTGGAGTATGTGGTTTACCTCTTAAGATAGAGAGGTTATAGGATCCCTTGCTTACTATGATTGATTTCAGTGTTTGATACATGAGTGAGTTTGATTTTATATCCTACAATGGTGGGAGTAAACCTTAGGGTTCCACATAGTTTGGTGGTAGCGATTATATTACCATTTGATATTTTGATGTTCTTGTACTACTGTTGGATGATCCTTGTTTTAGTTATACTTTCTTAATCATCCTTATTGGAGACTTGCTCTTGTCTTTCATATGGTGTATATTGGACCACATATTAGTGTATTAATTGTGGTACTTTTGGGATTTTGCATTGTATTTTCTACTTAATTATTATTATGTACATGTTATAATTTGTGCAGTGGATGAACTATTTAATTGTTTATTATTTATGTTATTAGTTATATCTATGTATTAACTTCTAGGATGTACTTGATATTCATTTATGGAAGTGAGATTTTGTATTTATGATTAATCTATATAATTAATTAATATATACATAATTTTTTACTATGGAACTCTTGAGAATTTTAATCTATGTTTGAGTTACATTAATTTGTATGTATTATATGTTATTTTATTGATTTTTCTTTGTTATCATTGTTGTTGTGTAAATTGTTAAGTGAAAAACAATTATTCTAAGTAAACTTAGTAATGTGTTTTAGGTTAATTTCTCTTGGGTTCCTTAGCGAGGCATTAAACTATATCAACAATAATTAGTGATATAATATCATGTGAAATCAAGATGTTGGATTTGATAAACCAAGTCTTCAATATTCTCAAATACAATATGGAGAGCACCACCTGAGTGTTTTTCCTATAGCTACAAACAAACAACTCCCTACACACATTCGATCAAAAAGAATAATCAAGGTCACTATAATATCCAAGAACTAGTAATTTATTAAAAATAAAAATAGCCCATCAAACAACTCTAAATAACTTCTAGGCAAGTATGAGCTAGCTGGTTGATTTGTAATAAATACATACATTAAAAATTAACAATGCAAGAAATGAGTTTGTATTACTTTGCAAAAAAAGGTTTAATAATTAAATAGACACATTATGTGATGATAATGTGCCTTATATATTCACATATATCTTTGTCAAAATAGTTACCAATCATTAATTTTAACTTCCAAGCTAGTTTGAATAAACAAAAATGTGCATAAGTTCACTCTCTCATCCTAATGATAGATCATAGAGTGTCGTCTAAAAAATTGATACTAAAAAAATACACAGTCGAATCCAGAAAAGGATCTTCTTTAAGATAGTTTGGATAAACAAAAATATGCACATTTACATCAAATATGAACCCTATGTTCAAGTATCATTCCTAATGCATGCTTTTAATATTTAAATATATGCATACCATATATCAATCTTTTATTGGTTTCTATCTTAGGAAAGATACTATAGCAATGATTGAAATCTAACTTTCCCATTGAATTGTCCAATCATAGGGCTTTATCTTTTAATGGTTTTTTTAATCTATATACTTTTAATAAACATTGATTTTTTATAATAATAAAAATAAATTATCTCTACTTTTATTGGTTGATGTCGACTATGATCACAAGTGAGCCTTTTCACCCTTTTCATTATCTAATCCTAGAAATTTAATTTTCAATTTTTTTTATAGAGTTCTCAGATATATTGACATTTGATTGATTTGACAAAGAAAATTATTTCTCATTCTATTGCACTATATGATAAGATAAGTCAAAAAAAATCTACTACTGTATGATAAGACAAGTCATTAAACAAAACAATTAAATATGACAAATGTAAACCTTGACATATTTGAGAATTACATTTAAAAAAATTCAAAATAATAATTGTGGATTACAAAATAAGGATCACCTAATGATAATAAGCTTGTCCTAATAATGTAATGAAAATAAAAAAATTCCCAAATAGTTAAAAAATTCCAACCTCACAAAAAAAAGAGTTCAAATGTAGGGGATTGTTGAGAAAGGAAGACTGTTATATGGTGTATAAAAGGAGCACTAAGACCAAATAAGACTTTGATGATATAGTGTACTATTTATCTGCTTAAGGCTGCAAAGGAAGGATACATTAGCTAAGTCAAGAAGAAGAATTTTCAATATGTTTATGTCTATTAAGCTTGAACAAGCAAATAATGTAAGCCAAGCATTTAGTTCAAGCTGAGTAGAAATTTTAGTATGTGTCAAGAAAAGTAAAATATCAATATGTGTCGAGCATCAGGAAAAATCAGTATGTGTCGAGAAAAGGACAGTATGTTTTGAGCCTTAGTAAAATACAATATTGACCAAGCAAAGAGTTAGTTTATGTCGAGCAACCTAGTGTTGGTTGAACATCAGAAGTTAGTCATTGCTGAGTGACATCATAAAGAGTTTGATTGAAGATTTAACGAATTTGAGCTAACAAAGTTGATTTTCTTGAATTGTTTGAACTGTTTTGAGACAAATATAATGTGGATTATATGAGAAGATTCCAAAGGGAACCAAATGGAAAAGAGGGAGGATTCGATGAATTTGACCTAACCCTAAGATGGACAATTGTGATTAAGTGGAAAAAGATCAAAAAAAATTATTTAAGGGGATATAGAGCAAGAAGCAAAGTGGATCACATGTTACAGGTCTAGAGTTGTTACTTCATGTGGTGGCCGAAGGAATGCACCTGTTGTTGACATACTAAGCAAGAAGGCTTAAGGAGGTGAAGGCTTAAAGGGTGAACAAGTTGTTAGAGATGAAGGGGAATGAATGCCAAGCAATATGAAGAGCTAAACCAGAGATCTATAATCTACAAGTGAGTTGTTTTGTTATCAGGTCAAGTCCTACTACTACTTTCTAACAATTGTATCAGTCTAGATAAATCCTTTGGATTAAGGTTGACCTAATAGTCATGATTAAATCCTTTAATAGGCTAGTATTCTAATGGAATGTTCTAAAACCCTCTAACAAGGCTCACTCCTATCAGGGTGAATAAAATCCTTTAATCAAGGTTAGATTTAATAGTATGCATTGTAACCTTTAATAGGGTTAGCTCCTCACAAAGATCACTTCAGAAGAGAGAAAATTTGGTAGCACATTATTGGTGGTTTTTCCCAAATTGGGTTTCCTCATTAATCCTTGTGTCAAATTGTGTGATTGAATCTATGATGTTTCATGTTTACATTTCTACAATGCTCATTTGACCTAGGACAATAACTTACAACTTGGTCTAAGATAATGGATGATATAATCAATGCATGCATACATATGTTTGTTAATAACTAAAAAGTTTTATTTGATGTACATTTGGACCTTGGATAATTGATTCACCCCCCTCCCCTCTTTTTTATTCTAAATATTCCAACAATTCGTATCAGAGCTCTTTGGTGCTTGTGAAGGAAATAGTTTGAAGGTACTTAAAGCTAAAGATCAAGATGTATAGAAAGGAGGTACCCAAGCTAAATGAGGAAAACTTTCCTACATAGAAAAGCTTGATGAAGTTGCATCTGGGAGGACTTGGAGATTTTGCATTGTCATCTATGACCACTAAATATGTAGAAGTGACTAGAGCCCTTATTGCACAACAACTAGAAGATAATAAAGAACAAAATTAAGAAATGTTGGAGATTGCATCTATCCTAAGCTATTCTGAGTTTGATGACATCAAATCATGTACTTTTACTAAGAAATTGTAGGATTCCCTAAAGAAG
The DNA here is from genome assembly GCA_028749045.1 of Cupressus sempervirens. NCBI lineage: Eukaryota > Viridiplantae > Streptophyta > Pinopsida > Cupressales > Cupressaceae > Cupressus > Cupressus sempervirens. Next base: position 814,369,839 of record CM053789.1, read on the forward strand.
ATCTATGGAGGGGATAAGAATGTGTTAAGAGCTAAGGCAAGAAGTTTAAGAGGAAAATTTGATGATATGTGAATGCAAGAAGACGAAACTATAGTTCAATATTGTGGAAGAGTCAAAGATGTTGTAAATGCAATCAGAGGATCAAATGGAAAGATTGAAGATGAGACTATGATCAAAAAAGTATTAAGAACCTTGTTGCCTATCTATGCTATTAGCACCACTTCTATACAAGAACTGAGATGTACTCTTGGTAATGATCTGACCCTTGAAGAACTGGTTGGTACACTTGTTGCTTTTGAACTTTCAAATTTTTATAATTTCAAATTTGAGAATGTTGATTCTTCTTTTAAAGCTAAACTAACAGTGCTGAAAGAACCTAATGATAAGAAAAAAAAAAGGTGAAACATGTTGCTAGTGTTAGTGATATAGATGAGGAAGATCTAGATGAACTTGAAGCATTGTTGGCTAGGATATTTCATAGAGACAAAGGAAAATAAAAAGGTAAGCTACCTATTATATGTTTTAATTATAATGAAGTTGGCCACATTGTAGCAAGATGCGCTAAGAAGTCAAATATCACAAATGGAGACAAATACAGAAGTAAAAGAGATGAGAGTAGCAAAGTTTACAAAGACAAAGGAAAGAAAGCCTGCTACATTGCTAAAGAAGCATCCAATGATGAATCAGATGATCGTGATGATGAAGTGCTGGAATTCTTTAGAATAACTAAGGGGTGTGAATTAGTTATTCGAGGTCTAGATGTACAATAAAACTTTTTACAGCTTATGAACCCATATCCATAATAAAATTTCATCATGCATGCATCCATTAGATCATACAATCACTTAAACTTGTAGGTTACTGTCAAATTAACTTTGTAGAAATGTAAACATGAAACATAATAGATTCAATAACACATTTGACATAATGATTTAACGTGGAAACCTAATTTGGGAAAAACCACTAGTAACATGCTACTAATTCTCACTCTTCTAAAGTGATGCCCTTTGAAAGGCTAAACCTGTTAAAGGTTACAAGGCACACTGTTAAATATGACCTAGTTAAAGGACTTTAGATCATTCACTTGGAATATCACCCGGTTAAAGGATTTACAAATAACTGGTAGGTCAACCTTAATCCAAAGGATTTATCCTAGACTGGTACACTGATTAGAAAGTAGCACTAAGGCTTGATCTAATAACAACTTTCAACACACTTGCAGATTACAGATCTCTAAATTAGTCCTCCATTCTGCTTGGCTTTCACACACTTCAACTCTAATAGCTTGTTCACCCTTCAAGTACCCATACCCTTAAGCCTTCTTGCTTTGTTTTCCAATGTAGTCTCTTTTCTTAGGTCGATGAATGAAGCAATACCCTAGACTCCTTGTCTTCCTTAGGTTCTCACACATGACAACCATTGCTTCTGACCAGCCATCTCTATAAATAGAGAATTAAGATCTTTGTGGTTCATCTTCCATCATCTATTTTAGGGTTAGGTTAGATTAGGTAGGATTCAATGAATCTAACCATCATTAAATTTCATTTCCTTTTAGAAACTTCTTCTTCAATCCTCTTTGAATTCACCTCAAAATGGTTCATCTTGAATTCTAAGTCACCAACTCATCAAGTTTATCTTCCACATGGTTCACACAATCCAAGAAATCAAACTTGTTAGCTCAGATACATCAAATTCTCAATCTTTCTCATAATGATGACACTTGTCATTAACTAACTTCTAATGCTTGACACATAATGCATTGCTCAACATCCTTTATCAAATCACTCAGGAAAAACTAAAGTTTACTAGCACTCTACATCAACTAAACTTTACTAAACTTACACTATACCACTTGGCTTACACTGAAATTCACTTTTCTCGACTCCAACTAATTTTTTTCTCGGCTTACACTAACTTTGTTCAACACTTACTATACAGAATGTTAAGCTTGGTAGAAAAAATTTGTTTAACTTGCTCTTCTAAACTTAGTCAGTGTAACCATCCTTTGCAACCTTAAGTAGACTATCAATGCACTATAATACCACTATCTTAATTGATCCTTGTACCCCTTTTCCATAACATAACTCAACCTTTCCTCTAGGTGCTATTGTGATCTCATTTGATCAAATCCTCTTCATCAGTCAAACAAATGATAGTACTCAAGTCATATAAGAAATTATCTTACCAACAAGTAGCAAGTTTGACATCACTGATAAAACAATGATTGAAACACATTATCATACTTGTATCAATCTATTTTCAACATGAAGTTGTCTATGTTTCAATGAAAGATGATTTTGATGAAGATGAGGTGATTGCATTATTATCTTATGTGAGAAAAATTAACAGATGGATCATTTATAGTGGATGCTCTAATCACATGAATGGAGACAAAATTAAGTTCAAAACCCCTGAGCATTACAATGGAAATAGTGTTAAATATGGTAATGATGCACCCTATCTAATAAAAAGTAAAGGATCAATAAGATTAACAGACAAGATCATGTGCGATAATGGTTGCTATGTGGAAAAATTTAACTATAATCTATTGAGTGTGTCACAATTGAATAGTATAGGATGTAAAGTTAAATTTGAACATAAGAAAGCTAAGACCTATGATGTTGATGGAGAACTCATTGGAAGTGGTGATCAAACTAGAGATAATCTATTTTGATCAAACTAGAGACAATCTATTTTATCTTGATGTGAATGAAGAAACTTATCTTGTTTTACAATTTGATTATGTGTGCTTATGGCACAAAATATTATGTAATGTAAATATTGACAACTTGGTTAGTATTAGTAAGATGAAAAGAGTTAGAGGTTTTCCAAAATTGAAGAAATCTTATAATGTGATTTGCAAACAATGTCAGCTAGGCAAGATGACTAAGTCAATTTTTAAGAGTAAGACTCATACTTCAAAAGAAATCTTGGAATTAGTTCATACTGATCTATGTGGACCAATTAATGTGCAAAGCTACAAAGGTGATAAGTATTTAATTCTATTTTTTGATGATTACCCTAGAATGATGATAGTAATGTTTTTGAGAGAAAAATCTTATGCTTTTCAAATGTTTAAGTGGAGCAAGAATTGAAAAGGAAACTAGTAAAAGCTTAAAATGTTTGAGATCTGACAGAGGTGGAGAGTTTACATCAAATGAATTCAACAATTTGTACACTGATAGAGGAATCGAAAGACAAACTTCTACACCTAGGACCCCTCCAAAAAATAGGATTGTTGAAAGGAGAAATAGGTCCTGTGATGGACTATGCAAGAACACTGATTATGAACAAGAATGTTTCTTTGTAATACTGGAGATAAGTTGTTAGTGCAGCTATCTATACCTTGAACTAAGTACAAGTCAAGAAAGGTACGGATTTCACACCTTTTGAATTATGGTATGGATACTCACCCAATGTTAAATACTTTAAAGTATTTGGAAGCAAGTGCTACATTCTAAAGAAAAATAGAAAAAGTAAACTTGATGCTAAAAGTGATGAAGGTATATTCCTAGGATATTCCACAAGAAGTAAAGCTTATAAGTGTTTGACTACTAACACTAACAAAGTTGTGGAAAGTGCAAATATAAAAATTGTTGAATATACAGAAATACATGAAGATGAAAAAAAGAAGGAACCTAAAGATTACAAAACCTTTATGTACTACTATGAAGGAATATATGCTAATGCTAATGAAAATGTGAACCAAGTTGTTGTTCAACAAGAAGTATTGGCTATCGAGTCACATACAATGGATGTCGAGTTGCAGTCAGAAGCTGAATTACATTCTGTTGTCAAGATCAATTTACAAAGGAATGTTAAGTTACATAATAAATAAGTACACAGTGAACCTGAGATTGAATTTCATGAACAATCTATTCTTGAAGAAAGAAGAACAGAGCCAATATTATCAAAATATGTCATAGGATATCATCCTACTGAAAAAATTATTGGAGGAAAAGAAGATGGAGCTTTGACAAGGAATAGATTGAGAAATGACACATGTTTGTTAAGCATTCATGAACCTAGAACAGTGAAGGATTCTCTAGAGAATGAAGAGTATCACCAATCAAAATTCTCTATTAAAGGGGATACAAGGCTAGAATTAAAGTGGATCACATGTTAGAGGTCTGGAGTTGTTGCTTCATGTGGTGGCCGAAGGAATGAACCTGTAGCCAGCATACTAAGAAAGAAGGCTTAATGAGGTGAAGGCTTGAATGGTGAACAAGCTATTAGAGACAAAGGGGAATGAATGTCAAGAAGTATGAAGAGTTGAACTAGAGATCCTATAATCTACAAGTGAGTTGTTTTGTTATTAGATCAAGTCCTACTGCTACTTTTTAACAATTGTGGCAATCGGGATAAATCCTTTGGATTAAGGTTGACCTAATAGTCATGAGTAAATCCTTCAACAAGGTGACATTCTAATGGATTGTTCTAAATTACTCTAACAAGGCTCACTCCTAACAAGGTGATTAAAATCCTTTAATCAAGGTTATATTTAACAATATGCATTGTAACCTTTAATAGGGTTGGCTCCTCACAGAGCTCACTTTAGAAGAGTGAAAATTCAGTAACATGTTATTGGTGGTTTTTCCCAAATTGGGTTTCCATGTAAATCCTTGTGTCAAATTGTGTGATTGAATCTATAATGTTTCATGTTTACATTTTTGCAATGTTCATTTGACCTAGGACAATAACTTACAAAGGTCTAAGATAATGGATGATATAATCAACACATGCATACATATGTTTGTTGAGTACTGAAAAGTTTTATATGCTATACATTTGAATCTTGACAACTGATTCACCCCACCCCCCTCTCTTAGTTATTCTAAATATTCCAATAGGGAGATGACCCAATTTCCATCCACAATAACTTTGCACAGATAGATCTTGGTAGGTGAGTTAAGAGCTTAAAGCTAAATTTTTAGCTTTTGGGTATTCATGAATCTCTCTTTAGAGATCATCAAGTGCAAAGTGGTCAAATAGCATGACATTTCAAAAGTGGTGTTTGATGTCTACTATGTTCTTGCACAAATAGTCATTCACTCAAAAATATCAATGCTTGTGAAAAAAAAACTCAGTGGCCTTTATGAAATTTTCCAAAAGTGCCACACAAATGGGCTAATCACCAACCAAAAAGCTAAAAATTTGATCAACTATTAGTACATGTATTTCCACTTTTCGGATTCTATAAGTACCTGGTAATAATTGGAGGGTAATCTTGAAAAAATGTCATGGTTATTAGACCCCCTAACGATAACTGAGTCACTTTACCTATTAACCCCTCATCTTTATATATTTTTAAAAATTCACCTTTGATATATCTTTGACATACACATTGCACACCAAGGTGTGATTGCTAGTTATAATTATATATTTTGAATTACATTTACTATAGTAGAAACACTCCCCCTCTCAAACCAAATCATTTGTTAAATGTCTTATCAACCAACTTGATATAATACAAAAACATTCACTAGGGAAAAGTATCTAGTAGTCACCCATGCTAATTTCATGCACCTAGAACTCCTAAAACATTTAAGTTTGATTGTAGTGATTTTTCTGGTGCATCTTTGTATGTGATTTAACAACCTAAAGCTAAGGTTTCACCTTCTAGGTATTCACATATCTCTGTATAAAAATTATTGAATGCTAAGTGGTAAAAAGAAATACATTATCATAGTGTTGCCTGATACCTATTATGTTCTTGCACCAATAGTCATTTACTCAAAATTGCCAATACTTGTGGCTAAATGTCCCATTGGTCTTTATGAAATGTCCCAATAGTGATGCACAAATGGGTTAATCACTAACAATAAAATGTTAAAAATAATTGTATATTAGTACTTGTGTGATCGATTAGTATGCATTTTTTTTTTTGGGATTGTTTTAATAGTACTAATTGGAGGGTGAACATGGCAAAAAGCTTGCAAGTATTAGATCCCCTAACAATAATTGGGTACTTCTCCTAATTGTTTTACCATAATTCTTCCCCCTAATAATTATTAGGTACTTCCCCAAATTATTTTACCATAATTCTTTGGCGTACCCATTGCACACCAAGATATGATTGGGCCACCCTTAAATATCACACACTAAAGAAGAATTTAGACTTGCAAACATACATCATCTTTGACTATTAACACTTTTAGCCTAGGAATCAGGTCTTAATGTATGATGCTTAAGCTAATTATTTCATCTAAGGTGTTTTATATATGAAAGAAAGTTCTTGAAAAGGCATCTACTACTGACATTGCACCAAAATGAAGATCACCATAAATCTTGCCTCCTTAAATGCTCATGCACAATGTTTGCATTCAATCCATCCTCAGGGCTCTGCCAAATCTGGACATTGAATATGTTCATTTGAGTAGCTACCTCTACACTTCTAAAGATCGAGAAATCATCCTCCTTCAAACTCATAACCACAATTGTTGTTGGTACTCTAGTTATTGCATTGGGCATCTTCGCAATCTTAATGTAGCAAAGGCACCGACAAAACTAGTGGATATGATGGATGGAGAGGCTTGTGAATTCCTCAAATTCTTTAAATAGTATAATGTATAGAAAATGAATTTGTTGATGGCGTAGAGAGATATCATCGGGGATATGGTCTCTATGCGAACACCCCTATGCATGATGGAGTCAGATACAACCATTTATCATGTGGGATTTGCAGCCAATAATCCAAGGCTACGCAGACGAAGGGTCAAAGGACTTGAGGGACTCAAATCGATGAGTTGTGCTCTGATACCATGAAGATTTTTCCATCATGTCGAAAGCATGTATTGATGGTGGAGATTGATCTCATTGGGAATATAGTCGTTATGCCAACAACCTCCACACGATGAAGCTAGATACAACCATTTATCATGTGGGATTTGTAACCACTACATACCATGTTGATAATCCAAGCCTATGTGGATGAAGAGTCAAAGGGCTTAAGAGACTTGAACCAATGACCTCTGCTCTAATACCATGTAAATTTTTAGCTTAGCCAACAAATAATCTGGCTAGAATGATAGAACAAAATATGCAACTGTAGAAAGAAAAATAAATAGAACAAAAGATGAAAAATAAAACTTCTCATTAATTACAATAATATATGCTTCCTCAAAGAATTAAGTGTGGAGAAATAGGAATAAACCGAAAAAATCAGAAGTATTCCTTAGTTATCTTACACACTAAGAAAAGAAGCTTTATCCATAAAGCATGAATAAAAAGCAAAAAATATGCTAAGTTTTATTTTCTAACAAGAGATTTCAACCATATCTTGATCACAATGTGAGGAACAAGAGTATAGGCTCCAGAGTGGATCTTCGGTCTTCCTAGTACTCCCAAGGTTGAAATGATGATGTTTTCACCTATGTTGATGATTGATGGACTAACTTCCCCTATCATTTAACTTACACAACCCACAAAGACAAACAATATTGATTGCAACAAAATGAATTGTATTTTTATTTACTCTTTTAAATGCTTTGAAAATCATTGACCGCTAAATTTTAAAATAGCCTTCTTTGTTCACTGATAAATTCACTATAAAATAGCTCTCTCTTTCTCTTCTATTACACATCTCCTTTCTATTTCTATTCGTGTAGTCAATGTTACCATAGCTTTTGATTTGTGTGGATAATTCAACTAAAGTTTTTTTTCTCTCTTTATATAAGATTCCATTATCATCTATTCTTACAAAATATCAATTATTTGATTTAGATATTTAAAATAATAATAATTTGTAGTAAAAGCTTTAATAAGAATTTTTTTATAATCATTTAAATTAATAGATATTGTCTTTTTAGATGATTGTAAAGTAAAAATAATCCAAAAAATAATATTAGAAACTATTATACTATATATATATATATATATATATATATATATATATATATATATATATATATATATATATATATATATATATATATATATAACAATCATTTTTTTTAATCTTAATCTTAATGTAGCAATATCAATAATGTTAAATGTGATATTCTACAAAATTAATATATTTTTAATAATAAATTGATTTTTAAAAAAAAGAATAAAGTTTGATCATTATTAGCTAGCTTACACATCTAAGAATCTCTAAAGTATATATATATAACTTTTAGGCTATAGAAATTTTAAAAAAAATAGGATTGTCCAAAAAAAATTGATATATTAGAAAATTATTGAACAAAAGATATATTAAAGTCATTTTTTCTTATTGTACCTGCCGTAGACAAATACTATTTCAGTCACTTCTCACAAGTAGTGAATTAGTACTATGTCAATCTACGAATTATATGTAATAATTTTTCCATTAAACAATTATTTCTAAGGTTTATCTATATATTTATAATTAAAAATAGTATATAATTTCTTTTATCTCAACTATGAAAGGCTAATTAGATTTGGTGTTATAGGAGCTCTTTTTTGGAAGCTTCCCATATTACTTTTTTTTTGCGGCAAACTATTAGGTATATAATTTATTAAAGTGTATTTTGAATTTAATTTACAAATATTTTTAAAAAAATCATATTTTTTTAAGTTAGGTTTTTAATATAAAATTTATTACATTCATATTATTATTATTATTAGTAGTAGTAGTATAAAGAGTTTTTTTCATGGTATATAAAAACACATATTAGAAAATCTAATATATAGTTCTACATTCACTTGGATTGGAGATTAGATAATATTTAATTATACTAATTGTACATATATTAGGTGGGAAAAGGTGAAAGTATAGATTATTTTATATTATTTTAACAAAATAATCCAAATTAATTTAGATGAAAATTTGTTGTAAATTTTATTAGTTTTAATACATTTAGGTAGAGATTATATGATATTTAAGCAAAGCATATTGAGGTGGAGATTATATGATATGTAAGTAAAACTTATTATAGATTCATTTATATAAGATTTTTGAAATTTGAAAAGGCAATTGGTTTTTTTTTTTTTTTGACTCTTTGAAAATTAGAGTATATTTTTCAATAAAGAAAATGATTTATAGAAATCATTAATAAGTTGTCTTTTATATTGAAAAAATTCTAGATTGCTTTAAGAAGAGATTATTTGTAAATTCTCTCAATTGATTGGTTTAACAAGAGTTGTAAATTATCATAATTGTTGATAATTTAACTATCACAAAGTACATGCCACTACGCAACACTTGTTTAACTTTATATATTTATTGGACCGACCTATTGCACACCGTGCAATTGCTAGTTCAATATATTCTTTAAAAAATTGTAATCATGTGGGTGTTTCCAAACATGCAAATAATTTTTTATTTTTTTTTAATAGAGGTCATCCACAAATAAGTTTTAGGTACTCGATACGGGCCCACGTGTGCCTGAAACCTCTTCGGCTAAGAGCCAAGGACTAAGGAGCATCCATGCTGCCAAATTCACTCGGGGCACGATCCTGGCCTCATCCCATATGATGTTTTCGGGCCTTGCACTCAACAAAACTTGATCCCTAGTGTTTCCAAACATGCAAACAAATTTGACTCAGTTTCCTCATGCGAAAGACTTGGGCTTTACAAATCTTTACACAGCAATTTAATAATAAGTCACATTTACTAAGTTACTTGAATTGGCCTAGTGGTGGAGAACTTATACTTTTGAAAAAGAGGTCACAAATTCAAAAAAAAGTCCAAAACTATGTCTAGTGTCGTAGACTATAAAAGTCCCTTTTTCTTTTTCAAAATTTCCTACAAAATTCCATAATCTGGCTTGTTTTCACGTACCTCATCATTTTCCAGTACGACCAATGCCCCACCCCGATATTTTATCGGAGATCGAATATAACTTTCAACGCGTCGTACCATCTTTACATTTTTCCCAGTAATTTCTGTGCGATCACCACTAGTACGCCTACCAGATTTGTCTCTTTTTACGTCAATTGAAGTTGTGTTCGTCGGCAGGCTGGAACTTGCTACAAAGCGGCTTTCATCGTATAATATTTCGTGGCCTTCCAGTTGAGTCGTGGGACTGTGTGTGTGGACTCCTAGTTTGGTCCTTCACAAATGGCTTCTTCCAGGAGTAGGGGATGTTTCTTAGTGAGTTTGCTCCTATCTCTGCTATTGCTGCAGAATTCTTGGGTATCTTGTTGTACGCAACATGAACAAAAATCACTCTTACATTTCAAGGGAGATCTTCACGACCCTTCTGGTCGACTGAAAACATGGAATGAATCAACCAACTGTTGCAACTGGTCAGGAATCAAATGTGATAATATCACAAAGCACGTCATTCATTTGGATCTCCGCAATCCTTTCGGCGACAATCCGGAAAGGGCTTTGCAGAATTCAAACAGTGGTGTTGCTTCCCAGATCTATTTCGCGGGTTCACTTTCTATCGAGAGTAACAAAAAAGACGTGCTTTCTTCTCTGTTTGATCTAGAGATGTTACAACTCTTGGATTTGAGCTACAATAATTTCAGTGGTGTTGGTGTCCCTCAGCAACTCCCCTCGCTGAAGTACTTGCAGTATTTGAATCTGTCAAATGCTGGATTTGAGGGAAAGGTGCCCAGGGAGTTGGGCAATATGTCCACCTTGCGCTACTTGGATCTTTCCACTAATTCCTTCATTTCCATTTCCTCCGTTACAATTGATGACATGCAGATGTGGATAGGAAACATGAGGAATCTAGAGGTGTTGCTGTTGGACGGGGTGAATATGGCGCAAGTGGGAAGCATTGAATGGGGCAAAGCTATCTCCGCCATGTACAATCTCAGGCGTCTTCAAATGTCCAACTGTTTGCTCTCTGCCCCAATTCCGCTTTCTCTTGGAAACCTTACCAGTCTAACCCACCTCCAACTTGGTGGCAGTTCCTTCTTCTCTCCCATACCTGCTGCCTTACAGAACCTCTCCAACCTGGTTTGTCTCAAGCTCAGTAGCTGTCAGCTCAATGGCTCCATCCCTTCTGCTCTGTTCAGCCTTTCAAACCTGCAAGAAGTTGACTTGTCTGCCAATTTGGACTTGGCTGGGGATCTTTCAAGCATTCTGCCGCCATACTCTGCGTCGCTAAAGAGCCTTGTTCTCACAGACACAAGTGTAGGAGGAGCAATTCCGGATTCAATTGGCAACATCTCCTCATTAACTCTCTTGGATCTCTCGGTCTGCTCTGTTCAAGGTAAGCTTCCACCCACCATTGCAAATCTTACACAACTTGTAATGTTGGATATCTCAAAGAACAAATTACAAGGAAATTTACCTTTGTTTGGGGTTAAGCCTCCATTAGGAGCGTCATTTCCTTTAGCCTATGTCGATCTTTCAGACAATCAGTTGCAGGGCCCCTTACCCACTATGTCGTTAGGTGCATTTGAAAACCTCCGCTATGTTGACTTTAGTCAGAAGCGATTGACCGGTGCCATTCTATCCCCTGACACGAATCTTACGTCCCTCGCATGGCTTGATTTGAGCTGCAATGAACTGACGGGCACAATTCCTTCCTTCGCCAAAGTAAAGTCCCTTGTTCTGCTCGATCTGAGTAATAACCTCTTGAGTGGCAAAATCCACCCTTCCATTGGCCAACTTGTTTCCCTCGGTACGCTTGATCTAAGCCACAATCTGTTGACAGATGTCATACCTCACAACATTTCAAATCTATCTAAACTGAAGGTTTTTTCCCTGTCCTCTAATCGGTTAAGCGGAATGTTTTCAGATTCTGACCTTCATAATCTCTCCAGTCTGGTATCTCTGGACATTTCGAACAACGAGTTAACTGTGAAACTCAATCCGATTTGGATTCCCCAAAGTTCGTTTAGAACATTAAAATTAAGATCATGTAGCATGGAGGGTCAGTTTCCGGCCTTCTTAATAACTCAAACAGACATTTCCGATTTGGATATCTCCGACAACAATTTATGGGGCAATATTCCTGCGTGGATATGGGAATCATCTTCTCTTGAACAGCTCAATCTGTCTTATAACAGTTTCACAGGCGCTTTGCCATCTAAGCTACTGGGGCCAAAACATTTAAAATTTCTGGACTTGCATAACAATAACTTCCATGGTGAGCTTCCGCTTCTTCCTCCATCACTGATTGTGTTAGATCTGTCAAAAAATCAATTCTATGCATCAATTCCAGCTGAAATTGGCGAGTCTACATTCATTTACTTATCTCTGTCTCACAACAATCTCAGTGGTAGCATTCCATCTACAATATGTGAAGGATTGTCTATGGAGATTCTGGATTTGTCATATAACAGTCTTACAGGTGAGATTCCTCCTGGTTTTCTCGTAAACTGCAGTTTTCTTGAGGTGTTGAATTTGGAGAACAACTGTTTAGAAGGCGAGTTGCCGGCGGAGTTGGGAAACATGACTTCGCTTCAAACACTGAAAATCAGGGGAAATCGTCTAAATGGCACTCTGCCAGCACTTTCAAATTGTAAGCAGTTACAGATATTAGATCTGGGAGATAATAGTTTGACAGGGAATATTTCTTCAAATTGGATTCAACAGCTTCCTAATCTTACGATTTTGATCCTAAAATCAAACAGATTTGAAGGAAATGTACCTGCTGATATAAGCAAGATGCCTTTTCTTCAAATATTAGACCTCTCAATGAACAGTTTCTCGGGAGTAATTCCGGCTAGCATTTCAGAGATGAAAGGTATGGCAAACGGCTCAAAGAATACAAAAGTCTTTGAATATGGGCCGACAATAGACTTAAAATATGTAGAGAAAATAATAATCAGAAGCAAAGTATTGGAGCTGGAGTATGTGAGAGCTTTGAGTTTAGTAAAATGCCTTGATCTATCAAGCAATAGATTATCCGGTCATATACCTGAAAGAATGGGAATGGGATCTCTGATGGGTTTGATCATTTTCAACATTTCAAGAAACAATATTACTGGTGGTATACCCAAATCCTTGGGAAACATCGTACAGCTGGAGTCCCTTGACCTCTCGCAAAATCAACTGTCTGGAACTATTCCCACTGAATTGCAATTTCTGACATTCCTAAGTTTCTTAAACCTGTCATACAACAATCTCAGAGGAAAGATACCGCAAGGGGCACAGTTGTTAACATTTGATGCTTCATCCTTCTCAAATAATTCAGCTCTATGCGGCCTCCAACTGAACGAATCTTGCTGCAACTTTGGTCAGCTCACAAAGCCCTGTCTAAAAAGCCCTCCCACAACGCTCATGAATGTCGATAAAACTGAGGAAGAAAATGTGGATGCAAGTGATGTGTGGTGGGGAGTGGCAGTGGGACTGAGCTTTGCATTTGCGTTTAGTGTTGTCATTGGAATTTTGTGTCTTTCCAAAACAGTGGGCAGAAGGTGCTTACAGTTGATGGACCGCTCCATCGTTTATCTCTTTGAGAGATTCAGAAACTAAGGTGTGGTAACAGAAAGGTAAATTTGTGTACCTCTTCTTTCTCTTACAATTTGCTGAAACTTTTTCTTTCATGATGTAAGACTGCCAAAATAACATTTGGGAGCAGCTTCTTAAGTTTGTTAACTTTTTTTTTTGAGTTTAAGAAGCCGTGGCTAGTAAGCCTTTCCTCCACTAGGTACTGATGGTTGATAAAATTAAGAAGAGGATGATGTGTATGGAGAGTGAGAGGGAACCCAGCTTTGCTTTTGGGTTTAATCTTGTTATTCAAGTGTCGCCTTGCCGCACCAGTGAGTGAAACGAACACAAAGTGCATGATGATATGTTCGATGGAACCGCACCATCGGCGTTCTCTTCGAAAGCTTTACAACCATAAAAACAAGTATTTCTTTCAGGTGTAAGAGAGTTTATTAGCGTACATTTATGCTCTCCACTCTCACTTTTGTCAAACATTTTCTTCATGCAAAGGCTTCCAAAATAATATGAATGCATTGCTAGTTTTATGATTTAATGTTTGTAAAAGGAAATTTATTTTAGCTAAGGAAAATACGTATAAGCTTTTTAAGGCTAAATTAAAACAAATTACAATGATAAATATATAATATAAAATAAAATTGTGATTCAATTAAATATTTTAAGCACAATAAAGAAATATGAAATTCTTTTAGTTTAAATTTTAATGAAGATTATTTTTGATAAAAAATTAATTATTCTAAAAGAAAAATGTTTAATTATTTGAATAGATTAGTATTTTCAAAATTATTAGATAATTGTATATATGTGAAAAATAAAATGTTTATAATTAAATTTCACATTTAAATTTTAAAAAATTAATTTATGTTTATGATGTAAATGTCATTAATTTTGGTCTTTATAACTTGCTTTTGTCAATATCATTTTATGAAATGCATAATTTGTTTATTATAAAATATAAAAACTCAATCTTTAGGCTAAAGTCTTTGTTTTTTAGGAAAATATATAAATTTTGAGCTATCCACATTACTTCAAGGATGCATGTTGCATAAATCCTTTCAAGCTCTTTAATTAGAAAGGTAGAAAGTGGCTCAATAGTTTTGTAAATTAAAAATTATGACTTCTTCTAAGTTGGGTCTATTACCTTAAAGATGTTAAAATATTTGAGACATAGAATAAGTTGTAGGACGGGATGACAGTTGCAAACCAATGGTTAGAACACTTCATAAGACACATTGGATAGAAATAATGAAACCAAATTGAAAGGCACAATTTAGTGATGGATTATGACACACATATTATATAGGTAGGATGAATAGATTACTTTCAATGTATAAAAATATTTTAAGATTTGGTTGTTGATTTCATTTCTTAAACTTCTCTTATTATAGGATGTTCAAAATGGTATTATAATGCTCTTAAAGTTGCACAATATCTTTGATTAGTGATACTTTTATAGAAGCCTTATGTAAAAATACATTATAACCATTTTTAATTATTGAATAATACTTTAGAATACTTTGAAGTGAGATTATTCTCGTTGGAGAATTTTACCTACATATATCTTTGTTGTGGAAAAATTTTATTAATATTTTGCACATGTTGATTCCTTCTATAATTTTACAGATATAGAACTTATACAACTCTCCTCTAAGATTAGTTTTGCAAGAATTCATATGTACTTATCTCCTTTTCATTTCATATTAAAGACTAGTTATTGGAAGTAAGTTTTGGGTAGAGGGTAATTTATGTTGATCTTTATTTGTGTAAAAGTTAATGTGGAAGGGTTTCATTTTATTGCAAGAAGAGGTAATTTAAAACATTTCAAATAGAAAAGTATGCATTCTTATGAAAAAACATTTAACCTTTGAAGCTCAAAATGGATGATATGCTCATGAATAAAGATTTATGAGCTATAAATCCATATCATACAAAGGGCAAATGGATACAAAACCTAAGTATCTCATAAGAATATATTTTAATGAAAGTTTAGAGTGTAGTTCATATAAATCTTAAACGAGCAGCAATACCTTAGAAGAAGCTCATTTTTATTAATTTAATTATTTTTGTTTACAAAATTATTTTGTGAAAGAATTTTGGTACTCTGAAGATGAAAGACAATGGTTGTATGACTAAAACCCTAAAATATATAATGTGGTTGTTATCTGATTATAATTTGTTGTAGTAAAAGAGGAGTGGGATGAGGATCATTTCATGAATTTGTTGTATTATTTTCTAGACTCATGGGATGACCTAGTTATGGTTGTTTGGAGTACTATCACAAAGTTAAAAATGGATGGTGTGGTGGTATCATTACTTTTAGAAGAAATGAAGTTATATTTTCATAAATCTGTTAAAGCGACCAATTTAGTTTGTAGTAAAGATCAATATTCATCAAATAATAATGATACTATTATAATATCAATCAAATGCATATCGATAGTCTCATATTTATAGTTGGAACAAATTCATAATGTTTTAATATGATTTGTCAATGATAATTTGTTTCATCGGTAAGATTAATATGATGATATAATTTCAACTATTAGATGTGTATGTATGATGATATACATATGTGTGTGTGTGTGTGTGTGTGTGTGTGTGTGTGTGTGTGTGTGTGTGTGTACGCGCGCGTGCATGTGCGCGCACGCGCACATATATAATTTTTCATATTTTAAATTAAATCACTCTAAAGTCTTACTTCAAAAGAGAAAAAATATTGGAAAAAATATTAAGAAAATTTGTTTAGTTGTTTAGCTATAACACAAACATTCTTATGTGTTTAATAATTAGCAAGCATTTACAACTTTATTATACTATTCAAAGAATAATAATAATGTCTAAATAACTAGTACTCAAAATATATTATAGATCTACCAAGGTCATTTTGTGGCTATAATAATTTTGTACTAGCTAACGTCAAACTCTTATCTAAAACAAAAATTTATATTCATTTTTCTATTTATAATGTTGAATGTAGTTTTATGTCTATCACTATTATTGTTATTGTTTTAATATTATATATGGTTGTAGTTCTATGTTGGTTTGTTGTAAGATATTGGGTTTGGATCCAATTAAAATAGGTTCTCAAATTTTGATAAGAGTGATCTATATAAGTGTAGGACGAGAAAATGGGTTAAATGCATAACATACTATGAGAAATCACAAACTCAATCAATGTATGTTAGCACCCACTAGTCTACCATGAAAGCCAAACTACTCAAAAGAACAAAACATAAGGTTAGAAACCCCCTCTTTTGTTTGTAGCTCCCATGTCCTTCTTTCTTCTCCAAATAATGTAGCTCCAACTTGCCTATAGTGCACACAATATTGAAGCAAAGTCTATGATAGGAATAATGCCATGAGAATACTAGAAGTGTGATTTTAGTGTAAGAGCGAGAATGTAAAATGTAAAGAAGCTAGGGACTCAAAGACTCAAGAATTAGGACCTCAAGGACCGAAAATGAGAGAAAGAGTGCTCATTTTATAATGGGCATGGAGGATGAGAGCATTGGATTTGTCACCCTTAGATATGCAATGTGGCAAGAGATTCCTTTGAGAATCCATGACGCATATGACAAAATATGCCAATTGTAAGATTCTATGATGCATGGAAGTCGAACTTGGCTAAATGTGGAAGAGAATCTATGACACATCATAAGACATCTGAATCCCACTTAAAGCCAAGAATCTATGACAAATAAGCCAAATATGGACGTGCATAAGAGAATAAGAATATTTGACATATCTTAGCCAAATGTCAAAGGAGAATCCACGTGATGATGTCACTATTCAATATAATATTTGAATTAAAAATCCTTTATTCCACAAAATAGAAATTAGTCGAAAATGGAATTAGTGATGGAAAATGGAACTTAGGAAATTAAGAATTTCCATGGTTTGCGGATAATGAATCAATTAACTAATAAAATTAATTAATTGAGGACAATAATTAGGAAAAATAATTAGAAAGAATAATAGGATTAGATTATGGGTTATTTAATCCTATGGGGAAAATTAGTAGATGATTGGCCAAAGTTGATTAAATAAATGTGACAGTACCCTTTGATGAAAATGTGATGATAATATAGATCGAATAAGATGATGACAAGTAGACCAAAGCCATGGTTAGCTTGATTGATTGAAATTGATAACATGCTAGGACACATGACATGAATTAATTGATATGTAACATTTAACCAACATTGTAAATGCTATAAGATCGAAATTGATTGAAAAGGTTTAATCATAATAACATCGACGAACACTGTCAATATTATTAAAATGGTTGATAATGCCATGATCTGACATTGAAAGCCTCAACAATGTCAAAGATTGGATGATATAAATGATAGTTTCACCTAGCACTGAGAGCCACGATAGTACTAAGGTCAAATTGATAAGATTGATAGGTTGATAGGTTTCCAAGGCACTGAAAGCCACAACAATACCTAGGATTGGCTAAATGATGATTGACTTGGGATGTTTGATATGTTTCGGGTTGATTAGGACTGATTCTGAGTGATTTCAAGTTGATTTGGGGTGATTTTGAGTTGATTTGAAATGATTTCAAAATGATATGAAGTTGATGTGAAAGAGGATACAAATGATGAAATATGATCGATTTGGCCAAAAGATCGAAGTTATTAGAATGAGAAAATGGGACAAATTAGTATGAATAAGTGATGAAACCATAGATGAGAACCATTTTTGAGCGTCTACTTTTTGCCCCTCTTTGATACAATGTGATTTAGAGAATTGTGTCAAAGTGCATTTGCGTTTAATGTTGTCATTGGAATTTTGTGTCTTTCCAAAACAGTGGGCAGCAGGTGCTTACAGTTGATGGACCGCTCCATCGTTTATCTCTTTGAAAGATTCAGAAACTAAGGTGTGGTAATAGAAAGGTAAATTTTTGTAGCTCTTCTTTCTCTTTACAATTTGCTGAAACTTTTTCTTTCATGATGTAAGACTGCCAAAATAACATTTGGGAGCAGAAGTTTGTTAACTTAAATTTACTTAAATAATATGAATGCATTGCTAGTTTTATGATTTAATATTTGTAAAAGGAAATTTATTTTAGCTAAGGAAAATACGTATAAGCTTTTTAAGGCTAAACTAAAACAAATTACAACGATAAATAAATAATATAAAATAAAATTGTAATTGTTTATAAAATTCAGTTAAATATTTTAAACACAATAAAGAAATATGAAATTTATTTAAATGAAGATTATTTTTGATAAAAATTTAATTATTTTAATAGACAAACGTTTAATTATTTTGAATAGATTAGTATTTTCAAAATTATTAGTTAATTGTATTTATGTGAAAAAAATGTTTATAATTAAATTTCACATTTAAATTTTAAAAAATTAATTTATGTTTATGATGTAAATGTCATTAATTTTAGTCTTTAGAACTTGTTTTTGTCAATATCATTTTATGAAAAGTATAATTTATTTATTATAAAATATAAAAACTCAATGTTTAGGCTAAAGTCTTTGTTTTTTAGGAAAATATATAAATTCTGAGCTATCCACATTACTTCAAGGATGCATGTTGCATAAATCCTTTCAAGCTCTTTAATTAGAAAGTTAAAAAGTGGCTCAATAGTTTTGTAGATTAAAATTTATGACTTCTTCTAAGTTGGATCTATCACCTTAAAGATGCTAAAATATTTGAGACTTAGAATAAGTTATAGGATGGGATGACATTTGCAAACCAACTATTAGAACACCTTATAAGACACATTGGATAGAAATAATGAAACCAAATTGGAAGGCAAAAGTTAGTGATGGATTATGACACACATATTATATAGGTAGGATGAACAAATTACTTTCAATGTATAAAAATATTTTAAGATTTGGCTATTGATTTCATTTCTTAAACTTCTCTTATTATAAGATGTTCTAGATGGTATTATAATGCTCCTAAAGTTGCACAAAATCTTTGATTAGTGATACTCTTATAGAAGCTTTATGTAAAAATACATTATAACTATTTTTTAATTATTGAATAATACTTTGAAGTGAGATTATTCTTGTTGGAGAATTTTCCCTACATATATCTTTGTTGTGGCAAAATTTTATTAATATTTTCAACATGGTGATTCCTTCTATAATTGTACAGATATAGAACTTATACAACTCTCTCCTCTAAGATTAGTTTTGCCAGAATTTATATGTACCTATCTCCTTGTCATTTGGTAATAAAGACTAGTTATCTGAAGTAAGTTTTGGGTAGGCGATAATTTTTGTTGATCTTTATTTGTGTAAAAGTTAAGAAGGATGGGTTTGATTTTATTGCAAGAAAAGATAATTTAAAACATTTCAAATAGAAATGTATGCATTCTTAAGAAAAAAATTTAACCTTTGAAGCTCAAAATGGATGATATGCTCATGAGTAAAGATTTATGGGCTACAAATCTATACCATACAAAGGACAAATGGATACAAAACCTAAGTATCTTATAAGAATATATTTTAATGAAAGTTTAGAGTGTAGTTCGTATAAATTTGAAAGGAGCAACCATACCTTAGAAGAATATGATTTTTTTATTAATTTAATTATTATTTTTTACAAAATTCTTTTGTGAAATAATTTTGGTACTTTCAAGATGAAAGACGATGGTTGTATGACTAAACCCCTAAAATATATAACATCGTTGTTGGTTATAATTTGTTGTAGTAAAAGAGGAGTGAGATGAGGATCATTTCATGAATTTGTTTTATTATTTTTTAGACTCGTGGGATGACCTAGTTATGGTTGTTTGGAATACTATCACCAAGTGAAAAATGGATGGTGTGGTGGTATCATTACTTTTAGAATACATGAAGTTATGTTTTCATAAATCTATCAAAGTGACCAATTTAGTTTGTAGTATATATAAAGAAAAAAGAATTTAAAGGACATGAGCTAAGTTAAGTCTAGATCTAAATATCAGGGAAGATATAGTTATATTTGTAGGTCCCAAATGAAATCCATTTATAGGGATTATTATGTTGGAGTAAAATTTATATTTAGTCAAAAACTTAATTTTACTTGTGTCTAGATTTTGTCAATAGTTATATTGTGCAAGGGGGGGAGAGGGAGTGAGTGAGAGAGAGAGAGAGAGAGAGAGAGAGAGAGAGAGAGAGAGAGAGAGAGAGAGAGAGAGAGAGAGAGAGAGAGAGAGAGAGAGAGAGAGAGAGAGAGAGAGAGAGTGGGGAAAGGGGAAAGAGAGGTTAGATTAATACACACTGCCAAGGCATTCCATAAAATTGCCATTAGAATACCACTAACGAGCAAACAAATCTTCCACTTATCAACAAATTGGAGTAGGCAAATCTCTTCCACTTATCAACAAATCCGGATGACTTTGGTTGTTTTCAAATAAATTAAAGAACCTTCCCAATATTTCAACATCAATTAATTCATTATATTTAATTGTGTATGAATTGTGACACATATGATATCTAAAGTATTGGTAAGCTAGATGTGAGATATAGGAGGGTGAATCAATACTTAATAATTTTAAGTTGAAACCATCTTCTTCACATAAA
Source organism: Cupressus sempervirens (assembly GCA_028749045.1). NCBI lineage: Eukaryota > Viridiplantae > Streptophyta > Pinopsida > Cupressales > Cupressaceae > Cupressus > Cupressus sempervirens. Next base: position 814,390,698 of record CM053789.1, read on the forward strand.
TTAATAGTATGTTAAAAAACTTAAGTCGATAGTCCTTCTATGTAGCTAATAGAATTACCAATAGTTAATGCATTCATATGATGAGAAGTAATGTAAAGTAGCTAAACAAACCATAGACTCAAAAATACATAACACAATAATTTTGGTATCATACAAAGCCCTTGGTCAAAGGGAAAAATTGTAGTGGCAATGATACCCATGACTTATCACTATAGTATCAACGATACCCATGACTCTGTTAAAAGTGGCTAATACCTTCTTAAGAGTATCAACGATCCTATTAAAGACTACTGTGCTAAAAGATTCAATCCACTAATACAATGTTCACTTTATTAAAGGATTTATAGTAAGTTCTAAATAAGAACTTCTAATCTTGGTAAAGACCACCTTGTCAAAGGATCTTACATTATTGTTTATAAGCTTATTAGGAAAAAAAGAAAAGAAATTGACCAATACTTTTCATTTCCTTTTGCTTGATAGGTCAACTTTTCCTTAATGTATGCTAGTATATGGTAATGAGTTTAATGGGGTCGTAAGGAGTTCTAGAATATATTTATATGTCTAAGGACCTCTACTAACCTATTAGGACCTCTTATCGTACATAGTATGGTTCCCAAAAGAGTCCAAAGGGGCCCTAAGGGATCCTAGGACCCCTTACCATACACTAATGTATCCACTAAGTAGTAATAATGGGTCCCAGAATATATCAATGTGTCCTATGGCCCTTTAAGATGCTTTAAGAACCCTTAGCATACAATAAGGGGACCTAAGGGGTCTTAAGTGGTCCTAGATTACATTAATGTGTTTAGACACCTTTTATGACCCTTTAGGACCGCACATCATAAACTACTACATTGTTAGGGCTCTTAATGGGTCAAAAAAGGCCTAAAAGGGTTGTAAGGGGTCTTAAGGGGTTGTAGGATACAGTTATTTGTTCTAGGATCTCGTAAGACCCCTAACCATAAATATTATGGGTTCCTAAAGTTACTTTTAACACATTATGTGTCCTAGGACCCCTTACAATATATTAATGTATGGTAAGAGGTCCTGCTATGTTATAAGAGGATCTAGAACAAATTAATGTGTCCTTAGGCCCCTTAAGACTTGTTAGCACCACTCAAGCTCTAAACTTTAGGGTGCTTATGAGTTGTTAAGGAGGCCTAGGAGCCCTTAAGACCCTTAGGACCCCTTACCATATACTAATGTATGGAAATGGATTTGAAGGGTTTCTAAGAAACATTATTGTGTTGTATGACCTATTAAGATCCCTTATGATAAACTAATTCATGGTAAGGGGTCCTACAACACATTAATGTGTCCTAGTACTCCTTAAGACATCTTACCATACATTCATCTTAAAGGGTTCTAATAGGTCTTAAGGGATTGTAAGATACATTAATTTGTTCTAAGAACAATTAAAGACCCCTTACCATACATTAATATATGGTAAGGGGTCTTATAATCCCTTGTGACTCCTTTGGACCCTTTGGGAACCATATCACACACACACACACACACACACACACACACAATCCTGAAATGATCACACATAAATAATACAATGAGAAACACTATTATAAATTTACATTATAAAGTTACTAATTATATAATTTTACAAAATTTAATTGTCATCTAACTAAAAATTAATATACAAAGAACATTTAATTGTGTTTCTTGAAATTATTCTTGAACTGATGATAAATACCATTAATATAACTTAGGTACATGAAAAAGATAATGTTTTATCTTTCAAATTCATAAAATATATCATAAGAATTATTAGTTTTCTAAAATTTATGTTATAATTTGCAAGAGTATTTTAATGAGATTTTCCAATATTTAATTTGAAAAAAATAATTGTTATTTGCTAACAGTCTATTAAACTTTGTTACATTTATGTCAGATAGAGATTAATATAAACTTTAATTTTCAGACTCATCTTTGTATTTCCTTGCAGGTTGTAGTACAAATAAAATAATATTTTCTCACAAATATAGTGCAAAAGTCATATAGTATAATAATGCTTATATTATTTTAGATCTATATCATTGATTTCTAAATATGAATAAGAGAGATCAATCTTTACAATTCTTTCCACTAATAATCTCGGTACATTGCATATTATCAATAAAATTTGAATATATATATATATATATAATGGGTAAAAGCACAAACCTGTGTCACCACTTGGGATGTCTTGGAGAATTACAACTAAAATGGTTACGAACGAAAGCATTAGGGCCAAACCCATGTGGTGCCAAGTGGTGTCAATGTGGTGCGAAGGTGGCAAAAAGGTTATGACCAAAATGATTTTGAACATAACACTTTCAATCGAAATAGTTATTTGAAAATTAAGGACAAAAAGTGTTTCTCTTATATGGGGTCATGTAAGTGGGTATAAAAAGTCACCATGGTTTCGATCAAAATGCTTTGGGTTGAAACTGTCTATGTGGTAGCCACACAAGCAAAAAAATAGATTTTTTTTAAAACTTCTCACTTCTAAGGAAAATTTCTCCATAAAAATAATTCAAAAACTAAAAATACCCTTTTGTAGATCATGAAGTCAAGATTATGATCATGTAAATTTTATAGTGTTTCAAGTAATTATAATATGTTATACTTTTAAAATATTACAAGTACATATTTTAAGATTCAAAAAGATGTCACTTCAAAAAAGGAATCATGTTCAAAGAATTAAAACTTTATATGTACCTCTAGAGGAGAGTCCTCTTCAAGAATATGTAACTTGTTTTCAAAAATATGTAGATAGGAAAAGTTTGGTAGGAAATAAAATTATCAATTTCTAACAAGTTTGACTACGAACACTTATAACTTAAAACACATACATCAAAAATCAAAAATTATCTTTTTGTCCACTAAATATACATGTCAACTATAATATTTTACAAAATTAGAGACAAATGTGATCATTTTTATATATTTTTTTTGGTAGGAACAAAACTCTATATTTTCAGCATTTTTAAAATTAAAAAAATGGACTTACAAAATTTTAAAAATGCAAAACATATTTCTCATTTAAAAAAAATTAAAATTGTAGAATAAAACTTTATCCAATTTTACACATTTCATTAGTTTACATCATCTTCAAATTCTAAAAGTAAATGCCACTTTTATGTTATTAAAGTTGAATAGTTTAAGTTCTGATGTCCTTTTCCTTTATAAAAGGTGACACACATTTGTTCTTTTACCCATTGAAGGGATGTGATGGTGGATAGACATGTCTCCACATTGGTGGAGACATGTCTCTCTGTCATCATATCGTTTCATAACTCAATGCTTATCTAAACTAATAAAAAATATAGATCAATGTTTATACATATTATTTCATAGATTAAACACAAACATGATTTGAGTTTTATTTTCATTGTGAATACCTTTTAACCGAATATAAATATGGTCACTACAATATGCATTTATTATTGATGACAAGTGATTCAGTTTTCTAATATTAATTAGATCAATATTCATCAAATAATAATGATACTATTATAATATCAATCAAATGCATATCGATAGTCTCATATTTATAGTTGCAACAAATTCATATGTTTCAATATGATTCGTCAATGATAATTTGTTTCATTGGTAAGATTAATATGATGATATAATTTCAGCTATTAAATGTGGATGTATGATGATATACATACATACATACATATGTATGTATGTATGTATGTATGTATGTATATGTGTATGTATGTATGTATGTATATATATATATATATATATATATATATGTATGTATGTATATGTATATATGTTTATACATACATACATTCATATATGTGTGTGTGCATGTATGTGTGTACATATATATACATGTATATATATACATGTATATATATATATGTATATATACATATATATATATATATATGTATATATATATATATATATATACATGTATATGTATGTATGTATGTATGTATGTATGTATGTATGTATGTATGTATGTATGTATGTATATATATATATATATATATATATATATATATATATATATATATATATATATGTATATATATATATATATATATATATATGCATGTATGTACATACATACATACATATATGTATGTATGTATGTATGTATATGTACATACTTTTTCATATTTTAAATTTAATCACTCTAAAGTCTTCTTTCAAAAGAGAAAAAAATTTGGATAAAATATTCAAAAAAATTGTTTAGCCATTTAGCTATAACACAAACATTCTTATGTGTTTAATAATTAGCATGAAGCATTTATAATTGATTACACTATTCAAAGAATAATAATAATGTCTAAATAAGTAGTACTCAAAATATACTATAGATCTACCGAGGTCATTTTGTGGCTATAATAATTTTGTACTAGCTAAGGTCAAAATCTTAGATAACAAAATTTTATATTAATTTTTTTATTTATAATGTTGAATGTAGTTTTGTGTATCATTGTTATTGTTATTGTTATTTTTTTAATATTATATATGGTTTTAGTTGTATGTCGGCTTGTTGTAAGATGTTGGGTTTGGATCCAATTAAAGTAGGCTCTACAATTTTGATAAGAGTGGTCTATATAAGGTTGAATGAGATGCTATCCTTGGAGAAATTTTGTACCTAAAAGTATTCTTATGTGTATTGTGTGAGGTTTATATTTTTTAAATTATTTTTAATGTATATATCTATATCTTCTTGTAATATAATTTATATAGAGAATAATATATATAGTTATTTTATAATAACTATCATAGAATAATGTTTTTCAATTATTTTTTCTTCTAATATATTACACAAAATATATCTCACTATCAATGTAACTATTAAGCTTATTTTGATGTTGAATCTTTTTCAACCAAAAGCATGATCTCACCCTCATCTCTTATAATATAAGAAGATTACACTCAACAGATACTAATTTTAACTATTTATATAATATAGTTATTTCTGATCTCAATTAATTACTTCTCAACATCACCATAATTACACTATTCTTCCTAATAAGTCTAATGAAAGTATCCATTTCTCCCACCTAGATGGCCTAAATATCACAAACTAAGTTTTTTTTAGACTAAAAGTATTAATTAGTCAAATTTGACCTATTTTTTCTGAGCTTAATTTTCTCCATAGTGTGTGATGTTTAAGGGTGGCCCCTTACCACCCAACATTGTTTCAAATCTTCAAAGTAAATTTCTTGTCATTGCTACAATTGTATGTCATCTTTTCACTTGCTATAACTTGCCTTGTTGTCTTACACTATTGTTGATTGATATTCAATGTGAGTTCTACACAGTCACAACCTTCATGAAAATTCGATACAACTTTCAAGCATCTTAAACAATTTCTTGTAATTTCCTATGAAGTGGCTTAGGTGAGTATTTTCCTAATCTATTCCTCATTTCAATATTTCATGGCCTTCCAATTGATTCCCTTGCCCACTTTGTGTGAGCCTTGTGGTAGTAGTAGTAGTACTGCGTTGGTTCATAAATGGGCCTTGCTAGGATCTCTACCATTAATGTTGCCCATTACTTGGGTATCTTGTTGTCCATCACATGAAAAAATTAGAATTTTACTTTCATTTGGGGTTAAGCATCCATTAGGAACATCATTCCCCTTGGTCTACATCCATCTTTCATACAATCAATTGTATGGCCACATACCCACCATGTTGTTCAGTGCATTTGGGAGCATATGCCATGTTGACTTGAGTAAGAATAGATTGACTGGTGTCATTCCATCACTTGACATGAATATTACCTCCCACAATGAACTGACTACCACAATTCCTTCTTTGACCAACATAATCAACTAACTGGAAAAATCCTGATTTTATAGGTCAACAACTTTCCCTCTAGACACTTGATCTAAGAAACGATGCGTTAAATTATAGTATACCTCACAACATTTCAAATCTATCTAACTTGAAGGTTCTTTCCCTCTCTTCCACTCAGTTAAGTAGAAACCTTTTAGAATCCCACCTTAATAAAAATGCCCAATCTAGTATCTCTGGGCATTTCAAAAAATGCTTTAACTGTGAAGCTTAGTCCTACTTGGGTTCCCCAAAACTCTTTTACAACACTGAAGCTAAGATCATGCAACATGGAGGGTGAGTTTTTGACCTTCTTAATAACTCAAACTGGCATTTCTGATTTGGATTTGGTTGACAACATATTACGAGGTAAAATTCCTACGTGGATATGGAAGGTCATTCCTCTTCAACAACTCAACTTGTCTTGCAACAATTTTAGAGGCACTTTACCTTCTAAGCTATTGGGCCCCAAAACATTGAAGGTTCTAGACTTGTAGCACAATAACTTACAAGGCCCACTTTCACTTCTTCATCGTTTAGTAATCATCTTGGAACTCTCAGAAAATCAATTTCATGGATCCATTTCAGCTGAAATTTTTTATTACAATTTTAATTACTTGTCTTTGTCTCACAACAATCTCAGTGGTGGCATCCCAACTATAATATGTAAAGGATTACCTATGCAGATTCTAGATTTGTCCAATAATGGACTTACAGGTAACATTCCAGTAACTTTTCATAGATGAAGGGCATGGGTAATGTCTCAATGGATGAAAAATTATTTAAGTTTGGATTGGTAAAGGTTCAACATACCTAGAGAAAATAATCACTAGGAATAAATGATTGGAAATGGAATTCATGAGATCTTTGAGATTAGTAAATTGTCTTGATCTATCAAACAATAGAATATCTACTCATACTCTTGAAGGTATAGGATCTCTCATCGGTATGATCATTCTCTATATTTCAAGAAATCATATCAATAGTGGTATACTCAAGTCCTTGGGAAACATGGGATAGATGGAGTCTCATGACCTTTCACAAAATAACTTGTCTAGAGTCATTCCTACTAAATTGCAACTTCTGGCATACCTAAGTTACTTGAATCTGTCATAAAATAATCTTTCAGGGTATATATTATGAGGGGGACAGTTGTGAACATTTGAAGTGTCATCCTTCTCAAATAATCCCAGACTAAATGGCTTACAATTGAACAAGTCATGCTTGTCTTCGTAAGAGGATGAAATCAAGCCTAAAATGAGGTCAAGAAAAGAAATTAATGTTGAAGAGGAAGTGTTGTGGGGACCGATAGTGGGACTAAGCTTTGCATTTTTGTTTAATGTTTTAATTAGAGTGTTGCATCTTCCCACACCAGTGGGTAGAAGGTGCTTGCAGTTGATAGATTGCACCATCATTTATCTCTTTGCAAGATTCGAAAACTAAGGTATGTGACAAGCTTTTTAGCTATTTTTAAGCCCTCCCCTTTTAACTTGCAAAGTCCTTCCCTTTTTCCAAAATAACATTTCCAATTTATTTTAAAAGTTCTTTAGCATTTATTCTTTCTTTCTATCTCTTTTTTCTTTTTTTTTCTTTTTTTTGCATCTAATAAGCACTCCAGCTAGCATGCCCTTGTCTAATGCTTTGTTCATAAAAGTGATGAAGAAGATGATATTTGGTGCGGAGTGGAAGTCAGCTTTGCATTTTGATTTAATTTTGTTATTGGAGTGTTGTGTTGTGCATCTGATGGAGTGCACCTTCTTTTCTTCTTCTTGGAAATGTAGGAACTTGATGAGTCTTTCATTTGGTGTAATAGATGTTTATCAGCTTATTTATACTCTTACCTACTCATATTTTACTAAACATTTTCTTTTTAGGAAGGTTGTCAACATAATATGATCACATTCTTATTGTACAAAGTAAATTGGTTATAAATTTATGTTTTAAGGAAAAAAAATTAATTTAGCAAGGGAAAATATTATGAGTGTTTCATTATGTGACTATTATACTAGCACTTGCATCAAAGAAAAGGTGCAAGGGTACTTTGATAGATATTTATTTGAAAGCATAAATTTTTTTTGTGTGTGTGTGTGTGCAATTATATAAAAATGTTATTTTTTAGAACTGAGTCAAATTCACAGAACTAAACCTTAATAATCTTTAATCTAAGGAACTAAAAATGTATTACTAGAATATTGTATTTAAAATTTGTCATCTTAATTCGAACAATTCGTAATGGCTAAACATATGTTCTCTTTTTTTAAAATAAAAATTATACCAAATAAATATGTTATATGAATATGCAAAGTTATATAAATAGATGTTCACAAGAAATTGAAATGAATACTTTTGTTGTGTTCTCTTCTTAAAAACTTAGACATGTAGGGGTGAAGCTAGAAGTAAAGTGCGGTAACTATTGGAAAGATAGATAGTGCACATTGTATTTAAAATAAAAGTGATTTTTTACAAGTTAAACTTGAATAAATGTTAGGTGCAACATAAGAACAAGTACAAGGACAATTTGTTGGTCACAAGAATTTAAAAAACTACAAAAATATTTATTTTTTCAAGAATAGTATAAGAGGAGCCATTGATAAACAACAATGGAGGACCACACAAATGGAGCATGTACCATGTATAATTTAGGTAGGCTTGGAAAGCATAGTGAATAGTTGGTGCATTTCCTTCTCCATAATGCTCACCATCATACATCTCCCTTAGGTAAGTACAAAAGTTACAGTATTTTCATAAATTGCATGGATTTTGTGCAATGATTCTTCCATTCCCATGATTTCAAAATCTTTAACTTCATATCACACACTTGTCAATTTCAATTGTTCAATATGTGGAGTACAACTAAAAGAAATATAAATTGCAAGATTAAGGATTTTTATTTCACAAAAACCATTCCACAAACCCATTTGATAGGTTGTTCAACATTAGCTAAAGATTTGATATTATGATTATTAATGAAATTCAAAGCTATTGTGATCAATTAAGCCAGACCATGGGAGTGTGTTGGCTAAACCAAGAATTCAATGTCATTTATGCTAAAAATGTATGAAAAGATAGTCATTATTCTAATTATGTTAATAAAAAAATGATTAAATGACCATTTGATTGTGATTTATATTTTATTTTTAAAAAAATTTAGTATTACTCAATATTTTCAATTATTAAAATTGTATGTAAGATGAGTTATTTCATTCAATTTTTTTAATTTTTTTTTAATCGGTGGATGACCAAAGCCTTGATTAATTAATAGAAAATTAAAAGTTTACAAAAGCTGGACTCCATTCAAATAGGCACTGGTAGGAAAGAACGAAGAAGAAAACCTCCAGTCTTGCCTAGGACATATGTCCTATATTATTACATAAATAAAAGGGGCATACCCCAATGAACTTTCAAGTACTTAAATAAAAGGGGCATACCCTAATGACCTTTAGTGATAAATCAATTTACAAAGATTGGGCAAAACCCTTAATGAAAAGGCATTGCAAAGTAGAAGAAATACATATAATACTTCATCATATAGTTGCCAGATGAGATCCATCTTCAAGAAAAACTTCACCATCATGTGATCCTTTCTTCAAATTAAGCTAGCAAGAGAATACATTAGAGAGCCAGCTATTTACAAGAATACATAATCATTGACCCCAAAAATAGGATCTATGCTCAACCTTATTGTGCAGATTTCATTAAAGAAACAAGTTTGAGAACTACCATCTAGATGAAAATACCATAATGGAAGATAAAGCTAATTTGAACCACTCATAATAATAATCCATATGAACCTAAAGACCAAATAAGAGGCCACCAAGAGGGCCAAAATTGACTATAGGCTACTTAATTAATTAGTTTAAAAAAAAAAAAAACCAACAAAGCAACAATAGAAACAGATATACCTATCCAGCCTATAACATGCATTAAAATAGCACTTGAAAGATAACCCTTCCGAATAAAATGTAGCTACAAAAATTATAAACATCATGTGGATTACTATACCATAAAATTTAGACTAGAAAATAATAAAATATGATGTACTGAAACAAAAAACTATATCAATCCAATGTTGACAATATCTCCATATATGTTAACTTAACTAAGTTGGGGATTCAGATCAATCCAGTTAAAACATGAGGCTGCCAAGAGACTAACATTGTTGTAAAGAGATTGGGTAATAGCTAAATTGAGAATCAGTAAATGAGAGAGCCATGCTACAAAAAACTCTACTGAATTAGAATAGCCCACATAGACTAGCCTCAAGCATCCAAGACCTATCTAATATATTGAAACATAATTCATCAGGCCCCAACCATCTAACTAAAACTATTATATATCTACTAATAGGGATTAACTACCCTTAACCACTACAACATAGAGCCTTTCCTCTAGTAATAGCTTGAAGCCAAAACATTGGACCTTGGTGAGGTCAAGATTAGGGGTAGAAAAAAAGCAGACACGAATCCATAAAGAAGAAGGAAGATATCTTACAGACATTAGATCATCAAATAGATATCCAATTGCCCTGGATCAGAGTGAGAACCAAGACATAGAAACCTTACACTACAATAATAATTAAAAGACCCTAAAAGTCTGAGCTGAGCATCGATTGATTACTAATTATCCAAATGAATCTATAAAGATTAACAAACCCCAAATTATTGATAACACTCTAAATCTAAAGGTAACAACCACCCCACCATAGCTATAAAATGGAAAAATTCCATCAGAACATAGCATAAATTAAATTCAAAAAGTCAAATGCGAGACAAAAGAAATGAAGATAAGACAAACTTTAGGACGAGCCCACTTAAACTATTAATATGGTTTTATATTATATATATATATATATATATATGTATGTATATATATATGTATATTCTAGTACAAACGTAGATGTATACAAGTTAAAACCAAAAGCCAAAACTTATCTACATAAAACAAACTGCATACAATTATCTTTGCCAAGTATAGTAAAGATTCCATCCAACTATAATGAAACCAAAAATAGAGCAAAAACCCCATCCCACTCCAAACCCTACCTTGAGAACACCATAATGACATCTGAGATGTCATTAGGGTTCTCCACCTAGAAATTTGGAGGTAGATTATAGCTAGCCTTCACTCTTCTAGACTTGTCCACATTTGGGGTACAAAATATGAGGGCTTCAAGGTTGTCAAACAAGACTCCAGGGTGGATATAAGCTTGAAATGCATTAAGGTACTCTGTCAACCACAATCTATTAGCTTCAACAACCAAGCCCCTCTAGTGCAAAAGGAATTTGATTACTGCCTCCATCTTGGGCCAATGGGAGTAGAACTTGAGATTCTCCCAAACGATCAACAAGGGCCTGTGGTATGCCATATCTAGCTCTGAGGATCCAAGAGGAGATGCCATATATCTCTTAGGTAGTGGAATCCTAAATTTGTTATCAATGCTCCTCGCTGTATTTTCCAACCCTTTGTGCCAAGTGGCTTGAAAGATGTCGAAGCAAAGTTGGATAATTAGGTCGTGATCAACTTTTTCTCTAGCTAAAACTCCAATGAAGGTGTCGATAATATGGTTGTTTGTCTACCAGGTGTGACTATGGTTAAATACACCTTCACCTATCACCCACCCAATAGCTATCCTAGACATGTTGTCAAGAGGATTCAAGATCCAATTCCAATTGTCTAGTTTGACAGAGCCATGGTTCTTGCCTCCTTGGTATGGAAAACCATGATATTTGTATCCATGTCTGCAAAGAGGGAAATAAATAGGTGAAAAAACAATACCAGTTTGGATCACATAAGCATAGCTAGGATGAAGTAATAGACACCCCTCATCATCATGATTCAGTGATATAGGGAAAATGATTTTCCCCCAGTAGGCAAGTCATGCGATCAATACAGGGAAGATGTTAAGTAGTAATTAAATAACCATCATGAGAAAATGAGGGGAGATATCATCCCCCATTTTTGAATCCTTTCTTTATTAACTTTAAACACAAGTACGCATGGCCTAAGGAAACCATTAGTTCAAATGAACATCATTATTAATAATATTAATGACATATAATAATAAAACTTTGAAAGAGGGATATAAAACCCCGAGATGAAAAAGCCATACTTGTGAACTAGAGACAGTCTAATAATATGTAGATAGGAATTATTAAGATAGAATGAAATAAGACTTGAGTACACTTAGGGGTAAGTTACTAGAAAAGGAAATCCCTAATAAGAAGAATGTTAAAACCATCAACCCCTTTATTAGCAAGTTGATCCACTTTCATATTACCTTCATGATAAATATGCCAAATTTCGTAATCCTTGAATTGATCAAGAAGCTTGAGGACACTGTCTAATCTAGAATTGATGACCTAATTTGGAGTAGATCTCTTTCTTATGGCATTCAAGATGATCTAAGAATCACCTTCAATAACTATTTTGGAAACTCCAACCTCCAAATACAAAAGCAATCCTAATTCTAAAGCTTCAATTTCTACCATATTGTTCAAAGTAGGACCAATGGCCATTGCCTTTTTAGCTAACCATAGTTTGGAGTCATTATTGATGATGCGTCCTATTCCTACTATACTAGGGTTACCATGAGTAGCACCATCAAAATTTAGTTTGGCCCAACCCCTCAAGGGGGGGGGACCACTTACAATTAACCCTATTAATTTTCCTATTATTGAAATAGATGAGGGGGGGTTCAACAAAAAGACCCAGTTCTTATTCATAAGCCCATCCCAAGAAGAAAAAGATCCCTCTTCTTTCATGCACTTTCTAAGATGAGTGTTCATGACTTCCACAATACTAGACTTGATTTTTATAATAAGCTTCTCGACCTCCATCTCAGAGTTCTGAAAAATGTGCTAATTCCTCTCTTCCCAAATTTCCCAGATGGGGAAATGTTCCAAAATTTACTGTAGACAACTTTAATCAGGTTGGTCAGCCAACTAATGAGAAATTTCTTATAAGATTTAGGGGAAGGTGAGGACTGGCCTAATTTAAATCTTAGCCATTCCCAACACTCAATCGAATAAGGACACTAGAAAAGAAAATGATTAAGGTCCTCGAAATATTGTTTACATAGTATGCATCTAGAAGGACCCTGAATCCCAAAGCCATTTAGCCTATCAGCGGTTAAGACTCTATTTTAGAAGGCTAACCAAAGGAAAAAACTAGCCTTGGGCAGATAGGTCCTGTCTCAGCAAAGTTTGTGTGGGATGTCAATACTATCCGATCTTTGAGATGAGAGTATTGCATTATAGCCGTCTTTCACTTTATAGTTTCCATCATTGGCAGCCACCCAAATGAGCTTGTCTAGTTTATCTAATTGCTTGATTTCCCTATTAGATAAGATTGTGGTAAAAGCTTCTACTTCAACCTAATCAACTCCCAAATCTTCAACTGATTTCCAAGCCCGTCTAGTCACACCATTACTCAAAGTCTTTGTTTTGTAATTACCAACTTTATTACCCCATTGCGAAATTAATACTTCCTTTAGGTGTTTTGGATAGGGTTTAGAAATGAGTGGGGGGTGACCATCCCATGAATCGTCCCAAAATAAGGCTTTATCACCCATGTCGACATCCCAAGTGAGCAACTTCCCTATAAGATTACAAGAACTTAGCATAAAGTTCAACCTTTCGAAACCCCTGGGAGGTTGAATCATTTTAAAGATAGACAAGGGGTCATCCACATTAAGATATTTATTGTATAAGATCTTGGCCCATTTTTTATCACTCTCATTATACAATTTCCAAATTAACTTTGCACTCAAGGCTTCGTTTTTCCATTCAAGATTTTGATACCAAGTTTTCCCTTATCTTTAGATTTACAAATATTGTCCCATTTGATTAACGCTAATTTTTTGTCTTCCTTGCAATCCTTCCATAGAAAGTTCCTGAGTTTCAATTCCAATTTGTTTAAAAAAAATTTAGTAAGAGGGAGAAAAGATAGGGGGTAAATTGGAATGAAAAAAAGGACCAAACTAATTTTTGTGACCTTACCTGCTTTAGAGAGCCACTTATCTTTCCATCCCCATATCTTGGTATCTAATTTTTCCATTGTGTTTTGCCACACTTTGTAGGATTTGGCTCCTTTTTCTAGTGTGATGCCCAAATATTTGCATGGGAGCTGACCTTTATGATAACCCATCAACTTACAAATCCTATTTTCCATGTCTTCAATAGTGTTTAAAAAGAATATTTGAGGCTTATCCTTATTCACTCTCTAACTGGAGGCCATCATGTATGAATTTATGATGGATTTAAATACAGAAGCTTCAGCAATAGTACTTTTACTTAGAATAATTATGTCATCAACGTACTGTTGATGAGTGATATTTGGCATATTTCTTGTAGTAGTTATCCTAGAGAGTAGCCTATTTTGATGAGTAGTTGATAAGGCTCTCCCAAAAGCTTCAGCCATGATAATGAAAAGAGAGGGTGATAACGGATCACCTTGTCAGATACCTTTGGAGACTTCAAAGAACCCTTAAGGCTTGCCATTGATAAGAATCAAGATTTTAGGCATAGAAATGAATTTAAAGATGAGGTGAATGTTGGGTGATGCGACACGCTCCCCTGCCCACAGGTGGTTAATTATGTGGTGTTCCATGTTCACTAATAGTCATGGCTTTTGGTGCAATGGAAAATGGGCCCCACAATTGGTATCAGAGCCTAGTTTTGGCTTGGTCATGGGTTCAAATCTCCCCGGTGCCTTCCCAACCCGTGTAAGCACCTGGTATGCGCGTCGAGGGGGAGATTGTTGGGTGATGCGACGTGCTCCCCTGCCCACAAGTGGTTAATTATGTGGTGTTCCATGTTCACTAATAGTCATGGCTTTTGGTGCAACGGCAAATGGGCCCCACAGTGAATCCATTGATGTGAGAATTCGAAGGCTTCTAGGACCTTGCATAGAAATCTCTAGTCTACCATATCATATGCTTTTTGGATGTCAAGTTTCATAAACATACAAGGTTTCTTTCTTTTGTTGGCAGAATGAATTGTTTCTTGAATGGTAATGATGCCATCAAGAATGGATCTCTCCAGATCAAAACTTGTTTGCTCCTCAGAGATTAATTTAGGCAGGAAACCCTTAAGCCTATTAGCAATGATTTTGGAATAGATCTTGTAGATAGTGTTGCATAAGGCTATAGGCCTATAATCTCCCATAGTCTTAGGTTCATTATTTTTTGGAATCAACATGATAAAATAGAAATTTATTTTCGATAGGAGAGCACCTCCATTTCTAGATGCTTCAATAGCTTTCCAAAGATTGAGCCCAATAATGTCCCAAAATTTTTGAAACAAAAAGGCCTAAAATCCATCAGGCCTAGGGGGTTTATCAGGGTTCATATTAAAAACTACAGATTCTACCTCATCCAAGGTAATAGGTCTATTTAAAAACTTATTGTCCTCTGTTGAGATAATTTTAGGAATAAATTTAAGTATTTTATCTTGTGCTACCCTATAAGATCCTTCATAATTATTGAGAAGATTCTCAAAAAGAGTTAAAAATTTATTTGCAATGTTTTTGGGCTTATCAACTTGAATATCTAAATGATTTCTAATGCTAGAAATTTTATTCTTAGATCTATTATATATAGTCAAGTTATGGAAAAATTTGGTATTCTTATCCCCTTCTTCTAGCCACTTTTCCCTGGACTTTTGTTGCCAGAAGATTTCTTCTTTTGATAAAATTAGTTCTTGTTTAGCCAATAACTCCTTTTCCAACTGATAACTTTCATTATTCATACCATTCTTAATAATATCCATGTTTAGGTTTTTAAGTTGGTTCTCTATTTCTGACTTCTCTATGAAGATATTTTAAAAATGACTCTTATTCCATTTAAGGATATGTTCTTTTAATAATTTTAATTTAGAAACAAAAATGAACATTTTTGAGCCTACTACTTTGTCCTTCTCCCACTAGATTTTAATTTTCTCAAAAAATTCTAGATCAAGAAACCACATTTTTTTACATTTGAATGGGTTCCTTGAAGGTTTGAGGGGTTCTTAGAGTTCCAATCTGACTGGAAAATGGTCTGATCCTACAATAGGTAGGACAAAGGATTGAAAGTTGAAATTATTATCAATTAGCTCACCAATGATAAAAAAACCAATCTAGTTTCTTTGCAATATATGCGAAGTCCTTTCTTCTATTGTTCCGTGTAAAACTCATGTTGCTAGAAGGGACATCAATCATGTCATGTTTATTAACCCACATCCTATAGTCTACCGATGATTGTGAAAGGTGAATGATACCACCCATTTTTTATGATAGGTCTAAAATGGTGTTGAAGTCTCCACCTATTAGAAAGGTGTGTGATCTCTAAAGTTTAGCATGAAACTACTAATCTTATTCCATACTTTTTTTTTATCCATGTGACTTATAGTTCCGTAGACATTGATAAGAATAAACTGTAAACCAAACTTTAGACTCTTTACACTCGAGCTGATCCAATTTGGGCTATGTTGAAGACAATTAAGCATTATCTTCCTAGGGTTCTAGATAACTCCTAGACCATCCGATGCTCCTATTGATTCTTGGAAGAAAGTACTCCATAAGCCTAACATGTTATCTAATTTAAATGCTTCATTCTTATTAAGTTTAGTTTCTTGAATTAATATGATATCTGATTCAAAGGCTTTAAGATTTTGTTTTACCAACCTCTTTTTGCTAGGGGAATTTAGACCCCTAGAATTCCATGTTGTAATCTTCATCTCTCTTTGGAAAGGCACTTCCCCTTCCCAACAATGAAAAGTTGATCGATTTTCTGTTGTTCCCTTCTCAATCCTTCTGCTTCTCTCAGGTCTTTCAATGATCTTCTTCCCCTTTTTCTTTTGATTTTTCCATAATTGGGAGAACTCAAGCTGTCCTAATACTATAGTATCCCCAGGTCCTCTATAGTTTTCACATGTGTTAACTTGTTGGTCTTCTCATGATTAACCCTTCCTTCTTAATTTTCAGATTCTAGCTCATTGATGATCTTGTTAATGATGTTTTCTCGAGGATCTTCTTTTGTACCATTCTTTATCATATTTTTCCCAATGTTCCCTTTGTCTAGTACCTTACTGTCAGAATTATGTACTTGCCTTCTAGTACAATCTTCTACCTCTATACTTATTAGATCTCTTCTAAGATCATGACAAGTATAGTTACTGCCCCCAAGTTTGATGATTCTCTGGATCAAATCTGCCTTTTGAGTTTCCAAGCTATTGTTGATTGATTCAAAGTTGAAAACCTAGACTAGTTCATCAGATAATTGCTCCAAGTTCTCCCCTATAGAACTATCACCAAGAAGGTCTACCTTTGAATAGTCTTCTTTGTTCAAGAACTCATGCACCATTTTTGTTAGAGAATCCTCACCTTTTAACTCATTCTTTCCATAGGACTGCTCTGTTGGAGTGAAAGGTGAACTTTTAAATTATAATGGAGTTTGCAAGAATTTAGAAGCTTTTTGATGACTACCTTTTTTAGGGGAGGTAGCTTGAGGAGTCATCATTAGGCATTGTTTCTTTGGAGATGCTTCATTTGTAGGAGTATCCTACTCTTTCAAACCTAGATCTGCTTCAAATAACATTTGATTTTCCATAACTTTAATATCAGTAACCTTAATAATCACACAGTTAAATCCTGTGTCAATGAGTCAATGAGTCAAAACATGGGTCAATGAGTTTGATTCTAAATCACACAGTTAAATCCTAATATTCACATCACAACCTTAATAATCTCTGAGTCTATGTTTTGCTAGGTAACACACATTGAATTGGATCTATCCTCAATGTCTATAGTTATAAATATCTTTCCCTTGGTTGCTGTCATATCCAGATCAGTCCCTTTCTACTAAGTGCTTCCACTCGGAGTTGGAGATTCATGTTTCTTTGTTATGCTTTTTGGAAGTTCCAGTTCTTGTATCCATACCTGATTACTATTGATTGGGCCATCCTTGTCAGTTGGGAAATCCAACACTAGGTCCTGAATGATAATCGATTTGAGTCTTATTTTTGTGTCTGGATTTCCCTTGTTAGTAGCCCTGTTGGTATCTTGGACTTCAAAGTTCTTATGATGCTTATATTCCATATTTGAAGGATCCAGGCTACATAACAAGGCCCTTACTCTCCTCTATTCTTTAAACTTTGGGAATAGTATCTAACAGTCTAATGTACTTGAAATAAATTCGCAATCTGATTTTTTTCCCTTTTCCACTTTTATGATTTTAGAGATATCTCTTTTATAGGGGTGCAGTAAACATTCATATGAGTCCTTTTTGTTTACAATTTTTCTTAAACCTTGAATTGATTGTTTGAGCTTCATTCTAATCAGAATTTTAACATTATTATCAAATAGATATGTAGACTCTATACCTAATAACTCTCCTAGACCAAACCCTAGGGCTTTAAGAATCTCTAAATGGTTTAATTCGGGAGGCAAGGATATAAAATTAAACCATAATGGACACATTATATCTAGCTTCTCTAGATTGAAATTAGGATACCAAGCTATAAATTTAATAGTGTGCCCCATGAAAAAACACTTAGAAACTTTAATAAATTGTTTTTTAACATCTTCATTACTGCATTGTAAGTAAAGTATAGTTCCAAAGAAGAAGGAAATACTTACCTGAGATCTGCCATTTTCTTCTAACCAATTGGATAGTAGAGGCGGATCTTGCTTGGTCCACACCAAATTTCATAAATCCCACCTTTTTGGCATTTTTTCCAGGCATCTTCTATGAATTCTCCATGAAGGGAAATGGGTGGGATCACCTCTTTGGTAGCTACTTTTCCCTTGGGATCTGGGGAAGCCCTATGGGATGAACGCTTCAACCGTCAATGTGGAGGGATGTATGAATTTTGGCAAACATGACTGCTATTGAATGAATGGTTAATTCTAGGAGGAGTGGATAATGGTAGGGATTTTGCCCTAACAAGAAGATTAGGGAGCAAAAATGACTAACCTAGGAAGTGCTGAGCGTATTTGGTAAGATGAAACACTCAGAATTGTTCCTCTAGGCTATCTACGGTAAAAAAAACTTGATCATGATGGTTGGGTAATTGATGGTGTGCAGCAGCCTGGTCAACTCTGGTGGATCTCGATCTATGTTTAGCAAATTTATCATTGTTTGTTGTTTGGTCCTTCTTCTTGATTGATTCTTCCACTTCTTGCAAAGATGCAAATTTGTTTGAGATTTTGACCTCAAAATGATGTCTAGGGTTTTTCAGAGCCCTGTGGTTTGCAATAGAGTTCTTCTTTTTTTTCCCGTGTGTAGGTGATTGCTATTTATTTGAACCTTGATTTTGCTCTGCCATTTTTCACACATTCACTCATGATTGTATAAATTTAAAATATAAAATTAATTAAAATTTAAAATAAAATATAAATATTAAAAAGTAAATAGGCAAGAGCCTACAACACAATGGTAAATTGTGAGCCTCTTATCGAAGAGGTCTTGGGTTTAAATCTACTCACACTTAACAAATAATAATAAAAAACATAATAATTAATCTTGGCTTTGGCCTCTTACCAATTTTTTAAAAAATATTTCATTCAATTTTTATTATTATATTAAAAAAATGTTTTTTTCTTATTTTTTAAATAAAATTCTATTAGGAAACTAATAAATCAAGCTTTCTTTGAAAAATGTACTTATCTTTCATAAATATTTTATTTTTATTTTTTCATAATTAAAAAATAAATTACTTTATAATACAGTTATTATTTTATATTAACTATAATTAAAATCAATAGATAATAAATGAACCATCTAATATAATATATATTTCTAAGATCAAATTATATTTTTTAATATGAAAAGTCTTTTAAATATGAATTTTAAATTAAATTTCTAATAAATAATTAAAATAAAATATATAAATATTATAAGGAAAAAAAATTAACTAATGAAAAGTTAAAAATCATATGATTTATTATATAAACTATCATAATGTAATATTATAAAAAAAAATTGATTTACTATTATTGAAAAATTAAATTAGTAATTAGATTTCTATAGGAACTAATAATTTTACATTTGAGTTGAGTAGTCATTCCTTAGTGAGAAACATATCTTAACCATGTGACCCAAAAGAAAATAACCTAAATTTTCACTAAGTTTGCCAAACTTTTTTTTTGAGATAAAGATACAACTACAATTATAGAATAGTGGAAGCAATTAACATACACTCATACATCAACAACACATAAACAAGTCACAACTCTTAAGGGTCCCATGACAATGAATCACATTTAATTTTAATTAACACTAAATCCAATATATAATAAATCCACATCAAAAAAGAATGTACAAGTATAATTCTATTTAAATAATATAAAGTTATCTCAAATGCCACTTGGAAATAATCATAATGCACCATCATCCACTGTATGGGTCATAGGATATGAAGGGTTGAAGGAATATACAACGTAAAAATAGATTACAACAACATCTCATAAGATTCATGAAAATAAATACAATACAATAGGTATAACCATCCATCATAGTACACAAGAATAGAATGAAAGGAAGTAGAGAATAGGGAACTCTAGCCATAGCATCAAACTATCAGATCTCAATGGTATAAGAAAAATCACTACCACCTGACCTTGTGGAACCCAAAAAGGCCCACTCCCACTACTGAGGAGATAAACTCAAGTCCCAAATAGGATAAGAAGCTCAAAAGTCAAAACCAATAGCTAGGGTCGAGGAATCACCTAAAAGAAAACTAGCTCAAAGGTACCAAGATACAACTGATATCTAAACCTAGAGGCAATAATGATACGTATGGAATCTATTATGCATGTGGGCAAGTGTCATCACATGAGCCAATTCTAAGGTTACTAGGATAGTCTTTTAATCCTTTGGCCCCCTAGTGACTCTATGCGGCACTAGTATCCTTTTGTACTGACAAGACATACTAATGAGTCAGCTCTAAGGTTACCCAGCTAGTCTTTTAATCATTTGCCCTCCTATTGACTTTTTGTGGTACCAATATCTTATTAATTCATTTAAACCCATTTAAAGAAATGTTGTCACTTATTAACATAACCTACAATGGGTTCCCATCAACCTCTTTAGGGCCTTGGCCTCCATTAAAAGCCATTTCCCAACATGACATACAAATAACCTACCCTAAGCTTAGTAAAAGTAGAAGATCACAAAAGACCACATACCATACATCGGTTCTTAAACAAGCAGCTGACAAGTACTAAAAAAAACTGATCATAATCACGGATTCCACCAATATGATCATCCTAATAGGACTGATCCCAAAATCAAGTACACATAAACTAATCCATGTCATAACATGACATCACCAAGAAAATAATCATGCATACACCTTAGTCCTATACAAGCGACTGAAAAGAAATCCAAAGACAACTGACAAAAGACTTAAAGGTTATATCGGATAGGTCACACCATTCACCTTAGTTTCACACAAGAACACTTTAAAGTAATAATAATCAATAGATCAAAACAATTCATAGACCATACAAGACACATTACCATGGTTGAGTATAAAATATCATGATCAAAACATCATCATGACATTGCAAAATAGAGCTCCTGAGCCTTTGGTAAACATCCTGATTTGGTCAAAGTACCAAGTCAACTTGACACCCAACAATAAAATCACATGTCATAAAAAGAGTACATACAAAAGTAACTTTCATAAAATATTAGGTTTAGAAAATACAATGGTTTAATTTTCATTAAAGGTTTTCAAGTTTCAATTTTCATTTTTTTCAAATATTATAATTTATAATATTTGCGATCTCAAACAAGGTTTTAGTTTCCATTTCTCTAGTTGTCAGATTTACTACGGTTTCTAAGTTCACTAGAATCCTAGACAATTCAACAATTCATATAAAGTTGTTTAAACATTCTTTCATAGTTCAATTCGTTATCAAACAAACACAAGATTCAATGTTCAAAACTAGGGTTTTAGTTTTCATTTTCCATTTCAAAGTATTATAATGACTAAGGTTTTCAATTACAATAAAAGGTTTATATTTTCATTTCATTTTAAGTCACAAATTCACTAAAGTTCTTGATTACAATCAAAGTTCAATTTCTGTCTTTTCAAAGTATAATATTTACTAAGGTTTTCAAATCATAAAATTATCCTAGTGATAAAAATCATTTTCATGACTAAACTGAACTATCAAGCACAACCCGAGTTTACCAATCTTTCCCAATTCACAAAAAAATAATTATATAATTAAATCATTATCAAATTTAAAATAATTAATTCACAATTAGATTAATTCAAAAATAACCTAATTGGTTTTAAAATAGAAAACCATCCCCAAACTAGTCATTTAAAACCAACATATGATCTAAACTCATAATAACATAATTGATTAATTAATTAATATTATTACACCTTAAGTCTAATGATAATTTAATTAATTAACAACAATTTAAAACATTATATATATTAAAACATTTATTAATTTATTTAAAATTTAATATTTTTAAAATATATTTAAAATATATATATATATATATATTAATTAATTAATTTTTTTAATAGATTAAATTTATTTATTTTAAATACAATTTTTTTTTTAAAATACTAATGTTTATTTAAAGGCCCATTGGCCTTGCGGCAGCGCTGCCATAGCAGGCTGCTGTTGTAGCAATAGTATTTGTTATGCAATGACAGTACCATTGCAAACGACAAGAAAAGTTGGGGGAGAAAAAAAGGAGACTTAATGAAAAATGAATTCTAAATTGCTGATAAAGAGTTCTCCACTAAATTTGGGGCTCTAATTGTGCAATCATGAGAGGGAACTCATTGATCAATTTCTTTAATATTTAATTAACTTTTACATTTTTATGCATAAACTTTTAGATATTTAATTACAAAATATCTTTATTTAAATAATTAGCATGCTCTCTTTAATTAATTTTTGAAATATTTTTAATAATATATTTATTAATTTAATTAATAACATCATTTAGAGTTTATTATTAAAATAAAACTCCTAAATAATTATCATTAAATTAAATAAATATACATGCACCACAATTATAACCATAACTTTATCTTTAAATTTTCATTCTTTTATTTAAATAAATTCACGAGACTTTTTTAAATAATATATTTATTAACTTAATTAATAACATTATTTAGAGTTTATTATTAATATAAAATTTCTAAATAATTATCATTAAATTAAATAAATATAAATATGTCAAAAATATAACTTTAATTAAATCTTTTATTTAATTAATTTCTTAGTTAATTAAATATAATAAATATCAAATTTTCTTTATTAAATTTCCATTAAATTAAATCTTTAAATTATCTTTTAATTCAATTTAATTATAACTGAAAATCATCACACACCCACAAAACTGAATAGGACAACCCATGATACAAAACATTAAGTTAAATCAAATATTAGGGTCAAAATCATGAATTCATGTCACTTGATGCATTCAAATGCATAAACTAACTCAGATACTTGTCCTACTTTCTAGGGCAATTGGCTTAGGGTTTAGGATTCATACTCAAGAATTATCTCCCTACTTATACCATTGAAATAATGTGATAGGGTATGCTCATCCTGGCAATTTAGGGAAGTCGATATCCAGTATCTACAATCTACAGAAAATTCATGCATGTACAAACACATATATTCTAAACTAAATAGGCAATAGGAGGAAGTGGTGCATCGTGTAGATCCCGACTAGTAGGTGACTATGACTTCCTTCCTTAACCACATCAGGAACATCATACATAAAGTAAAACAGGTAAGTACACCATACTCATGCAAGTATGAGGTAAGTAACCATATAAAAGCACATAAAAATTTCATCTAACTAACCATCATGAAATAACTAAAAATCATTAAATGAACATACATCTATCATTCTCAAAATAATTATGAAATAACTAAAATAACTAAGTAATTCATCGCATATATCAACTGAGTATAAAATTAGCACTTAATCAAATCTAACACTACAATAGAAAAGTCAAGTAGGGGCAGGCATTACATTATATATTTTTAAAAAATCTTTGGGCCACCCTTAAACATCACACACTAAGAGAAATTAAGCTTGAAAAAAGGTCAACTTTGACTATTTAACAAGGAATTAAGCCTTAGTGTGTGGTGTTTAAGTTGTCAATTAGAGTATAATCTTTAAACTATTAACATAAGCTTGAAATGAAAGAAGATTATATAACTTGTTACCTTTTTTGTAGCTCTTCTTTTAATATTATTATTTTTCTTTTAAAAAAATTAAAATATTTTATGTACTGCCACTTCAAAGACAAACTCTAGATAAATTTTTTAAATTGAACAAGTTAAACAATTAATATGGCTTAAATATTATACCTACATTAGATTCCTCAAAATAGTGAAACAAGTTAGGTTGTGACAAGAATTTTACCATGAAAAAAATGTGTGAACTTTGCTAAAATTTTGATAAATGAATTGTGTAGATTACAAACTATTCTAAAATAATTATTTAAATCAATTTGTACATCAATATATCTAACAATAAAAACCCTCAAAAGAAAGACATTCCTAATAATCAAAATGTCAATATTATTCTAGAAATCATAATCTTTCTAGTAGTGTAAAGAATGAGATGATTTAAGAAGGAAAATTATGAAGCAAAAAAAAAAAGATTTGTGAAATTAATCTTTGTGTTGATATATATGTGCACTTATTATGTTTAAATTCATCAGATTCTCTTGAGAGATGTGGATGGAATTAGTAACTCAACATATAATCACCCATTGAAAACATCATAAACATCCTAGAGAAAATTATGAACAATAATGACATTCAAAATCCTCACAAAATAAGAAAGAAATATTGAAAATTGGATATTCAATTAACACGAGTGTTTATTTAATGTAATATTTTAGTTCAACTATGGCTTGGTTTAGTATAAGTAGAGGGTCATTTGATGTCTAGAGGCATTCAGTTCGGCATGGAGTAGTTGAGAAGAGAAAATTTTAGAAGAGCTAGTAGCTAAGCATGGGCTTGGGATACAAGGATGTCACTTAGTGGCTTGCAAACTCAAATCTAGATTATTTTTTGGGGTTTTCACTAGATTGTGATGCAACACCCCACTAGGGAACCCAAAAGGAATTAACCTAAAGTTTTCATTAAGTTTCCAAAAAAATAATAATTGAAAGATAATAACTTAACAACAACATCTATAATATTTTAGAATCAATAACATACACATAAACACATACCATAAAATAAATTACATTTCTTAAGGGTCCCATGGTGTTGAATCACATTTAATTTTAATTAATACTAAAACTAATATGTAACACATCCACATTAAAGAATAACTACAAGTATGAATCCATTTAAATAATATACAATTATCTCAAATACCACTTGACAATAATCAGAATGCACAATCATCCATTGTACACATCACAGGGTATGAAAGGATGAAAGAATATACATCATAAAATAGATTACATCATCTCATAAGATCTATGAAATCAAATATAGAGAAATAGAGTATAACCATCTATGTGCATAAAAGTATCACACTTCTATAAACCATTATTCTTGAGAGAACTCGTGGAAGAGGGAGTCTTAAGAGCCAGCTTATAGTTCTCTATCTATGATGTGCTTAGGTTATGAGATGGTGGCTCTCAAATGAAGCAAACTATGCAACCCTTGCAAGCTGCACCATAGAACGAGATATACATAGAGTAGAGGCAAGAGTGCCAATATCCAAGAATCTAGAATAAAATTTGATGCAAATGCAAGCTATTCTAAATGAAATGCAAGCTAACAAAGATAACTAAGCTAAAGCATAAATGAAGGTAAGATAAAAAGTATGCTATAATGTAAGTAGAATGAGAACTAAGATAAAATGCAAGAATGCTCCAAATCTCTAAAATCACCAAGAAAACCTACAGCATAACAATAGCATGAGAGACTAAGTTTTTTTGAATGAGGAGAGACCCCTCCCTTTTAAAGAAAAATAGACAATAGAGATTAAGAGGAAAAATGAATGTAACCAAGGGTGGAGTTTGAAAGTGGGAGTGATCCATGTGCACAAGCATCTCAACCAATCACAATTGATAGTTGACTTTTGAGAGGGTTTGAAATGTTTGGAGGAGAATTAAAGTTATTTTAAAAATAGAAGATCCCTCTCACATATAAAATTGTGCATTCATGTGTAGACAAAAATGCCTTTTCTTTTATTTTTAAAATAGGAAATATGCTTTATGTGTGCACACTTAGGATAAGAGATGAGTGGAAAATTTTATTTAATTAAAAGGGAGACGTGTTCTTTTAAGTAAACATGAACATGGGATAAATTGGTCATACCATAGGTTATAATTGAATAAATAGACTTTTGAGGATTTGATAAAAAATAACCATTAGATAAATTATGGAAAAATGCTAAAAAGGGGGCTCATAGTCTAGATGACTATTTTTAGTTGATTACATTTTTCCCTCTTTGACTTATGTGTGATTAGTCTAGGAACACATTATGTCAAAGAATTAAAAAGTTAAGATGATAGAGAGATTTGATTATGAAGAATGAAATGTAGAGAGAGATAGAAAATCTTGAATGTACAATCTGATAACAATAGTACTGAACACTAGGATAGAGACAATATAAGAACTCAAGAAGAGTACTAACACAAGGAAAAGTAGATAGATAAAGAGAAAATAGATAGTTTTAGCAGAAAGCAATTTGTAACAATGATAGAATATTCATGCCCCCTCGAGATTGAAATCAAAATGAGATAGAGGAGATGTAGAAATAAGCTAGATTTGATCAAATTGGAACAAAATGATAGATAAGAGATTAAGACCAAAGAGTGACCACCAAGCAATGGAGATATGCCCCAATTTGACTAACTTTGACCAAGAAAGATAAAACATAAGAATTAGGTCAAAGAAAGAAGAAAGAAGAAATGAGATCAAATAGAAATGAAAGCAAATAGTGAAAGAGAGTAGAAATGATGAAGAAATGAAGAAATGATGATTTCCCCAACAAGATTCAAAAGCATAGATGAGATAGTAAGATAGAAAAGAAGTGAGAAATAGGAAAGAAGAGATATGATAAGATTGAGAAGATGCAAAAGAAGGATGAACGTAGTTAGCTGACAAGTCCATGAAAGATAAAGAAGAGAGCTTTCTCAACATGCAAAATGCAAAGCTAAGCTAGGATGAACCCTAGAATGCAAGCTAGTATGAAAAGGTGCAATTGCAAGGGTTACATAAGTAGGTCCTAGTTTATATCATCAAGCCTTATTAGGGACATCATAAGATCATACAATCATCACTAGGAAAACTATGAGGATATGAGTATGATCTATGTCAAATAGAAATGTGGGAATCCAACTTAAGCATCAAAAACATATAGGTCAAGATGGGTAATGTAGTTAGACTCCCTAAGTTTAATATAGCAAGATTACACCTATATTAAGGTATAAGTACCAAGATAACCCTCGAGTGTGATCTTGAAAAATAGTCAAGGATGGTATGTTTATAAGACAAACTGGCAACAAGCATGAATGCTTTGAACACTAAAGACAAATAAAGTATACCCACAAGCAGAAATCAAGAAAACATGCCCCATGCTCCCAGTCTTCTAGTCAATGACATCCTCGAAAGACTATTAGGGAGGGAACACATAGTAAATAAATTGTCATAGACAATATACAAAGTAGATAAAGATCAGTGTAGCTCAGTCATTTAAGTGTTTAAGTGCATGTGTGTAAGTCATTTGGCCATTTCTTCAAGACTTGATTCTGATAGTGAGAAATATTGCGACATTAGAGACCATAGGTAAACTATCTAAAAAGTGTTGAGAAACACTTGATGTCAAGTTGGGGGAGTAGTGTTGAGAAACATTATTTTGTGAGTTGCCAAAGAAACCCTAATGCACAAGGAAAACCTCAATAGGTTAAGCAATTGTGCCCCCAACACGAGGATAATGAATCATTCCAAGCTAGGAAAATGTGTTGCAGAGTGAATGATTGAGACTAATAGACATAGGTACAACGGTCTCAATCAACACCTATTTCCATGTTTTCACCACTTAGCAAATTATTTTTTATGAATTTTTTCAATTTTTTTGTATTTTTTGTATTTTTTGATTTTTTTAGTGATGCATCACAGCACCTATTGCTTTCTTTTCACTAGGATGATCATTTTTTCAGGACCTTTTCTAATTTTTGGGATTTTTTTCAGCATCATAAATGGTTTTTTAGATTTTTCAAGACTTTTAGAAATCACTAATTCTCAAGAAAGGTCACATTATTTGTCCCAATGTCTAGCAAGGTGTAGAATATGGAGTAGGGACTTGGTGGATAAGCAAACATGGATAAGAAAGGAGTATGAAGCAAGTGAAAGTGATCCTCAAGGACTAACTCCTCAAGAGTACCCAAGCTAGGGAAAGAGGTGAAATAGTCAGATGAAGTATGTTTTGGATAACTAATGGAAGCAATGGGCAAGATAGTGTGTAGGATAAGTAGTGAAGCCAACAAGTGAGATAGCATGAATTGTGTAGTCCAAAAGAGTAGCCATGTCAAGAGACCTATTAGAACCATGTTTTATTTATTGTAATCAAGACCAAGGGGTCAACTAGATAGGATAGTGATGGGATAGAGCAATACAAATAAAGCTTAAGATGGAGACTATGAGTGAATGAAAAAGAACAATAGAGAATCTCGTGGATAAGATAGCCAATATGAAAAGATAGATTAACATTGTCAAGATCAAAGAGAGAAGAGGGGATAGATGGATGATGGAAGAATTATGCATGATGCCTGTTTACTAGGTTTTCATCATGGTACTTATCCAAGGTGCCACAAGAAGTAGTTTCCACCATAGGATGAATTTTATTTCTCTTTACTTTTGCCACCAAGGTACCACAAGAAGTGGTTTTCACCAAGGCACTTTTTTCTTTTTTCTTTTTTCTTTGAATTTTTAGAAATAGGTCAAACTTTTTTTTCAATTTAGATAGTGATCCTATTAGAAGGATAAGTCATGATAAGCCAAGACCATAAAAAGTTATGCTCAAAGATGCTGATAGAGCGATGGAAGGGAGATGATAGTAGGAGGATTATATGAAGGATAAGGGTTCATGTCTTGAAAGAAATGAACGAGCATAGATAGCAAGTAAGTGTAAGTTTTAGAGGATTTCATGAGGCTAGCTAAAATACTAGGCAAGATCCACATTGACACACACCTTGAAGGGTATTCAAATGATGCAGGAATGATGGACGAAATATTTTTAGGTTTAGATGTATGATTTAGCAAAGAAATTTTGGAAGAAGATGGAGTGGAAGGCTTTGGAAACTTTTTATGAAGATGTTTGGAAGAAGATGGAGTGGAGGCCTTTGGAAGCTTGAATGTAAACTTTGATATATTCAAGTCTTTCAAGAGAGACTTGGGAATCCATATAGCTTTAGATTTTTCTTTGGATACTTTAGAGTATATTTATTCAATAGTGGGTTTAGGAACCCATATTTGCTTTGATTTAGCTCTTTGAGTAGTGGACCTTTTCAATCTCTTTTGTGCATTTTCTTTCTTAGCATTCACATGTCATTTAGATGGGACATAATGATTTTCATTTTTCAATGGATTCTTATGTTTATTCTCACTTCCAAAAGACTTGGGATTTGTGGATGAATATGCACGAAATAACTGATTTAGATGGATAGATGGGTGGAAATTCATCAAGGATGAGTGTCTTTGTTGATCTTGAGGTATGATGGGAGAGCTAGGAGTGGAAAATGTAGGAGATGAAGGAACATAAGGTCCCAATATATATGGAAGTTTGAAGGCTTTAGCTTTGATTGATAAGGACCAAGGATAGATGTGGGAGATGCAAATGGATAGTGTAAAGGTATATAAACATCTTTAGAGTGAGCAGCATGGTCAAATCCATCAATAGACTTATGAGTAGCTTTGATAGGAGCAACATTTTTAGTAGGAGTACTTGAAGCTTAAGCACAATTTTGAAGTGGTTATGGAGAAGTAGAACATGAGGGGACACTTTGATCTTGATAAGTAGCTTTGGATAGCATAGGAAGAGAAATTTTCTCATAATTTTTAGTAAGTTCAAGGGAGATAATGGAAGTGGTACTTCATCATACTTAGGAAGTGGATAAGATATACGATATGGAGGGGGAAAATCTTGAAAGAGAGGAAAGGGTGCTTGATCTTGATCTTTCTTGACATTTATAACTTTTTTCTTTTTAAGAGTCCTCTTGACATGGAGCCTCTTCTAAGGACAAGGGAGAATGAAGATTGAATGAAGTAGTACTTAGATTTTTAGGCTTAGTAGCATGGAAAAGGTTTGTAGCCAAGTGAAGGTTAGCTTGAGTTTCTTTTAGAGGTAGCCCTTGAGGATAGGCATAGTGTACATGAAAAGAATTAGATTTTTAATTTTATAGAGGCATGTTGGAAAGATTTGAAGTATTGGGAGGTGCATGAGTGTTGGAAGAAGTGGAGGTATCAAGGAAATTATCACTAGACATAGGTTCATTGATATGATTTTTCTCAAGAAAAGTATTTTCATCACATGAGTCATTAGAGGTATCAATAATCCCATTATCAATAAGATCTTGGATTTTATGTGTCAGCTCAATGCAATATGAAGTACTATGCTCATTTTGTTTATGATAAGAACAATAGATATCCAAGAATGGGTTTCCATATGAGCTAGACTTATGTAACATGATGAGCTTGGTGCCAAGAAGTGTTTGCAAAGTGTCATCATAAGAATCTTCCAAGGGAGGAAAAGTTCTATCAAAAGTATGTCTAGAGTCCCTTTTTTGCTTCTCAAGTGAATGATATACATCCATGTCTTCATCATTGTCTTTGTCAAAGGTGGGTCCATCATGATAGCTTGGAATAGGCTCAAATAAGGTATCACTTTCTTTCTCTCTAAGGAGGTCTTTAGATCTAGAAGATGAAGACATTTGATGTCTTGGAGTAGAATATGTAGACCTTGAAGAAGATTAACCATGTTTATGTAAAGGTCTTAAGGGAGATTCATTTAAGAATTAAATCTTCTCATCTAATCTTTTCTCAAGTTTAGAATTCATTTCTATCATACACTTAGAGAAATGAAGGTAAGAAAGATCATTTGTCTCTTCTAGTTCTTTGTATTGAACATATAGATCTTGAAACTCTTTAGTGGCATGGAGGATATCATGATCATCTAGTTTTGGTTGAGGCCTGGTAGCACAAGGTTTGAATGCCATAGTGGTAGATAGATAATCAAGCCTGAAGGAGACTAGAGGAAGCTAAGAAGGTGACACAAGATAACTTGATGTCCAAAATAGAGAGGTAGTGTATTCACTTGCCAAAATAGTAAAGATAGAGTAAAATGACTTATCAAGAAAGTGTCCAAGAAACTTATGACACTAGTGACTCACTTCAAGATCTAGGCAAGAAGCCAAATAGCCAAGTAGATAGAGCAAGTAGGGGGACAAGTGAACAACTTTCCCAACATAAGAGTGTAGTCAAGAAATCAAAGTAACCATTTCAGAAAAAAGATAACTAGCAAGTAGACATAGACCGTGAAGATAGAAAGACCAAGAACACTAAGACCAAAGAGTCACTTTAAGCATGTTCAAGCACTAGAGACATAGAAAATAAAAATCAAATGATGAGACTCCCCTTAGCAAGGAACACAAGAAAAATGTTAAGATTTGATGCTTTGACTTGGTTGACAAAGTTTGACAATAGTTGATAGCATAGCAAGTTTGATGTTCAAAAGCAATTTCTTTCCAAGCATGATAGTAACACATGGAGTATTCTTCAAAAAATCAAGCAAGGGAAAAAGAAACCTTGCATGATACAAGCATCTGTAAGGTCTTAAAAGAAAACCCTAGAACTATCATCATGTGTATGTTCAAAAGATTTCTACAGGTCTAGTGAATTCAAGAACACATCAAGCAATATCTACCTAAAATTCATGGTTTATTACTCAACAAATTGGCCCACACTTGATGCTCCTTTTCCTCACACCAAGTGGTTTCCCATAAGAGATACTATCTTTGTCATGGAAGTGCCATAAGAATAACCAAGGGAACACAGATGGTGAGTGTAAAATCTTGGGGTGATCCGGGTAGTCCACTAGGATCAATCCTTGCACCAAGAAGTTGAGTGAAAAAATAGGGTAGATACTAACCTAGGGTGTTTAGAAAGGGCTTTCATTCATAATGTTCCTCTTGCACCCAATTAAGGGACACCCCAACTTGCGATGGGTAACAGACCTCATTGTCACAAAAGCACCTTAAGCATTATTGCCTAGTGATCTCCTTATGGTCAAAATCCCATAAGCGATCACACTAAGCGATGACAAACACTATGTCTACCAAGGTTTTCTATCCTTGATAGCCTTGAGTTTATAGTGGGTTGGAAGAGCTAGGTATTTTGCTTGTCCCTACTTGGGTCGTTCCTCTCAGGTTGTTCGAGAGCAGGCCCTTTAAAGGATCCTAACTACCACAAAATGGATCCACTCTCAGGGGTCAAGATTTATAATTTACCTCAAGGGTGAAGAGCATACTCTCCTACCTGAATTGCTTCCCCTAGACATGCCAAGAAGCTTCAATTATCTACTTGCTTTTGAAATCCAAAGGTGGGTCAAGATTTTTGGTTCACCGCAAGGGTGAAGAGCATACTCTCTTATCACCAAAGAACCTCAATCACAAGTTTAATGTGCCTATGAAATGAAAGAAAATAGTAGAGAATGACACATGGAATAAAATAAACACAAGAAAGTTTGATTTTTATGCTTTGGGAAATCCTGCAAACAATCGTTAGTAGCCCTTGTGCATTTCAAGCTTTGACATGTGTTCTTTTTAGCAATGAAAATGAGAAGCTCCCTACAAAGCAACCAAGATTAGGGCATAATAACCAAGTAATACCTGAAACAAAAGTGGTTAGTTTCCTCAAAGATCGAAGCTATCTTCCAACTAAGTGTATGCAAAGAAAGTGCAAGTTAATCACAAATGTTCTCATTTTTACTCTTTGCTTTTGACCTAGTCAACAAGACTAGACTGTTGTGCTATGATTTTAAATCCAAAAATAAAAATGAAAAGAAGATACCCCTACTAAAAACTAGAGATCTTTCCAAAAATTGAATAAATTCAAAAAAATCTCTTCATTTGTGCCCTAGGGACCTATTTTGTCAAAATAGACTAGATTTATCAAATCGAGTTTTTGAACCTTAATATGATCTCAAAATTTAAAACACAAAGAAATTACCCCCTGTAGAATTCAAAAAACTTTTTGAAAATGTAAGTTTTTCCAAAAAAGTCGCTGATTTGTGACCAAAAATGACTTTTATGAAAAACAAAGAAAAATTCATAACTAATGCAAATCAAGTCAAAATGATCTAAAAATTGGACTAAGAAATCTTGGATACATAATCAACTTGAAACAAAAAATTTATAACCAAAATCCAAGTGGTTTAGGAGATATGATCAAATCTTCAAAAACCTAAGGTTTTGGCCTTAAAACCAAAGTGAGAACTCTACAAAACCACTTGACTAGATCTAATATGCTGCTATAAAAAAATAGAAATGAGAAATTTAAGAAAATGAAGAAAGAAACTTGATTCAAGCCACACGGTGGGCGCCAAAAATGTGTGCATAAAAGTATCACACTTCTATAAACCATTATTCTTGAGAGAACCCATGGAAGAGGGAGTCTCAAAAGTTGGCTTATATCTCTCTATCTATGACATGTAAAGGCTATGAGATAGTGGCTCTCAAATAAGCCAAACTATACAACCCTTGCAAGGTGCACCATAGAACGAGAGATTTAAAGAGTAGAGGCAAGAATGCCAATATCCAAGAATCTAGAATAAAATGCAATGCAAATGCAAGCTGTTCTAAATGAAATGAAAGCTAACAAAGAGAACTAAGCTAAAGCATAAATGAAACTAAGATAAAAAGTATGCTATAAAATAAGTAGAATGAGAGCTAAGCTAAAATGCAAGAATGTAAGAATGCTCCAAGTCTCCAAAATCACCAAGAAAACCTGCAGCATAGCAATAACATTAGAGACTTAGATTTTTTGAATGAGTAGAGAGCCCTCCCTTTTAAAGAAAAATAGATGGTAGAGATTAAGAGGAAAGATGAATGTAATCAAGGGTGGAGTTTGAAAGTGGGAGTGATCCATGTGCACAAGCATCTCAACCAATCACAATTGATGGTTGACTTTTGGGAGGGTTTTAAATGTGTGGAGGAGAATTAAAGTTATTTTTAAAATAGAAGATTCCTCTCACATAGGAAATTGTGCATTCATGTGTAGACAAAAATGCCTTTTCTTATATTTCTAAAATAAGAATAATGCTTTATGTGTGGACACTTAGGATAAGAGATGAGTAGGGAATTTTATTTAATTAAAATAGGGACATGTTCTTTTAGTTAAGTATGAACTTGGGATAAAGTGGTCATACCATAGGTTATAATTGAATAAATAGATTTTTGAGGATTTGATCAAAAATAACCATTAGATAAATTATGAAAAAATGCTAGAAAGGGGGCTTATAGTCTAGATGATGATTTTTAGTTGATTACACCATCCATCATACTACACAAGAACAAAATGAATGATAATACAGAATAGGGAACTCCAACCATGGCATCAAACTATCAGATCTCAATGGTAAAAGTGAAAAAGCACTACCACTCGAGCACATGGAACCTAAATGGTCCACTCCCACCATGTTAAGGAGATAGTCTCAAGTCCCAAACATACTAATAGTCCCAAAAGTTAAAATGAACATCTAGGTCAAGGAAAAATTGAAAGCAATATAACTCAAGGTGCCAAGACACAAATGACATCTAAACCCAAAGGTAACAATGACTTGTGGGAAATCTACTATGTAAGTGGGCAAGTGTCATTGCATGAGCCAACTCTAAGGTTAGACTCTAGCCCCCTAGTGACTCTATGTTACACTAGTATCCTTTCATACTGACAAGGCATACTAATGAAGCATGGTCACAACCAAGCATCCTCCCTACTCCCATCCTAGCCTGTACTAGCACTAGAGGCATGGGTGAGGAAAAATAATGAATCTTATTAATTAATTTTACTCATATTTAATGAAATATTATCAATTATTAAAATAACCTATAATGGGTTACCCAGGCAACATCTTTAGGGCTCCAAATTCCATTGTAAGACACTTCCCAACATAACATATAGATAACCTACCCTAAGCTCAATAAAAGAGAAAGGTCTCATATGACCATAAACCACACATCAGTTCTTAAACAAGCAACTGGAAAGTACTAAAATATCACTGATCAAAATTACATATTTCACCAATACAATCATCTAAACAGGACTAATCAAAGACTTAAAGGTTATATCAAGAAAAACACACCATACACCCCAATTCTATACAAGCAATAGGAAGGCATTAACAAACAATGATCAAGATGCATCATAGACAACACATGACACATTATAATGGTCAGGTATAAAAGATTATGTACATACATCATAATAGAACCAGACTCCCCAAAGCCTCTAGTAAACATCCTAAAATTGGTCAATACCCTAAGTCAACACCAAATCCAACACATAAGAAAACATACAAGTGGTAGTGTAGTTTCAAAGTTTTTGTTTGGTTTTGAAAACACACAGTTTGAGTTAAAGGTAAGGCTCAAGTTCTCATTTCATAGTAAGTTTTTGTCTTTAACAAAATTTATAAAATCCCCCCTTACCCTTAACTCATTTTCACTTTTAAATTTGATCACCCAATTACCACTAATTCACAAAACTATTTTATTTATTAAATACTATAAAATAAATTAAATAATAATTATCAAATTATTAATAAAAATAATATGAATTTATTAATAACCATGATCATTAAATAATAATATAATAATGATTTATTTAAGTTTATTAAACAACATCTAATAATAATCTAATTAATTACAATGATTTAAAACTTATTAATTAAATTGATTAACATTAATCTAAAACTATAATAAAATATTTATTAAAATATAATTTTTAAAAATAAAATTAAAATACTAAAACAAAAACTATTAACAAACCTTTTTTAATAAAAAAATAGCATGTTTAAAGGCCCGCTGGCCTACAACAAATCCACTTCCCCTAGACTTAGGCCTACTCCTAGAAGCCTACAAGAAAGATAAAACTAAAGCACTCACCGTGTGGCTCCCATTGGACCCTTTCCCCCTGTAAGAGGATACGACTCCATTGAAAACACCCTCAGCGACCTACCCATACCTCCAACCGTAGGTTTTGAAGCTAGAGGTCTCCGATCTAAGAACTTTGATTTCCATTGAGGAAAATGGGACCACTTGTGTTCACATTGTCTACATGAGAAACACTCTCCATCAAAACTCCTCTACACTCTAGGTGCACTAAACTGTTGAACACTACCCTCACTAGCAAAAGACTGAGTACTCTATGATGTCTAGTCATACTAATGTAGCCCAAGCCCTATCAAAATAATACTCAAACAATATTAACACAATGTAGATTTTTAGAATACCATATTCTTCAGTAAACTTCTCCAACTCTACTCTATCTTACAATGAAAGAAAATGCCTACTTATTACAATTCTAAAAATTACCCTATTTGGCAAATTTTTGAAAAAATAGAATTTTCCATTTTTGGTACTTTCCAAAACCCATTCTACAAATTCCAATTTTTCTCAAGAAAAGTAGCCAACTAAGGAAAATTTCCAACTAATCCACGAAATCAAGAATATGATTTCAGCTTTATTACAAAAAATAACTTTCTAAAAATTGGATAAAACACAAAAACCCAATTTTGGAGGTCAAGACAAAATTTTAGGCTCTAGAAATAATGTCAAAATAGCCACCTCTTGATCAAAAATCCAAATAACTCCTCATGAAACTGCCTATAAGTTATGACTCCCAGAGGTTGACGCATCATTCTCCCCCTCTTGAAAGAAACGTAGCTCCTACAAGTGGTTGTCTATCAATTGCTGTAATTTTATTAGATCTAACTGCATTACTACCCTCTCAGATAACCATGTACTCTCTATTTTAGGTAACCTATCCACTATATTAGGTATCAATTATGATGGCCATGCCTTGTGGAGGTAGTTTGCTTGTCAAGAATTTTGGCAATCTTTTCCTTCTTATTGGGGAGGTGATGTTGCCAATCCACTCCCTAGTCATCATCTACATTGGGAACATCTCCATGAAATGTGTATAAATCAAAAACATTAAAAATAGGGAAAATATCAAGATTTTTTGGTAAGCTGACCTCAAAAGCATTATCATTAATCTTTTTGATGATTTTGCAAGGCCCAATCTTTTTATACTTCAATCTATGAAAGGTGCTTATAGGAAACCATTCATGCCTCAAGTAAACCATCACCAAGTCACCAATAGAATTTTTTTTTTGTCTCTAAGTAGCATCTACAACAATCTTGTAATTCACATTACTATCCTATAACTTTTGTCTGACATCTTGTTAGAGCTAGTGAAGGTGTTTAGCAAAGTCAACTCCATCATCACTAATTATGTCTCCCAAGGGAACTAATACAAGACCTAGAACACCTTAAGGGTTTCTACCA
Source organism: Cupressus sempervirens (assembly GCA_028749045.1). Lineage (NCBI taxonomy): Eukaryota > Viridiplantae > Streptophyta > Pinopsida > Cupressales > Cupressaceae > Cupressus > Cupressus sempervirens. Next base: position 814,428,070 of record CM053789.1, read on the forward strand.
TAGACAATTTGAAATGGAGATTTTTTGGTTGATCTATTAACAAAACCATTATAGAAAAATTCTGCCCAAGGCAATGCCAAGTCCCACTATTTAGGTTTCTCCCCCACAATGTAGTGTAATAGATTTCCCAAGCTCTGATTGACTACCTCTATTTCTCCATCCATTTGAGGATGATAAGCACTACTAAAATGTAACTATTTTCTTAATTTCCTCCAAAGAGTCCTCCAAAATTGGCTCAAGAACTTAGTATCTCTTTCAGAGGTAATGGTCTTTGGAAGGCCATGTAAATGAATAACTTCAGAGAAGAATAGTTCTATTACTCCAATTGCATCGCTGGTCTTTTTGCAAGCAATAAAGTTGACCATTTTTGAAAAGTGACCAACAACCACAAAAATAGAATCATTACCTCATTGAGTGTGTGGGAGACCCAATATAAAATTCATACTCACGTCAATCCATGGTTTTGTGGGTACTGGTAAAGGCATGTATAATCCTATATTCTATGAATGCCCTTTAGCCAGTTGACAAATTTTGCACCTTGCCACATATTTAGTGATATCCCTCTTTATCTTAGGCCAATAATACTTATCTTCAACCAAGTTTATTGTTTTTCTCTTTCCAAAGTGTCCAACCAGTCCACCATAGTAAAATTCCTTGATAACATTTTCCTGCATGGATCTGCCTGGTATACATAGTTGTTTACCCTTAAAGAGGTAACTATCCTGCATAAAATAGTCACCTTTCACATGATCCAACTTACCAAAAGATGAAGCCTTTATCTATTCTACAATTTCCCAGATCATCTTCAGTTTCATACAAGGCCTTAATAGCATCAAAACTAGTGACCTCTATTTGCATTTTGGTTAATAGTGTAGCATGCTTGCTCAAGGCATCAACAACCTGATTTTGTTTTCCAGACTTATGTTTCAGGACAAAAGTATTTCCTTGTAAGAAATATACCCACTTTGCATGTCGACTATTCAACTTCTTTTATGTGTTGAGATATTTCAGAGTAATATGATTAGTAAACAACACAAACTCATGTGGGACTAGATAGTGCCTCCAATGTCTTAATGCTTGGACAATTGCATAAAACTCCAGATCATAGGTAGAATAATTATTTCTTACTTCATTCGATTTCTCACTAAAAAAGGCCACATGCTTACCTACTTGGCTAAGAACAACACCTATCCCAACATGTGAAGCATCATACTCTACTTCAAAAACTTTGCCAAAATATAGAAGTGTCAATATAGGAGCTTCAGTTACCTTTTTTTTTCAAGAATTTAAAACTCTCTTCAACATCTAGTGTCCATGTGAATTCCCTTCCTCAGGTACAGTCAATTATGGGTGCTACAATACTGCTAAAATTTTGGATAAACTTTTGGTAGAAATTTGTGAATCCATGAAAACTTTGTACTCCTATTATACTAGAAGGACTGGGCATTCTAGGATTACTCTTACCTTTTCTAGATCCATTTGAACACCAACTTAAGAAATGACAAACCCCAAAAAGGTCAAAATAGTTTGCATGAACCTACACTTCTTCAAGTTTACAAAGAGCTTCTCCTTCCTTATGACACTCAAGATGATTCTCAAGTGTTGTAAGTGTTCTTCCTTGCTTCTACTATACATCAAAATATCATCAAAATAAACTACAACAAACTTACCAATGTAAGATTACTACAATGTATTCATCAACATCATAAATGTGCTAAGTGTGTTTGAAATCCCAAAAGGCATAACCATCCGTTTGTACAAATCATCTCTTGTCTTAAATGATGTCTTCCATTCATCTCCCTCTTGAATGTGGATCTAGTGGTAGCCACTTGGGAGATCAATCTTGTTGAAGTACTTAGCCCCCACTAATCATCCATCATGTCCTCTATCCAAAATATAGGAAACTGGTACTTAATGGTAATCATATTGATTGCTCTAGAATTAGTGCAATCCTCCATGTGTCATCCTTCCTTGGAGTCAACAATGTAGGTACTACATACAAACTCATGCTTTCCCTAGCCATACCCTTTTCACTCATTTATTCAACTCTACATGTTGTGTTGTATTCAACCAATAGGCTACTTGATTAGTCAAAGTTTCTCCAGGAATAAGATCAAGATGATGTTGAATTTCTCTTTTGGGTGGAAGACCATCAGGTAGTTACTCAAGAGCAACATCAACAAACTCCTACAACATCTTTATTACCTCAAGTGGCACCAAATTTTCTTGTTCTTCTCCTCTTTTTAGTACTAGTGCATAACAACAACCTATTACTTGCATTTCTTTGACTCTATTTCAAACTGAATATTTAGCTATATTTCTTTCAAATAGATATTTAAAAAATGATTAGTTACTTATTATCTATGAAAACTAATATTTGATTTATTTTAAAAATCAATAATTTTATATTGAATTTTTAATAGAAAAATATAAACTAGATTATAATTTAATTAAAAAGAAATTAAAATTAACAAAGTTAAATTAAGTAGAGAAAAAATATGAAAGAGAAAATTAAATATAATCAACTAAAAAATTTAAACTAAATATATTTAAAGATTTTTTTTTACAAATTTTTTAAAAATTAGACAAAAATATTATAAGTAAAAATGAATAAATCATTCCATAAGGTTAAATATTATATTATATTGATAGTATTAAAAATCAATAAACCATTTTACACAATTAAATAATATATTATATTTATAGTAGTGTTGGAAATATAGATGGAGTAACTGAGAAGGGGGGGGGGGGGTTTGAATTAGTTATCAAAAAATATTTCCATAGATCCTTTAGATGTCTAACAAAACTAATTACTGCAGTCACTCAGTAAACATACTGAAAAATGTTGTAACTCGATAAATGCAGAGTATGTTTTATTTTAGCAGATCTAACATTAATAGTAATGAATTGCAAGCATGAAAGAAAAGAAATGAACACAAGAGACACCATATTTAATGTGGAAACCTAATATGGGAAAAATTGCCAATGTAACTAGTTACTGATTTTCACTGTTTTGAAGTGAGCCCTGTCAGGAGCCAACCTGGTTAAAGGTTACAAAACACACTATTAGGTGTGACCTTGTTAGAGGATTTAATCACCCTATAAGGAGTGGCCTTGTAAGAGGTCTTTAAAAAAATTCAATGGAATTTTCACCCTATTAGAGGATTTACAACTAGTCGTTAAACCAACTATGTTAATAGATTTTGGATCACTGCTATAAAGGTAAGAAAGTAATAATAAAATGACCTAATTGAGATGCAACTGAATTTCTGATTACAAATCTATGTTCTGCTTCATACTAGATCCTTCTTGATCAAATATTACTTTGCTGCTCCACTAGGATATCAAACCATCCTTCAAGTTTGCTCGCACACTTTCCTTCTCAATCAATCAATACACTTGCATACTCACACACACTAGAATCACAACTTGACCTTTCATTTATAGCATCCAGATTATCAAGTTAGCTCAACTACAACTTACAATGACCAATAATTATCACCATAGTTGGCTAAAAACAATACTTGAAATAATTAAACTTCATATCCTAAATTAACAAAATCCTTCGATAGCCAACCTAGCTCGGTAAACACCGGTCTTGAAATGATTTTTCGTGTTAACCAATAGATGCTTGGTTAACACTATGAACTTGCAAAATCCTTTGTCAACTGAGTGAACTTGGTTAATACTAACTCTGTCCAACTTTCCTTTGTTAACCATGAGAACTCGGTTAACACTACTTCCTGCCAAAATTCCTTCGATGCTCAAGTGAGCTCGGTAGGTATAGTCTTCATAGAGTAATCTCCAATAATGCTTGGTAGACAAGAAAAATCATCTTGCTGACCAAGTGAGCTCTAACTAACAACTAATATGACATTTGTGTGACATCAAAGAAAAAACACAATTAGACAATTGTATCCAACAATCTCCCTCTTTGGCATTGATGGCAACACAACATGTCATAGCATAATGAAATTTGAGAACAAGAATTTCTCTGATAGAAAATTTCTCCCTCTTAGATTTTTACCAAAAACTTCGTCTTCTTCCATGCAAAGATTCTTTCTCCAAAAAAATTTCAAAAAGATATAACAGTAAACTCTCCCTCTTTGACAACACATGCCAAAGACAACACATACCAAATGAGTATCAATGTACATTGAGTACTGATTCATATGCAATGTTCTCTTGACTATGTGGCATGAACTGATTGATCTTCAACTTGGTTCCTATTGATGCATCACTAAAGCTTTACTTAGTGAGCTTTAGATAGGGGAATGACCCCTAACTTGCCTCTTAGATACAAGAATGCATCCTTAGGTAATGGCTTGGTAAATATGTCTACAATCTGTTCTTTTGTATGGACATATTCCAATCTAATTTCTTTGCCTTATACCAATTCTCTGAAAAAATGATATTTTATAGCAATATGCTTGGTTTTGGAATGCATCATTGGATTCTTTGATATGTTAATTGCGCTTGTATTATCACAAAACATGACAACTTGTCTTTTGATCTCAACCTTCACGCCTTCCAATAACTATTTAAACCAAATAATATTAGAACAGTTCACTACTACTGCAACATATTTTGCTTCTACTATGGATTGGGATGTGCAACTTTTCTTTTTGCTTGTCCAAGATACCAAGCTTTTACCAAGAAAGAATGCTCCACAACTTGTACTCTTTCTATCATCAAGATTTCCAACCCAATCAATGTCAATAAACACTTCTAGGTCAAGATTTCCTCCAAGTTTATACCATAAACCATAGTCTTTAGTGCCTTTCAAATACCTCAAGATTCTTTTGATTGCCATCGTATGATTTTCTCTGGGTTTTTTTTGAGAATCTTGCCACTATACCAACTGCTAAAGCAATATTAGGTCTTGTATGAACTACATACTATAATTTTACAATCATTGATATATACAAAGTTCGATCTACCTCTTTTGAGTCATCATCTTTGATAAGCTTTAATTCAGTACACATGGGGGTTCCAACTAGTTTAGAATCTTCCATACCAAACTTCTTGAGTATCTCCTTGATATACGTAAACTGAGCAATGTAGATACCATTTCTGCTCTATTGTATTTGCAATCCAAAAAAGAACTTAATCTCACCAAACATAGACATTTCAAACTCTTTGTTCATTTTCTTTGAAAATTCTTTGCATAGATCATCATTCCCTTTAAATAGAGTGTCATCCAAAAATATTTTTGCCAATACAATCTTGTTATCTGGTCCTTCCTTGATGTACAAACTACTATTATCATTAGTTCTCTGAAAATCAATCTGCATAGGGTAGTTATGTAATCTTTCATACCATGCTCTAGGAGCTTGTTTTAGACCATACAAAGTTTTGTGCAGCTTGCAAACCATGTCCCTTTTATCTAGATCAAAAAAATATTCTGGTTTTTCAATGTAGACTTCTTCATCAAGAATACCATTGAGAAATACAAATTTAACATCCATCTTATATACTTTAAATTCTTTATGTGTTGTATATGCAAGTAAGGTCTTGACACCTTCCAATCTTGCAACAGGAGAAAAAGTTTCACCATAATCAATTCCTTCTTCTTGAGAGTGACCTTTGCATACCAATCTAGCTTTTTTTCTTGATACCTTACCATCTTTATTCAATTTATTCCTCAATACCCATTTTGCGCCAATCACATTTTTATCTTTGGACCTAGGTATAAGGGTCCAAGTTTTGTTCCTCTCTATTTTCTCTATTTCTTCATTCATAGCTTCAATCCAACTTTCATTTTCCAATGCATCTTTAACACTTCTAGGTTAAAAATCAACAAGTAGACATGTACCTTTTAGTGTACTTCTTGTTATAGTACCTTCTATTTTATCTCTAGTAATTTGATCAGGTGCATGATGCCTTCTGACATACTTAGCTAATACAGGTTGTTTGCCTTTTGAATAAATTGCATTGTCTTCATTTTGAATTTCAACTTCTGGCTTTGGTTGCTTAGACTTGGTAGGCATTGGCTCGGTAGCTTCAGAATGTGACTTGGGTCCTTGTGAATTGGTTTGAACTTCTTGCAACTTGGTGATTGAGGAAGACTCGGGAGTAGAAGTCTCCTTATTAACAAATGTGTCTGGCAATGTATCAAGTAAAATGTAAACAAATCTCCTATAATCTTTTGGTTCCTTTTTGCTTTCTTCTTCAGTCCTTTTTGCAAACTCATCAATTCTCACATGTGCACTTTCTATGATTTTATGAGTAGACAGATTTAAACATCTATATGCCTTACTTTTGCAAGACTATCGTAAGAACATACCTTCATCACCTTTCACATCAAACTTTCCTTTTCTAGATTCTTTCAAGATATAACATTTACTTCCAAATACTTTTAGGTAGCTCACATTGGGTTTATAGCCATACCATAATTCATAGAGAGTTTTATATGTGTCCTCCTTTAACTGTACTTTGTTCAAAGTATGAATTACAGTGTTGATAGCTTCCTTCTAGTATTTGATAGCAACATTCTTTTCAATCATTAGAGTCCTTGCACAATTCATGATGGATCTATTTCTTCTTTTAGCTATACCATTCTTGTCAGGAGTTCTAGGGGCTGATACCTATCTTTAGATTCCTCTTTCAATGCAAAAGTTGTTGAATTCATTGGAGGTGAATTCACCACATCTGTCGAATATTAAGAATTTTAGTCTTTTCCCTGTTTCATTTTCTATTCTTGCTAGATACCATTTGAATTTCTCAAATGCTTCTAACTTTTATCTTAAATACATAACAGTCATCATTCTAGAGTAGTCATCAACAAAAAGAATAGAGAATTTTTCTTCACTAGAGCTTTCTATTCCAATAGGTCCACACAAATCAGTATGCAAAATTTCCAAGATATCTTTAGATTGATAGTTTTTTCTTTTAAAACCAGTCTTTCCCATTTTGCCAATTTGATAATTCTTGCATAAACCAACATTTGGTTTCTTCAAACTAGGAATACCTCTTACTTTCCTGAATTTTCTTATTTTCACCATGTTATCAAAATTTACATGACATAACCTTTTGTGCCATAACCAACTTTCTTCAATTTGAGCAAAAAAAACATGAGCAATCACCAATATCAATATAAAATAGGTTAACTTTTTTTTGTTTGCCTAATCCAATTAGTTCTCCTTTGTCATTCAGTAGTCTTTCCTTGCCATGCATAAATTCCACCTTGAATCCAATGTTGGTTAACTGTGCCACACTTAGCAGATTGTGTTTTAGTCCTTCAATCCAATAGGCATTGTTACATAGAAGTTCTTTGGTTAATGAGATTTTGCATTTCCCTTTTATACAACAAGGTTCATTGTTTCCAAACCTTACACTACCACTATCATAGTCTTCAAAGTGTTCAAACTTTGTTTTATCTCTAGTCATATGATGTGAACATCCATTCTCTATGATCCATGTATTATTTTTTCTATCATGAGAGATAAGTGCCATCTTATCTCCTTCATCATCAAATTCATCTTTTATAGAAATGTAAACTATCTCATATTCACTATTATCAGAATCCTTAGCCATAAAATAGGTTTTCTTACCTTTTTCCTTGAATGATTTGTGATTTTTGAAATCCTTCTTGCCATTGCACTTGTGAATTTTCTTCTAATCCTTGTTTTCTTTTTTTGGGCACCTAGCAGCAATATGACCAACTTCTTCATATGAAAAATAGATTAGGGGAACTTTACCTTTGCATTTTTCTCTACCTCTAGAATATTTTCTTGCAAGTAAAGCTTCAACAACTTCAAGACCACTATCTAAAATTTCCTCTAATTATTCTTCACTTTATGATTGAGTGTCCTTCATTTTCTTGCCTTTCTCCTTAACTAAAAGCTTGGCCTCAAATGCAGATTCAATATTCTTGGAAGCTGGAACATAATTGTCATAGTTGTCTAGCTCAAAATTTGTCAATCTTCCTACTAAGGCATCCAAATTTATCTTATGATTTGTCTCACACCTCCTTTCTTGAATGGAAGATACTCTAATTACATAGATAGGAAGTAATGTTTTGAGAACTTTACTTACAATAGTTTCGTCCTTGATTTCTCCTCTAGAAGCTTTGATTGCACTAACACTGGCTTTGACTCTTTCCACATATTTGACAATATTTTCACCTTCTCTCATTCTCATCTGATCAAATTGTCCTCTAAGGCTTTCTACTTTGGCTCTTCTCACATTTTCATCACCACCATAGATGTCCTTTAGCTTGTTCCACATTTCAAAAGTAGTTTTGTATTCTTTGATCTCATCAAATTCTTCATAGCTAAGAGTAGCTGCAATATCTATCATCATCGTGTTATGGTTCTTTTTCTCAGCAATATCTCCAATAGATAATGTACTAGTAGGAGTTGTGTATTCTTCATCAAGATATTTCCATCCTAAATCACCAATGGAAGTCACATGAAGTCTCATAAGTCCCTACCATGCTGAAAAGTTGTCTCTGTTAAGCTTTGGAATTTCTCTCTTGTAAGACATCCTGATCTTTATCTTAGGTCCTTGAAACCTTTCCTACAAGCACCAAAAGCTCTGATACCAATTGTTGGAAATATAGATGGAGTAACTGAGAGGAGGGGGGGGGTGTGAATTAGTTATCACAAAATATTTTCATAGATCCTTTAGATATTTGACAAAACTAATTACTGCAGTCACTTGGTAAACATACTAAAAAATTTGTAACTCGATAAATGTAGAGTATGTTTTATTTTAGTAGATCTAACATTAATAGCAATGATTTGCAAGCATGAGAGAAAAGAAATGAACACAAGAGACACCAGATTTAATGTGGCAACCCAATATGGGAAAAACCACCAATGTAACTAATTACTAATTTTCACTCTTCTGAAGTGAGCCCTGTTAGGAGCCAACCTAGTTAAAGGTTACAAAACACACTATTAGGTGTGACCTTGTTAGAGGATTTAATCACCCTATAAGGAGTGGCCTTGTAAGAGGTCTTTAAAATAATTCAATTGAACTGTCACCCTATTAGAGGATTTACAACTGGCTATTAAACCAACTCTATTAAGAGATTTTGGATCATTGTTACAATGGTAAGAAAGTAACAATGAAATGACCTGATTGAGATGCAATTGAATTGCTAATTATAGATCTCTTTTCTGCTTCATACTGGATCCTTCTTGATCAAATACTACTTTGCTGCTCCACCAGGATATCAGACCATCCTTCAAGTTTGCTCACACACTTTCCTTCTCAATCAATCAATACACTTGCATACTCACACACACTAGAATCACCACTTGACCTTCCATTTATACCATCTAGATTATCAAGTTAGCTCAATTGCAACTTACAATGACCAATAATTATCACCATAGTCGGCTACAAACAATACTTGAAATAATTAAACTTCATATCCCAAATCAGCAAAATCCTTCGATAGTCAACCCAACTCGGTAAACACTAGTCCTAAAATGATTTCTTGTGTTAACCATTAGATGCTTGGTTAACACTGTGAGCTTGCAAAATCCTTTGTCAACCGAGTGAACTCAGTTAATAGTAATTCTTTCCAACTTTCCTTGAACTTGGTTAACACTGCTTCCTGCTAGAATTCCTTCAATGCCCAAGTGAGCTCGGTAGACATAGTCTTTGTAGAGTAATCTCTAGGAATGCTTGGTAGATAAGAAAAAATTTCTTGTTGACCAAGTGATCTCAGTAAGCACTGACTAACAACTGATATGATATTTGTGTGACATCAAAGACAACACACAATTAGACAATTGTATCCAACAAGTAGAATACTAGAAAGGTAAAGCAATTTCAACTCTTTGGAATAATTTTAATATATTAACTTTGAACCCTTATAAATATTAATAAAAATCTCCAGTTAATATTGAATGTGAAAGACAAAATACTTACAGTAGCTAGAGACAATTTTGAGTGAATGATATACATGGAAGATGGAGACATGGGTCAGGGAAGTTGTCGGCTGCATAGCCGACTCCCGAGTCGATTGAGTGTGATCTTTTTAGATTCCCACTTGAATAACATGGTCAAACTACTCTATCTAGAGATTTCAAACAACATGTTAATACTTGTCTCTATCTCACAATAGAAAAAAAAGATTGCATACATATGTTTGTCTACACCATCTGGAGGTGTTATAGATGTTTATTAGCTTTCTGACCCACTCTTAATTTTCTAAACATTTTCTTTTTATAAAAAATGTCAAAATAATATGATCACATTTCTTCTATACAAAATTTCCTATTAAACATAATTTTTAGAATTAATTCATTGATTTCGTATTTGCTTAGGTAATTTTTCTCAATACTCTTTTATTTCTCCCTCACAAAATTAATAGAAATATTTTCAACAAGCCACTTGTTTTATCACCACTTCATATTGCATATATGTGTTGCAAGGAAGCTCCCATGGTACACATGTGGTATTTTTTGTTCTACACTTTGCAGACATGCTAAATTAATCGTCATGCTCCTTTCTTGAAATATGATCAAAATAAGTCTTGATTATATTTTCATGGTTATTCATGAAAAAAAAAATCATTAAATCTCCATATCAATATGGACCTAAGTTGATTGAATGATTGTTATATAATCTTTGGGTGGATATACATTAAAAAATATAGTTAGGTATGAATCATATGTTATTTGTATTCTCTATTACTAAGAAAGGAAGTAAAAGAGCACTAATTGCATTGATCTAATTGTAGTTCTAAGATATCCTTACTTTTTTAGCTATACATTTCAATCTGTAGAATAATAAAGATGACATCTAAATTTGAAGAAACTTATGTTTTTTATCATTTCCTTAAAGTTTTTCTTCTTACAAGCCACTCTCCTTAGGACGCATAAATATGAAATGCCCGAACTTCTTATTGTTTCCAAAAACAATTTCACCTCATAATTTATGAATTAAGAGAGATGATTAATTTGTACCATTTCCAAAAGAGAAAAAAACTTGTTAGAGGCTTTTAAAGAACTTTTAAATCTGAAACAAGAATAGATATCACACTTGTTTGTGACATTTTGAATTTGCTTAGGCTTTCGATATAAAACTTTCATACTTTGAAATAGTGTGATGTCTATAGTTTTGGGATTGTTTACAAAAATCAATTTGGTGATTTCTTTCCTTTTTCATATGTTTTCTTGTGAATTCTAAATAGATTTGTGGCAACTACATTGCTAATTCTTCCATCTACAAGTATTGCTAAAGTTTGATTTACAAGATTTATAAATTTACGTAAGGTTTTTTTATAATCTTGGTTGTAATACACAAGGAAATAAGGATTATCCTGAAGACTCGCAAAAGGAATGCAACCTTATATATTTATCTTTGGGACACTTCCACTAGAATGTTTATATGTCTCTCTAGAAATGCTCTTTCTCAATTGAAAATTTGTTAACCTATTTATGTTTGTGATATCTCTACCAGAACTTCTCTAGGTGGCTTGTTGTGCACAACATACACTATTGGAAGTCCTCACCATTACATTGGTTTTTCATTCATCTTTCTCCTTCCAATATAAAAAGGTTAGGTTTATGTTCTTTGCCAATCCCCTTCACAATTTTTTTAGGTGAAGTTATCATTTTTCTCTTTATTATGCTTGACTTGAAAATCTAGACAAGTAATAAAATGGACCATTAATTGATCTTTTGGGTCATTAATCAATTGGTGTCTTCATTTGATAGGTTTTTTACACTTTTAGTAGAATAGCTACTATAGAAAAGTGTCTATGGACCCAAATGCTTGAATTCTACAAAAGATGTATCTTTTGACCCATTTAATTGCATGTATTATATTTCTAAATTTTCTTGGAAGGTGTCTGAGAGTTCTTTCTTGAATTTTTATAACAAAGTGAAATCATATTTCTCATCTAATGACTTTTCATAATCCAAAGAACTGCATGAAATTGGTCAAGTAAGTAAACAACCACCTTCTTGGTCATTCAATTCTACCACCTCACAATGAGTATAGAAAGACCTATTTTAGGAATTTCCATGATGAATTTGGAGTCATTCCATGCCAACATTGAGAAATAAATGAGTTTAGGGGACAAGTATGCCAAAAAAAGATATCAGTTTTTACAATTTATAATATTGTATGTTGTTACTTTTTTATTTAAAATATCATTTTTAAATCAATGATTAGAATCATACGTTGTCATTTCTTTAATCATGATATACATATTCTGATATAAAACATTGATGGAGAAATAATAGTAAGTAATAAATATGTATAATTCATTCTAATATGAAATTTTGTTGAAAAAAGATAAATTGCAAGTTTAGTCATTTGTCTCAACTGTTCAAATCACACTTTGTAATCTATTAACTATAGATTGGTATAAAAAAATTACTCTTAAACATCTTTAATCTATTAAATGTAGATTTTTATACCTTTTTGTACTCTTAAACATCTTTATAATGGATTGAACAAAGTGTGACATTTTGATGTAAAAACAATGACACGGTCTTGTCTAGAAATAACAAGAAGTAAAATGTATGTCCATTTCCTTCCTCATTGGAAAACGAAAATTTGTCCTTTTCTTTCACAAATCACATCATATGATTTATCAATATTTTTCTATTGTTTTATCTTTCTAACAATCTAGTGATGGATCACAAAGTGTGATCTAAAATCACGATGCTAAAAAATAGACACAATCTTATCTAGAAATAGCAGCAAATAAAACCTCTATATATTTTACTCTAGTATGAAATTTGTTTTAAAATGGTATTATTTTAGTCATTTTGTATCAATGTTTAAGCACAATATGTTTTTATTCTTCCACCACTGTTACATCCTAATAATGGATCATATAGTGAGATAAAAAATATGTTGATCCAAAAAAACACATAATATTATATAGAAATAGCAAAAAAATGTACCTACATTGAACTCCACTATGATTTTTGGTTGAAATAGGATAAGATATTAGTAGGCATTTTTTGAAACAGTTGTTTCAATTGAGATCCATTTTTTGACATTTTCTATATATTTTTTTGGCTCTTTAACATCCTAATGATAGATCAAATAGGGATCTCACAAATTGATGTAATGTAAAAAGTGACATCAAGTAGGACATCTCTATGTTTGCAACTATAGTAAAATTCTATTGGAAAATGATATAATATTGGTAAAAATGATTGCATCAATTGCTTGAATCACACTCTTTGATCAATCATGAGAGTGTTTCTCTTATTTCAACTCTCTAATGTCTTAGCCATAGATTATAGAGTGTGACAAAAATAGTAGCAACTCAAATGCATGACATTTTATTCTATTAAATAGTCTTCTTTCAACTCTCTAATGTCTTAGCCATAAATCATAGAGTGTGATAAAAATGTTGATGCAAAACATGCACATAATTGTGTCTAAAAATAGTAGCAACTCAAATGTATGACATTCTATTTTATTACAAATTTTTGTATCAACTGTTCGAATCACACTTTGTGATCCATTCAAGATTTTCTATATTTTTAGTTATATATCATCCTTAATAAAAGATCTCAAAGTCGTTAAATTTTTGTATCAATTGTTCGAATCACACTTTGTGATCCATTCAAGATTTTCTACTATTTTAGTTATATATCATCCTTGATAAAAAATCAAAAACTCAGATCTAAATTCTACATCATTCTAATAAAATATCACAAAGTGTAATATGAATTATTGACATAATAAAATACAACCTTATTTTAAATAACAAGTAAACATATGAATAATTCATTCTATTAAATGATACAACCTTTAGCCAAAAATATTATATATTAACTATTCCAATTGCATATTATGGACTACCATCAATGTTTTTTATTCATTAATCTCTCTAACATATTGATGGTTGATAAAAAAAAATGTGATCAAAATAGTTTATTCCAAAAAAGAAGAAGAAAAAACGTTGCATGGTCTGATAAGTAAAAAAAAGTGAATTCATTCTACTATAGAATTTTTTCATAAATGATACAGTTTTAGCCAAGTTTTGTTAACATAACTTTGATTGTACCAGTTTGAAAGCAATATCATTGTCTATAATGGATTAAAGGATCCATATTGTAGTGGAGGGTAAGTTCAATTCTTGTTCTCGGATGTCATGCTCATTATGTTATCCATTGCTTCGTACCTTGAGCTAATTTAGTTTGTTTTGGCTGTGTTTTGAATAGAATTTGAGTGTGTTCAAGAGTATCTCTGAAAGTATTGTAGCCCTCCTAGGCCAAATTGGTAAGTTGGTTCAGAGACATTTTTCTAGATAAATAGAAATGATATTATCATATAAGAAGTTAATGTCACATAGGAAGCCATTGTCAAAACATTTAAGATAATGCCGAGGATGATCCAATGTGGCTGGAAGAACTACGATGAATGGATATACTAATCAAACTAGAAAATAATTTGACTGTTTATCTCACTGAACCATTTTTTCTCTATTAAACAAAAACCTATTAAGAGTGGTAATTATTGAAGTAATTCAACTAATTAAGCATCAATTATTATCATCCATTTTAAATTAGTTGTTTGATATTATAGAATAAGATTTTAAGACTATGCTTTTATTTTGATTATGGAAAAAAACTTGATTACAGATTAATTCTATAAAATTATATTTTTAGATACATTTTGTACAACTATTTTTTTTACATTTCTTATCTCTACTTACTAAACCATGCACCATTGAAAACAATTAGATAGTGAAAATTACCATCTCAATCAACAGAACATTTGAGTTGCTTCCGGCAAAACTAGAAGAGTTTTGCTAGCAATTTCTATTTTCTCTTTTTGTTTTGATCCTATTCTTTTGTACCTATTTAGTCACAACTCATGCTATGCAACATTGCCAGCCCTTACATAAAATGTTACATTACTTTCAAACATTATTTGAAAAGGGAAAAAAAAAAACTATTATCATCTTTAGGATATTATATCTATTAGGTTGCAAGCACATTTTTAGGCAATTAGCATTATATAAGCTAAACATAGAATCTGGACAAAGAAATTATTTAGGGTTTTAGATCATTGCATAGGTGGTCTCTTCTATTTTATGTCTCTTACTTTAAAATATGTATATTATATACTAAAAGTAATATTATAAATTCTTGGTTTCTAATTATTTAATTAGTTAATTTTTAATTATGTAATTAAGAACTTCTTGAAATTAGTTTGAGCCAATAGAATATTTATTTGTTTGAAATTTAATTTCTTAAATTCAATATCAAGATTTGATAAAAATATCTAATTATCTACTGCAAGTTAATGTAAAATAATGGTTCATTTTTTACATTTAAATTTTTGCTTTCCATTTCTATCAAGAAAGATGAAGCATAAAATTCTCATTTCTCTCAGAAAATTTGATGCCTAAGCAGTTTCCTATGCCAAGTAAACAACTTTTCTTGTGCCGCTACTTAAGGCAAGGACTCCAACTACTCAGCTCTTGTTGTATAGAGATAATACATTATAAATTTATGTATTTGTAAATGAATTTTTTTTTAAATTTAGCAATCTATAAAATATCACTAGTGTTTCATGTTACATAATATATTTAAGATAAAATTAAGATATAAAAATAAATATTGTTCAATTAGAAAAATATTATATAGATATATGTAGTTTGGAATTTGATGAAGATTATCTTTGACAAATATTTTAATTGACCTGTTAATGTATTAGTGTTCAAGGAAAAAAAACAATTACATTCATATATAAAAAAGATATTTTTATTGTTCACATTTCAAACTAAGGAACTAATCTAGCTACCTTTAGATCTCAAACTCGTTAATTTTGATGTTTATAACTTCTTTCTCTTCATCTAGTCAACCTTCCTCCTAATATTTTTTTTTATGAATAGTTCTATTCTATTAAAAAATATACTAAGAATACAATTCACAAAAAAGGGGTCAGAGGATACAAGATCACCCTGTGAGAGAGTTTAAGCAGCCTAAGTCGGATCTAAACACATGGCATTAGCCGAAAATAGCAACTATTCATTATATATATATATATATATATATATATATATATATATATATATATATATATATATATATATATATATATATATATATATATATATATATATATATATATATATATATATATATATATATATATATAGCAACCTCAGGCTGCCAAAGCAGTGGCAGCCGAGGGGGGAGGATCATCTTTTTCATTGAAACCCCAATCATTGGTGGGATTGGGGGGTGGGCTAGGTATAGACCAACCGTCATCAGGAGCAATAGCAGAAGGGGGATCAGTGGCAGCCTCCACATCTTTGACCTCAGGCTGCGGAGGAGAGATCACCAGCGCCAGGCGGGGCCATTTGCTATCATTATCTTGATGAGTGCAAGGACGAGGAACCAGGGACCAGCCTAAGCCACCACGAGGTGGGGAGGTAGAGCGGCGCCTCTAGCTACTAGCCCCACCACTGGGAGAGTGGTGGCAGGAAGCCTGCGGGTGCAGAGTGTGCGAGTGGCGGCCTAAGGAGTGGCACCGCTGTCAATGGCCACGAGGCATCAAGGTGACTACCAAGGCATCCGAAGGTACTCGAGCCACAGTGCAAGGGGCATTGCCCCAGTGGTTGAGCAGCTCCTGCAAGTGAGCAACTTCCAAGGCAACTTTGTTAGCTTGCACCTGTATCTGCATAATAACATTGTTACAAATACAAGCTTTAGTGTACATTGCAATGTTAACATCCAAAAAGCTGTGTGAATAAAACAACATTTCTATCTTTCCATAAAGTAAACAAAATTTCCATCTTGAATGTATGTCAGATCTGGGAGTACTTTCTGGGAATTCTGGGGGAATCACCCAGCAAGATCATGTGCCAGGAAAATGGTTCTGGCCTAAAGGGCTTGAAAAATTCATGAATCCAGTGCTAGTAATTTTGTGCACGTTTACAAAACTAGAAAATATGCAGAAAGGACTTAGGCTGACCATAGAAGGGGCATCTAGGATCAGGAACCCCAATGTACTTGAGCCAAGGCCCCAAGGGAAGACCTTGGAAGGTGAGGCACCAAGAAAAGTGGGCGATCTTGGGCTCAGTAATAGTGCACCAGATGGTATCAAAGTGTTTTTGCCATTGAGAAAGCGAAGATTGCAAATGCCATCTCTTGTTGAGCGTGTCAACCATCGAAAGATGGGGCGAAAGCCATCGGTATCCCTTATTGGGCTTGTAGTTGGCAAAAGGAGTGTCAGGATACCACTTCCAGTCATGCCACCAAGGATGACCAAACTAAATTCCAACCTTGTGCACCAAATGTATAAGGATGGAGGAAAGCAATAGGTCAAAAGTATGTCGATCTACACAGACAAGGCGGTACTGAACCTGCATGTCTTCCCAAGTCCTAAAACTCATACTAACTCTGGAAAAGAGATCTTTGATAGTTCTGATGCCACGTTTGAAAAAACGACGAGCACTGGCACCTTGGGTCTTAGCAAGAGGATTACTCTGAATGGAAAACAGGGGAGACCACCATATATTCTGTTGATTCCAGGAGAGGCCATTACGAAAGTCATCCCCAGCCCAATGAAGCCAAGGCTTGATAGCCTCCCAAGCTTTCCAGATGCTCTTGATAACAAATGAGCCATGTATGACAATAGGATCGCGCATGATGAGAAGGGTTTGAAAACCAATCCCCTTCCATGCAAGTCTATTAACAGGGAAGCTAGAAGAAATGCAATGGCGAACCAGAATCTTCCAAGCTTCATCTCCAGTAATAGCTCGAATGATCCACTTGGCACAAAGCACAAGGCCTTGTTTTTGAGTGGAAAGCAAATCGAGGCCACCAAATTCATTAGGGAGGCAACAAAATTCCCAAGCGAATTTGTGAAATCCATGATGATCGGAACTAGAGGCCCAGAGGAAATCTCTGAGAAGGCATTCCAGCTTAAGATAGGAAGCTTTGGAAGAGTCAAATAGGAAGAATAATAAACATGGGTGGCCGCCAGAATCTTCGAACAAATATGGAATTTACCAGCAAGAGAGAGCAGCTTGTTAATCTAGTAATCAAGCTTTTTTGCAATCTTAGCAAGGACGACATTCTAAAGCTCTAGAGGGGAAGCCTGAAAGGCAAAAGGGATGCTAAGAAAATGAAAAATTTCACCGTGAGTGACCCATTTCCACTCAAATTGGCTAAGCCAGGGTAGAGCTGGCAAAAAAGACTGGCAATAGCAGAGCGTTTTATGCCATTGAATGGAAAAGATAGAGTCTTGACAAAAAGTCTTCAGATAAGATAGCACATTGTTGATGTTTTCCTCCTCTTCAAGAAGAGTAAGGAAGGAATCACCAGAAAAATGACCATTAACAAGCTAGGATGTAGAATCAGGCAAGGCAATACCACGAACCGGTCCTGAGGAAACAGAATGAGCAAGCAGGTACCCAAAGCCTTCAGTAGCAAGAACGTAAAGTGTTGGAGCTAAAGGGAAACCTTCACTGATGGAGCGAAAGAGCCCAAAGGCCTCAGACTACAAATTATTAATGGTAATGCAAGCATTAGCATCACCAAAAAGCATCTCCACAGATTGAATAAAGTTGGGACTGAATCCCAAGGCCTAGAGCATAGCAAGGATGAAAGGCCATTCAATGCGGTCATAGGCTTTGGCAAAATCTATCTTCAAAAAGATAGCCTTTTGTTTGGAATTTTGAGCCATTCCATCCCTTCCCAGACAACAATAATGTTATCAAGAATGTATCTAGATTTGATGAAGCTAGTTTGCTCAAGCCGCACAATTAGAGGTAGCATGTGCCTAATTTTGAGAGAGAGTGCCTTGGTAGTTATCTTATAAGCCACATTCAAAAGGGTGATGGGCCTCCAATTACATATATCCTCTAGATCACCAGCCTTAGGTATAAATTTAATATTTCTTTTATTTATAATGGCTCCTAAGCTTTTAGAATGATATGCTTCGAGATAGACGTTGTGCAGATTAGGGCCAATTTGCTCCTAGAGGTGTTTGTAAAACTCATAGGGAAATCCATCACACCCAGGGGACTTGTCATCTGCCATAGAAAAGGCAACCTCTTTAAGATCATTGAGGGAAAGAAGTTGCTCACAGAAAGCACGCTGCTCCCCCGTAAGGTAGTTTGGAGTAACAGAGATGCATTTTCGGAGAGCTTCTTCCTGGGCAACCAAATTTCCTCCTAATATTAATTTTATGAAAAATGTAAATTTTTGGGTTGTGAAATTCAAGTACTTAATTTCTAGGCTACAAACCTTTTTTTGGGGGGAGAAAAATATTGAGTTGTTAACATCACTCCTATAGATGCATGTTGCATAATCTTTCCAAACTCTACAATTAAAAATAAAAAGGTCCCAATGATATCTTAGATCAAAAATTATGAATTTTGAAAGGTACATCTCTTAAATTTATTTATTTTAAATATATGAGACATATTATAGTTTAAGTGTTGGTAAGCTATAGGTGAAGTATCGAAGGGGCAAAATCAATACCTAATAATTTTAAGTTCAAACCATTTTCTTCATACAAATTGATAGTCTTTCGAAACACTTAAGCCAATAGTCCTTTTGTGTAACCAATAGCATTGCTGATAGTTAGTGCATTTATATGATGAGAGGAAATGTAAAGTAACCAAACAAACCATAAACTCAAAAATATATAACACAGTAATTTTGATATTGCAGAAAATCCAGGTAGTCAAGGAGAAAAATTGTAGTGGGGATGATACCCACAACTTATCACTGCAATAACAAGGTGTCATGTTAAGAGATTAAAACAATGTCATCTTCTAAATGACTCACATACATGCATAAACAATACATTAACACTTACATCTCTCAGGGGTTTTATAACATTGAATCACATACATATTTTAATATGACTAAATATTATAAGTAAACAAGGTCTACATCATAGAATAACCATAAGTACAAATTTATATGAAGTAATATAATAGTACACAAGATGCCACATGGCATAACCAAAATGCATAGTCATCCTCTATACAAGTCACAAGGTATGAAATGCTAAAAGAATATACATTAAGATAAGATACAACATCTCATGGGATCTCAAAGAATCAAAGTACAATAAATCAAAATAATCACAAGATTAGAAGAATAGAACTTCTCCACAAGGTACATCTAGCATCAACATCCTGTTGTCAAAACACTACCACCTGACCTCATGAAACCTAAATGGTCCACTCCCACTATGCTAAGGAGATAATCTCATGTCACAAATGGATAACAATCAAAGAGACATAACAAGAATCTAGGTCAAGGAATCCTAATAGAAATCTATCTCAAAGGCACCAAGTACACAAGTAACATCTAATCCTAGAGGCAACAAAGACACATAGGAAACCTTATATGCATGTGGAAAATTGTCATCACATGAGTTATCTCTAACATTACCCTAGTAGCCTCTTTGGACTTCGGCCCCCTAGTGACTCTATGTGGCATCAATATCCTTTCTTACAGACAAGGCATACTAGCCTATACTAGCACTCGAGGCATGGGCAAGGTACATACTGACTCTTGTTAATTCATTTTAGTTCCCCATTATTGAAATATTATCACTTATTAATAAAACTTACAATGGGTTATTTAGGAAACCTATTTACGGCTCTGACTTCCATTGCAAGCCATGTCCCAACATACACATAGATAACCTACCCTAAGCTCAAAAAAAGTATAACTCATAAAATCACAATATTCACCTTAGTCTTATACAAGTAACTAAAAAGGACCAATAGATAACTGATCAAAACCTCATAGGTTACATCAAGAAAATCATAACATGAGCTTAAACATACAAAACTAATTCTCAACATAGAAAATAAGTGAGTACATTATAATGGTTGTAAATGAAATAATCGTGATTAAACAAGCATACATAACAATATCATAAATCAATAACTTTCCAAGCCTCTGGTAAGCATACCTAACTGGTTAAATACTATATTTTTTCCAAAACCCTTTACAAGATAAAACATGACAATTCAGCATGCATTTTAAACAAGTGTATTTTTTTAGTTAATTTGGTTTATCAATATAATTTCATAAAAAATGATTCACAATAAGGTTTCAAGTTTTCATTTTTGAAAGTATCACAATTGATAGAGCTTTCCAAGTTGGGTTGATCAAAATAAAGGTTACATTTTTAAATCTTAATCATCTATGACTTTCCAAATATACTATGTGCTTATTTCAATCCAATGCTAATTTATAGGTACATCCAGCATTAGCATCTAATCGTCAGATCTCAATGGTATAGAAAACACTACCACCCAACCTCATAGAACCTAAATGGCCCACTTCCATTATGCTGAGGAGATAATCCAAAGTTCCAAATAGATAACAATCCAAGAGACATAACATGAATCTAGGTCAAGGAATCCTGACATCAATATATATTAAAGGCAATAAGTACATAAGTAATATCTAATCCCAGAGGCAATAAAGACATGTAGGAAACCAAATATGCATGTGGGAAAGTGTTATCACATGAGTCAACTCTAAGGTTACCTTGGCAGCCTCTCTGGACTCTGCCCTCTTATTGACTCTATGTGGCATCAGTATCCTTTCTTATAGATAAGGCATACTAATGAGGCAAGCTCACAATCAAGCATCCTCTCCACTCCCATCCTAGCCTATACTAGCACTTGAGGCATGGAAGAGGTACATACCAGCTCTTGTTAATTCATTTTAAACCCATTGATGAAATACTAGCTTATATATACTTATATATATAATATGCCGAGAGTAATCCTTCTCAAGGCACCTATTTTTCATCAAACCCTAAGGTTTTTTTCTATGTGGATTAGAATTTGGTGAAAAATAGGCACCTCAAGAAGGATTACTCTCGGATATATATATATATATATATATATATATAGTAGCAGTCACCATGCACTATGGAAAATATTTTTGAAGATTTTGGATGATAATAATTTTTTAATTTTTCTTCCTAAGTTTTTTAAATTTTAAATTTTAAATAAAAAAGTTCTAATTTTATTTTAAACAGATAATTCATTTAAAAATCTATTATGGATATGGTTGGAGTTAGGCTTAAGGTTCAAAATGCAATTATTAGTTCTATTTTTGTAAGGTTACTATCAAAGTATTTTTTTAGATGTTTTAAACATATACATATATGTAGTACTTTAGTTTCATAATTTGAACACATGGCTAGTTTTCTTCAATTTAGTATAATGTTATTAATGGGTAAAAGCACAAATCTGTGTCACCGCTTGGGATATCTTGGGGGGGGGTGGGTTATGATCGAAACACTTTCAGTCAAAAGGGTTTCGGCTGTAACCCCTTCAGTCATACAAATGTGACACTTTCTTGTGCCTACGTGGTCGTTGGGGTTTTGACCAGAACCCTTTTGGCCAAAAGTGTTTCATCTGAAACCGTAATGGTATTATAAAAAGAAAAAATTTCTTATGGAGGGTCATTTGTACTGTTACGGATTCTAGGAGTGGTTTAGAGTGTTTTGGCCATAAGTGGTAAGTGGTTTTTTTTTGTATTTTAGTTATTACATGTTAGCATTAGTTAAATTAATTGTCTTTTAACTGTTTTAGTAATTAAATTAATTATATTTTAAGTGTTTTATTAATTAAATTAATTATATTTTAAGTGTTTCAGTAGTTGATTATTTAGACTAGTTTTTTTTTTTTTTTTTTTTAGTTAGATCAATATGTTAGATTTAAAGAACTATATAGTATTTTTTAATTAAATATCTATTTAGTCATAAAGGTAGATTTTACATCAAACATAGAAAATTCAAGTTGAGACCTAGATAACTAAAGTAATTACATTTGAGAAAACATTAGCATAGTACAAACCTATATAGATAACTAACATGTAACTTGAAACATTAGGTATCTAACTAAACTATAATAAGTTCTAGTTGTTCAAACTTGAAAACTTAAAATTTAACCAATTTCAAACTTAGAAAACTTGGAAACTATAATAACATGCATGTACATGAAACTTTGAAAACTTGTTAAGACCTCAAGATAGCTAAAAATTAGTTACATTTTAGAAAAAATTAACATAGTAAACCAATGTAATATTTAATAGCATGTGCATATTTTGCGTTCACATACATGAGCTAGATACATCAAGTTTCAATATATAAATTTAACATGTTTGTTAAATTAAAATGATCTATATTCTTTAGTTACATTCAACTTTGTACATACATGTTTTAAATTAAATTTAACATTCATTTTTATATGTACTTACATATATCTTAACTCTACATTTATAGATCGAGATCTTCTTTGCTTATATCATTATGGCATCTAGTAGTGCACCTATGTCCTTAGGGAGGCTAGTGTTTAGGGAGGGGGTCGTAGTGCTTAGTCAGACACAACACGTAGACCAATATCATCCTCTAAGGAGAGAGCATTTATTTATAGATATAGTTGCTAGGTTATCTCATACTATAGAGTATCTGGATTCTACACTTTTGGTTTCTACCACTCTCCCTAATAGGGAGAAGATTATTTCTATGAGAGATGAGTTATGCCATATGATTGAGATGATAGAGATGTACAACTCATTTGATGATACCAGTATTGAGAATTTTTACTCTTCCCTTTCTCACAATTTCACTGGCACTGTGAAGTATACATAGATTGATGGAGAGGTCTCCACTGCTATGGTGAAGAGTATGTTTCTATTTTATATAGATAGGCCTAGGGTTAGAGGTTATTCAATTACGAAGTGTACAAATCAACTTGTTGCACCATTTATATATCCTCAGTGGTTAGCTACCCATCACAAGTGGCCACAAAAGGATGAGTTTCCCCTTTATTTCTGCAAACATTTTTTTGTAGAATTTCATTTATATCATGATGCCAATTATACAAATTTTCTAGGTCATGATGGACAGGGCCTCGGTAGATTGTCAGAGAAATTTAGACCCATGGACACCCTTGTGCCTGTTAATAAACGTGCAATGATGGGTCCAAACCTTTTGGTCATGCTGAGAGCTCCACAAATGGCTACTGCGGGTATGACTATTCTTGATAATACAGTCAGGACTCAGATATGTTCTAGCATTTCCATAGTTGCTACGCAATTATAGGAGATGTCTTCAGATTGATGTGGCAAATATATGTTATGATCTCGTGGTACCATCTTGACAGCTACATCCTCTAGCACAGGAGTTGATGATGTGTATGAGATAGCAAATATACCATCTCCACTAGAGGTTTCTACTATATCAGATGTGGATGCATTGCATTGTATTTCATCCTATTTAGCATTTGATCTTCTCAGTTCATATTAGGCATTATTGATAGTCACAAGGATTCCTCTTCATGACATTGGTGGACACATCAGCCATATTCTCTCATGCGCAGTAGGATCACAACCCTCATAGAGACATGAGGATATCCCTGCACATTCTAAAACACCTACTCCTATAAAGGGCCCTACAACACCTGCCCCCACACCTACTCAGGATCCTGTAGCACCTACTCCTACAAAGGGCCCTACAACACCTAACCCCCCACCTCCTACAACACCCTCCCATACTCAAGCCCCCACAGTGTGATAGGGTCTATTTACCACTATGATTTCAGATGAGATGATCGATCTTGACCAGGCTACTCTATCACTACATGATTTAGATATCAGTCAAATTGGCAGAGCATTACATGATGCTACAATAAATATAAATTTATATGTTTGAATTTATTTGTTACTAGAATTTACACAAGTATACTTGTTTAACATACTTGAGCTTTTATACGTGTACATTAAAGAGACATACATATATTCAAGTATGTGTGTTCTAGAGGGTCTTAGTGATAGTATGTTGCATTTTGGAGATCTTTAGTCTCCAAAAGATCTTGCACGACATGAGTCATGGGTATGTTATGTATTTTTTATTATATATTTGATAGATATATATGTACATATGATATAATACATGCACATATACACATAATTTTATAATTAAATTACAAATTTATTTCATTTGACATAGGGTTCAGACCTAGATCATAGAGCCTTTTGGGGTCATGGATTAGGAGGGGGATGTGGTTGATCTTCTTTTACATCTCTATTTCATTGATGTTGGGACATTTTATATATATACATGTCATTTCAGATACTTTGATATGGAGACATGTTTTTTCAGATACATGTGTTATTTTAGATACTTTTAATATGGATACATGTTATTTCGGATACTTTTATATGGATACATGTTATTTTAAATACATTTGATACATGGTATTTTAGAGACATTTGATGTGGTATTTTGGAGACATTTTATATGGTATTTTGGATACATTTTACATGGGTGTACATTATTTCATAGATGTGTTATTTTGTAGATGTACATATTATGTTCATGTCTTATGTTCATGTTGAATGTTTGTATGTTTTCAATATTCATATTTTTATTTCATAGATCATGTGTTATTTTGTACATGTGTTATGTTGACATTTAATCAATAAATTTAATACATATTTAAGAACATAAAGAGTACTAGTAAAGAATACATGATGTGAACTACAATATTTAATCACTAAATTTAATATATATAAGAACACAAAGAATACATATGAACATAAAGAATGCAATGCATGCTATAGAATAAATTTTAAGAGTACATTTAATCAATAAAGGGGTTGTCCTAATAGGATGTCTTAAGGGGTTCTCTTAAGGGGAAGTCTTAAGGGGAGGTCGTAAGGGGAACTCCTAGAATGGGATGTCTTAAGGGGTTTTCTTAAGGAGAAGTCTTAAGGGGAGGTCCTAAGGGGAAGTCCTAATGGGATGTATGTACATATATATACATGAAACCATATACAAAATATAAATAACAATACATGTTCATCACTAGATTTAATATATATAAGAACACAAAGAATACATGTAGGAACATAAAGAATGTAATACGTGCCATAGAATCAATTTTAAGAGTGCATCTAATCAGTAAAGGGGTTTTCCTAATAAGATGTCTTAAGGGTTTGTCTTAACAGGAGGTCCTAAGGGGAAGTCTTAATGGGAGGTCGTAAGGGGATCTCCTATAATGGGATGTCTTAAGGGGTTGTCTTCAGAGGAAGTCTTAAGGGGAGGTCATAAGGAGAACTCCTAGAATGGGATTTCTTAAGGGGTTGTCTTAAGGGGAGATCCTAAGGGGAGGTCATAAGGGGAACTCCTAGAATGGGATGTCTTAAGGGGTTGTCTTAAGGGGAAGTCTTAAGGGGAGGTTGTAAGGGGAACTCCTAGAATGGGATGTCTTAAGCAGTTGTCTTAAGGGGAGGTCCTAAGGGGAAGTCTTAAGGGAGGTCATAAGGGGAACTCCTACAATGGGATGTCTTAAGGGGAAGTATTAAGGGGAGTTCATAAGGGGAACTCCTAGAATGGGATGTCTTAAGGGGAAGTCTTAAGGGGAGGTCCTAAAGGGAAGTCCTAATGGGATATATGTACATATATATACATGAAACCATACACAAAATATAAATAACAATACATGTTAATCACTAAATTTAATACATATAAGAACACAAAGAATACATGTACGAACATAAAGAATGTAAGAATGTACTACTATTTTATTAACATTATGTGCATGGTTTTTCCTGTTATCAACACCCAACATCTCCAAAAAAGGCCTCATATCTTTTCTCCTAAATAACTTGACAAATAATTGTGCCTTTCCAAATATACTTTTGTTTTTGAAATATTCATCCCACATGTTTTGGAAATGCTTTTTAATAGTGTTCTCTTTTACCATTTCTATAGATGGAATTTGACTAAAAAGTAGGTCCTCATCCAAATCCATCAATTTTTCTACACCTAATAATATGTTTCTATCATTAGAACTACCAATTTGTTCATCTTCATGAATCTTGTCCTCTTCATGAATCTCATATTCTTCATTAACTTCAATAGGTTGGTTTTGATTACGTTTTATATGACCTTTCATTTTTTCATCTCTTATTCTATCATATTTCCTTGGTTTGGCCTTTTTATTACCCATTCAATACTTTGACCTATAGGAAAAATATTTTAATTTAGATTCAACTAGAAATATATTTCAATACTTCAATATAGAGTACATAAAATAACTAGGTGAAAAAAAAAAACCTTATTGATGACCCTTTTGTAATTGTTGTTAAACTCTAGGAAACAATTGATAAACATGGCTTCAAAACATATTTATTTTTCAAAATGCTCCTATAAATTTCACAATTCACTATGCATAATTTAAATTAAAAATTAAAATTAAAATCAAATTATTTTATATATGAAACCACCAATGTAACTGCTGGTGTTTTTTTGGGCTGGCAGGGGTTATGACCAAACCCCTTATGGCCAAAAGGGTTATGGTCAAAACCCTTTCGGTCGTAATTGCCTATGTGGCATCCTAAGTGACAGCCACACAAGCAAAAGATGCAATTTCTAAAAAAAAATTCAATTTGAATATCAATTTCTCCATCCAAATTAAAGTTTTTCCAAAAACTAAAAATACCCTTTTGTAGATCTTGGAGTCAAGATTATGGTCATATAAATTTTGTAGTATTTTGATTATTTAAGATATGTTATATTTATTAAATATTACAAGTAGGTCTTTCAAGATTCAACAAGATTTCTATTCAAAAAAGAAAATAAAAATAGTAAATCATGTTCAAAAAATAAAAACTTTATGTGTACCTCTAGAGGGGAGAATCATCTTCAAGAATATGTAATTTGTTTTAAAAAATATGTAGATTTGATAGAAAAAGTTTGGCAGGAAAAAAAAATTGTCAATTTCTCATAAGTTTGAATTTGAACACTTATAACTTAAAACATATAAGCCCAAAATCAATTTATTTTTTTGTCCACTAGGTATACATGTCAACTATAACATAGCTCAAAATCGTACCAAAATATGAACATTTGCATATAGTTGTTTGGCAAGAATGAAACTTTATATTTTTAGCATTTAAAAAAATTTAAAAATAGACTTTAAAACTTTTTAAAAATGATAAAATTTTGACTTAATTAAAAAATGATAAAATTTTGACTTGATTAAAAAATAAAAAATACAGGCATAAATTTCATCCAATTTTACACATTTCATTAGTTTACATCTTCTTCAAATTCTAAACACAAATGTCCCTTTTCTACCATTAAAGTTGAATAGTTTAAGTTATGATATCCTTTTCCTTTATAAAAGGGTGACACAGGTTTGTGCTTTTACCCTAATTTATTCAACTTATGTATACCTTTAATTTATATGTTGTATGCTTAGAGTTAGGAACATGGTTATGCATAGGGACACAAATAGACTTAGTGAAAGGGTTCCTCATTAGAAGAAGGGTTATAGTTAGATTTAGCATTAGGAATATGGCTAGGGGAACAATTAGACTTAGAGTGAGGGTTAGGGTTAGGAGTTAGGTGAAACTAATATTAAACTAGTGATTAGTATTATTATGTTTACAACTATAATTAAAATTTATTATGGTTAGGGTTATGATTATGATTTTGTCTTAGGGTTAAGGTTAGTATTAGATTATAGTTAATCTAGGTTCATATTAAGGTATACATGCATATGGTTAAGGTTATAGAGGTCAGGATAAAGTTTACAATAGGATTTTAAGGTTAAGGTTATTGGTAGGGTTAGAATTAGAGTTAAGACTTCAATTATGGTTAGAGCTCTCTCTCTCTCTCTCTCTCTCTCTCTCACACACACACACACACACACACACACACACACACACAAATAAAATATGAGGATATGAGGATCTCTCTTCACTCCCCTATCCCTTTCCACTCTCTCTAGTTATGCCTCCTAGTCACCCCACCCCTCTCTCTCTATCTTATAAATAAAGTATGAGGATCTCTCTAACTCTCCACTCCCCTATCCCTTTCCACTTTCTCTAGTTATGGCCCTAGTCACCTCTCTCTCTCTCTCTCTCTCTCTCTCTCTCTCTCTCTCTCTCTCTCTCTCTCTCTCTCTCTCTCTCTCTCTCTCTCTCTCTCTCTCTATCTATCTATCTATCTATCTATATACACACTCTAGCTAATCTCCCTCTCTCTACTCCAATCTCTAAGTTCTCTTTCTACAAAAAATTATAATAGGATCCCTTGGCCCTTCTCTCTCTCTCTCTCAACAGTGCACAACAAATTTTTATTTTAGTCATTTATTATATTTGTGCAAGGTCAAATTTAGACAATGGAATGCCTTGTTCTATATGCAACATAATGTTCTATTCAAGTGTCCGTAAAGTCAAGTCAGGCGGAAGGGGCTCACAACATGTGTAGGAAACATTTATCTCTGAAGTTGAAGCATTTATGAGACTTGCATTAACTAAACCAAGTTGGCAATTGATGGAGGTTTTTCAACTGATTGCTATTCTATCATATATTAATTGGATTCTCACTATTCCCCCCTCTACCTATATATATATATATATATATATATATATATATATATATATATATATATATCCTCTCTCTCTCTCTCTCTCTCTCTCTATATATATATATATATATATATATGTATGTATATATATATTAATTGGATTCTCACTATTCCCCCCTCTACCTATCTATATATATATATATCCCCTACCTCTCTCTCTCTCTCTCTCTCTCTCTCTCTATATATATATATATATATATATATATATATAGATATATACATACATAAATATATATATAGATATATCTATATATATATATCTATATATATATATCTATATATATATATATATATGTATATAGATATATACATATATATATATATATATATGTATATAGATATATACATATATATATATATATGTATATATATATCTATATATATATATACATATGTATACATATGTATACATATATACATATATATACATATATATATCTATATATACATATATATACATATATATATATATATATGTATACATACATACATATATATATATATATGTATACATACATACATATATATATATATATATATATATATATATATATATAAAACATAAAAGGATCCCTTTCCTTGCTCTACTTATACCCTCTAATCACCCTCCCCCTCTCTCTATATATATGCCCCCTAATCACCCCCTCTCTCACTCTCCCCTACCTTATATATATATATATATATACACACATATATACATATATGTATATATATACATATATGTATATATATATGTATATATGTATATATATATATATATATATATATATATGTGTATATATATATAACATAAAAGGATCCCTTTCCTTGCTCTACTTATACCCTCTAATCACCCTCCCCCTCTCTCTATATATATGCCCCCTAATCACCCTCTCTCTCTCTCTCTCTCTCTCTCTCTCTCTCTCTCTATATATATATATATATATATATATATATATATATGTATATATATATATATGTATATATGTATAACATAAAAGGATCCCTTTCCTTGCTCTACTTATACCCTCTAATCACCCTCCCCCTCTCTCTATATATATGCCCCCTAATCACCCCCTCTCTCACTCTCCCCTACCTTATCTCACCATTATATCCCTCTCTCTACCTGAAACTATAAGATCTCTCTATTAAGAACATCTTTAGCTATTGAAAATGTAATATGAGTTCTCATCTCTCTCTCTCTCTCTCTCTCTCTCTCTCTCTCTCTCTCTCTCTCTCTCTCTCTAGATATGGCCCCCTCCCTCCCTTTAACCAAGTGCCACTCTATCTTCCCTCCATTAAAAACATAATATGTGACCTTTTACAATTAGACTATGGCTATTATTATGGTTAGATTTTATGTTAACATCTATTATATTAAGATGCATAACTATGTTTCCTTTCATATATATATTTTGTTATTGTATTTTTTAGATTAAATCCCAAAAAAATGTATAAGAGTTGAGAAAATTACATAGTTGAAATTTGTACTAAATAAATTTTTTATTAAATAAACATTTAACTACATAATATTATAATAATATATAGTAATATATAATATAAGAAAATTCAAATGAAAACAATTGTATAATACCTTTTATCTTAGTGGTAGATTCTATCTATCTTTTGAGAAAAAAAAATAACAACCTATGCAATATTAATCATTTAAAAGTAAAAATATTAAAGATATAAACAATTATATTTGAATTTATCTTCTATTTAAGTTATCTTATATCTCATTAATGAAATTGGAAACTCTTTATTTATTGAAAAATGAAACTAACAATCTTGTTATATTTAAATAAACTCTAAATTGATTTAGAAACCAAAAAATTAGAACAATTGTATTCTATTTTATACTAGTTTTAGTATCTATCACTCATACTTACACCTCACATATTATAAAATAAATAAATATATTTTTTATTTGTTGAAAAAAGATTGAACCTATTAACAACTCAAAATGAAAGATAAGCAAATGTGATCTCTCTTTTTGTTTTCTCCATATATTTTTTAGTAAGTTTCTAAATCAAATTTGATTTGTTTAAACTTAGATATTACTAAATTTTATTAAGGATGAAAAGTTTAATTCATTAATTTTTGAAAAAACTAATATGTTAATAAAATAGATTTTGGCTTTAAATTTTGAAGTTTTTAGAAAAAAATAAAAGCATTAATATTATGTCTAATTTTTTATTTTTTATTTGAAATGATTTCTAGGCCTATTATTTTAGCCCTATTTTTTTGAGCATGTTATTTATGATTGCCTCCTATATTTTGGGCCTATAATGTCTATCCCATTATTATGGAATATAAAAGAGATTTCATATGTAACGACCTTCCATTCCTTTTTCTTAACACAGAAGATTTCATGGCATATTCTCCTTTTTGCTGCCATTGTATATGCCTTTTGGCATAATTATCACTTATTAATACAACTTATAATGGTTTACCTAGGCAACCTCTTTAGGGCTCTGATCTCCATTACAAACCACTTCCCAACATACACATAGATAACCTACCCTAAGCTCATAAAAAGTACAACTCATAAAATCACAATATTCACCTCAGTCCTATAGAAGCAACTGGAATGCACTAATAGATAATCGATCAAAACCTCATACAGAAATGGTTCTCACTAGAGAAAATAAGTGAATGCATTACAATGGTTGAAAATGAAACAATCATGATTAAACAAGCTTACATAACAACATCATAAGTCAATCACTTCCCAAGCCTTTGGTAAACATACCTAATTGGTCAAATACTATATTTTTCCCAAAATCCATTACAAGATAGAACATGGTAGTTCGACATGCATTTAAAACAAGTGTAGTTATTTAGTTAATTTGGTTTATCAATATAATTTCATAAAAATAGATTCATAATAAGGTTTCATGTTTTCATTTTTTAAAGTATCCCAATTGGTAGAGGTTTCCAAGTTAGATTGATCAAAATAAAGGTTTCATTTTTATATCTTACTTATCGTCTGCATCTTCCCAAATAAACTGTGTTTATTTCAGCCCAATGATAATCTATAGGTACAGCCAACTGTCAAATCTCAATGGTATAATAAACACTACCACTTTGTTGGAAATAAAAATGGGAAATGTATACTTCTAGGGTGGTGTGGGGATGGGGGGCTGGTGAATTAGAAATACTATTCTCTAACCAATAAAAAATTAATCTTTAAAACAATGCATGCATAAACATATTGAAACATGTAAAGTAAATGCATCCACATAAAAACTTGACACCAGATATGATTACCCAAAAACCCTCCAATGAGAAGGTAAAACTGGGGTGGGGATGACACCCACAATTCTTCACTATTGCAGCAACAAAGTTCACCTATTAAGGTTATACAATTTGACCATTCTCATGATCTGCCTTATGAAAAGCTTGCCCTAATAAAGGCTTACAAAGGATTGTTAGATCCTATGTTGTTAAAGGATTTTAACACCTTGTTAAAAGTGTGCCTGGCTAAAGGACTTTAGAACACTCACTTGGAATGTCACCCTGTTAAAGAATTTCACAATGATTGTTAAGTCAACCTTAATACAAAAGATTTCATCTTGTTGATACAATTGTTAGAAAGTATAGTAGAATGTTTGATTTGATACACTTACAATATGGCATTTATGATCTCAAATCTCAATGCAATCCTTCTTAATCCTTTTTGATCTGATATGGAATTGTTGTATCCTCGATCCTTTGTTCTAAAAACTTATTCTACAATTCGGTCCTTCTTCTAAGTCACCTTGAATGTATACTGATCAATTCACCCCTTTTACTTCCTTCAAATCTTTGCTAGTATCACCTTCTCACATGCATTATGTAATGCTCTCATATACATTCTAAATTATGGGGCTTCATCTCCCTTTAAAAAGACATTGGTGGCTTAGGGTTAGGTATGAATCTACAATAGAGATTCATCCAAATTTCCCACTCAATTCCTTCCATTTTTCTGATTGGTTACATGTTGATCACATAGGGAATCCAAATAGATCTGATCTTATCTTCAAAGCTTCGAGATCTATCCATATGCTAGCTCAAAAATGGTTTACATAGTTGTTTGTGTCATCACAAACAACTAGGTCAATAATGTGTTACTTGATAATTGTTAATACTGATGCTCGACACATACTATAATTCTATCTAGCTCGGCACTTGAACTTGCTTGGCATCTACTATTCACTCGGCACATGAGTGACTCAACACTCATTGTAACTCGACATCTATACACATAATACTTAGCATATGTTACTAGCTTGGCATGAACTTAGTAAATTTCTTAAGTGTGTTGACACTCAATTGCCAAAACCAATCTAAGACCAAGAATCTCCCCCTTTGACATGAGTGGAAAAAACACTTAACTATACATGATGAATCTAATCTCCTTGAGTATAATATAAATCTAATTCGGCAGATATACAAAACTTTAAAAAATGTTCAAAATTTTGTAAAGAACTATATACCTCAAAATTTCATAACTCCCCCGAGTTAATGTGCCTTTTCTATATCCAAAATCTCTCTGAGTGCACTTGCCTCTACTATTTCTCTTTGGCTTCAATCATTCTGATACTCCTTATTTGATATGTTCTGATATGCCCTATTTCTTCTTTCCTATTGTTTACTCCCCCTTTCTTTTCTCTGTTTATTTTGTAACTCCCCTTTCCACATGTCCCCCCCTTGCATATATCTCCTCCTGTAATTGTTCTCCCCCTTTTTGACACTAATGTCAAAGGGTCTATACACTAAGTGTGTATTTATCCAAGAAGTTCTTATTTACTTCCATTACAATCTTGAGAGAAGCATCCTAGTTGTCTATTGCAACATCTAATGATTTGATTTGGATGTTTGTCTGTAGTGTAAGGTGAACTAAGTCATCAAGTGTTGAAATATTAGGATCTTTCTTAAGTATTGTTTTAGCATAGGCTGGTTCTTTTTGTAATATCTCCATGTGAGGGGTCAAGGAAGCTTGAATTTGGACTAGCTTGGCTCTTGTGTTAGCCTCTTCTGCTATCAATATAGCTAGTTCCTTTTGTGTGTGAAGCATGGAATGAAAGTGCTTCTCACTTTGATTGTGGTAACTGCATACTAGATATTTTCAAGTTTCTTTCCAGGCTCATAATCCTTTGGCTTGTTTCTTGTGTGAAGAGTGTGGGGTCACACAATTTGGTGTATAGTGAGAATATATTCTCAAGTACCTTCTTCACTTTTTCTATCTTTCTAGCCAACTCCACTTGTGATAGTGCTATTCCACTGGATATTTTCTCATTTAATTTTCCTTGAAACTTCTTTTTAGACCATTCCATAAGTTTTGCATTGGTTTCCTAGTCTTCATTTGTCACATGTTCAACAATTTTAGATAATTGTTCCAATATTGGCTTGGTTTCATCAGGTGTTTGCAAGTTGAATGCATCTAAAAAGATGTCTTTAATTTTGTGCAGTGCTTGCCTTTTGTTATACTCCTTTCTGAGTATTTCTTGGTTCTTCTTCCTTTCCAATGTCTCCTACATCTCATTAATTTGTTCAAGGTGCATGGTTACATAGTCATATTTTTGTATGACTATTTCCTCATCTAGTGTTGGGTCTCCATAGTGAAGTACCCTTGCAACTCTTGTTGAGCTTGAGCCTGGTGCTAAAATTTGAAGTGGCTTTACATCAATTCTCAACTTCTAAATAACTTTTGTAGGAGTGTTAGTTGTTGGTACGTTGACCAATTTTTGAATGGCTTCTTGCTCCTTTTCTTTTGGAATGTCCTTCTCTTCTTTTGTTCTTCCTTGTTCAATCACAATTATTTGTGGTGCATCTTGTGTTTGTGTAGTAGGTACAAATACCTCTGTCTATCCTATTTCTTCCTTTGTGGGCTCCTCTGTAGTCTTATTCCATTCTTCAATCATAGCAACCTTGACTATAGTATCAACCTTTGCTGATGTATCTTTTAATGCTTGCTCTTGAGGTTGACCTCTAGTAGCTGTAAGGATGGTAGAAGGTGGTTCTTGTGTTTTCACCTTATCCCTAGTTATGTCAGTTGCTTCTTTCTACAACTCATCTAGACTGACCAACACTAGATTGTCACAAAAATTTTCTTGTAATGTGGATTGGTCAAGGATCTTCTTTAGATCCTCTGTATTTAGTGGATTGATGTTTAGAGCTGAGCTATCAGGAATATGTTTTACTTTTCTTTTCTCTATAGGTGTTTTTTTGACATGTGGAGGACTTAATGTTGGCAATTGTGTGTCTTGCACACTTTGATCTATTTGCTGCTCCTTAGTTATTTCCTTTTCATCATTTTTCTATGGTGCCTCCTCCACTGTGTTATCTGCCTCTTTTCAACTTCTCTTTTCTTGGCATTCTCTTCATCTTCTCCATTTTTCCTTCCCTCAAAGGGATCCTCCTCTCCTTCCTTAATAGTAGTCAAGTCATATATCAACTTCCACATTTGAGTTGATTTCTTTACAACATCTTCAATCTTGTTTTGAAGTATGTTGAAGGCCCTGTACTTGGGTGCAAACTTGCTACCATGTTTCTTGTTTATCTTTGTTATTTTCACTTTTGACAATTCTAGCATCACTTGTGCCAATGTGGACTCTATTATTTCCTTCTCCATATTTAGGCAATAATGCCATTTATTCTCAACAATTGAATATAAATCCTTGGGCATTGTAGTGTCAAATTTAAGAGGGGTATTCTTGAATTTTTCCACCATGGCATACACTAATTCTTCAACCTTATTTTGATATTCTCTACTTAATTTATTGAATTTGATATTTTTCAAACTAGTTAAGTCTGAATTCTCCCTAATATTATCACAAATTTTTTCTATATCAAACTTGGGAGCATGACTTACCACTCTAAATTGGCTTGTGTCATGTGACTCCATCCTTTCTTCATTAGATTCAGGTTGTGCAACATATTTTTTACTTAATTTCTTCTGCACTAGACCTTGTTGTTTAGTAGCCTTATTTTTCTCTTTTATTTGCTCCTTAGCCTTTTGAGTGGTGGCCCTTGTGGTTTCTCTTGTGGCTGGAGCAGTAGGCTTTGTAGGACTTGGTTTAGCAATTTTCTTACCCTTGGGTTGAGTTGTAGGTTGCGTCTTAGCCTTTTGCTTCTTTGACTCTTGTTTAGTTGGTGCTTCCTTAGCTTGTTCCTCCTTAGCACCTTCTTCTTCATCTTCACCCATACCTTGTGCTAGGGCAAGAGGTTCTTGGCCCTATTCTTGTTCTTCCTCTTCTTCATCATCATCATCATCATTGCCTTTAGCTCCCTCTCACCAAATTTAGCTTTAATTTTCTTTACCATTTTAAGCTTTTTTCTTTAGAGTTGAGGCATTTTTCAACTCCATTTCAACTTTAGATTTGACAACATCATAATTACCAAAGATTTTTGCTGACTTGTCAACTTCTTCTGCAAGTAGGGTATTAATTGTAGCTGATGCCTCATCTATATTGATTTCATACCCTAAAGGCCTTAGCCATCTCACTCTGGGTACTGCATCCTAGATAAAGGTGTAATCAATATCTACCAAGAAAAATATCATTGTAGTACTTCTCCACCAGGGAAATAGGAATTCTCTTCCTCTGTTTCATTGACTGCTTGAAATCCTCAAAATGAATAGTCATCACAAACTCAAAATTATCTCCTATTTGTTCAATGTACTTATTTATTTGTACTCCCATAGACCTATTGGTCTTCCATCCTACCTTACTAAAAGAGGGAAATTCATTTTGAACATAGAAGAATATGCATATCAAAATTGAACCAAATTTACATAGTGAGCACTTTTGGATCTCCTTATTGCTCCTAAGATCTCCATGATTTGCTACAATTGTAGCTCTACAAGATCATAAGTATGATCTTTCTTCACAATCGTGTATCCTACATCAACTACTATACAGGGTAAACTATTTAGTTGGCTTGATTGATAGAATTTGTGAGATATGACCCTTATT
Organism: Cupressus sempervirens; assembly: GCA_028749045.1. Classification (NCBI taxonomy): domain Eukaryota; kingdom Viridiplantae; phylum Streptophyta; class Pinopsida; order Cupressales; family Cupressaceae; genus Cupressus; species Cupressus sempervirens. The sequence goes on from CM053789.1 coordinate 814,465,387, forward strand.
GCAAATTCAAGAAGTGGATCCTTGATGGTATCAATGGTCATTCCTCTCTTATTCCACTTTGCCACTATAATTTTCTCAATCGCTTCTTTTGAGTTGCTCCTCAAGGTCTTGTGCCATTCTAGGGTTGGATATCATGTAACCCTATGCACAATCCTCTTTGACAATTTGATAGGTCCTTCCAACCATAGTCATGCATCATGGATTCTACTCAAGACAATTCTTATCCATTTAGTTTTGAAGATAGTGGAGAAATCTAGGGCATGGGTTAGTCCCTTTCGTTCTACAATTTTAAATTCTTATTTCAACACTCCATTCTCACATAATTTATCATATCCCTGATAAATTTCCATGTCTCCTATTCTACCAACCTTGCAATTATAACACTTTCTTACATCTTGAACCATTATGACCTTGTGTGGAATGACAGCTAATGCTCCTTATGGGTCGTTCTTACATGTAACCTCTAGAATAGCCCTAAAGTCTAGTTGCTTTACCTCATTACTAACCAACTAAACTTCAAATAGTTCCTTATCCTTAATATCCCTAGAGCTAGAGGCCATTTTGCAAACTAGGGTTTCAACAAATATGAAACTATGTAACTCAACACATGAAGAATACCTTTAGATCAATGGAATGATGCTTGATCTTTGCTGGAATCCATGTAAAAGCTTCAATCTCTATTCATCAATCACTTCTTCACTCTTCTCACTCTTGCTCTATGTTTGTAATGACTAGAAATGAGCAAAAATATCCTTGTACCCTTTCAAAATGTAGCATTTAAATGCTTAGTGCATGTACAATTGTAAACTCAGCTTCTATGCAATTTCTACTTTTCTCGGCATCCATTGATTTTTCCATTACTTGACAGCTATTAGAATTATCCTTAGCTTCAATAGGAATTTACTTCACTTGATAGCTACTACTGACTTAGCTTCAACTGGCTTTGGCTAACAACTTGGCACACACTGGAATTTAACTTGACAATTGAAGAGAACTTTTCACACTCAGCAGTAAGATGAAAACTTAAAATTTTGACCTTGGTTTTTTCTTGTTGACTTGCATCTTTATTCATGCTAGTTTGTCCTTTTTAGTACTAACTTATATTGGAACTAATGTATGATGAAGTCATTTCAATATCAGTCCCACATACCTCTTTTTGCTTAGTTTGATGAAGTGTGACCACTTGACCTTTCAAGTGAAGTGATCCCTTCATTTGATGTGTTGCATCCATCTTTCTTCTTCCATGTCTTGTTCATGTCTCCTCTAATGTGCTCAACATCTACCTTTCCTTTTCCCTTGTTAAACTCTGAGTTAGGTGCCTTTTTCCTTGTTGGGCAATGCTTGCTGATATGACCAATCTTCAAACAACTAAATCATGTAGTTTGACTCCACAATCTATTGTAGCTACCTCTAAAGTGTGTTCTTATGAAATTCTCAAGGATGTGTCCATACTCTTGACAATAATGATAGCTGTGTCTTGTATCGTAATCCCAATTATAGGAATTTTCATGGCTTCTTCCCTTGTTTGATGACCATGTGGACTTGGATCTGCATTCAAAGGCCTTGTGTCCAAACTTCTGACAATTGTAGCAGTATCCTAATAGTTTCCTTTATGTTTGAAATATTGTGATCTATCCTTTGATTGGGTCTAATAATACCTTTAATATTTCCTTCATATTTTGTGAATTCAAGCTCATAAATGGATCTATTTTTTATAATCTTTTTTTTTTTTCTCAATATCCTTTGATCTGATTCTACATCTATTAAAATTTTAACATTTTTGGTTTTATAATAATCTAAGTCTATACCTATAAGTTTACCAAGTGATTTTCCTATTTTGATTAAAGTATATTAATGTTTAGTTTCTACTGGCAAACTTTTGCATTCAAACCAAGTAGGTATTAAATGTTCTTTCTCCTCATTCCAGTTAGACACCCAAGCTTCAAACTTAACTACATAACCTTTATAATAGCATCCCAAGCTTCAAACTTAACTACATAACCTTTATATTAATGTTTAGTTTCTACTGGAAAACTTTTGCATTCAAACCAAGTAGGTATTAAATGTTCTTTCTCCTCATTCCAGTTAGACATCCAAGCTTCAAACTTAACTACATAACCTTTATAATAGCAATTTGATATTGAAACTCTTTTATTCCTAATTTCTCTATTTTTGTAATGTAAATAAATAGATGACTTTGAAGAGGCACCAAGACTTACCTATTGTTTGCAAATCTTCTCTAATTTCTTTATCAGATTTGCTAGATGCTTACTTGGTCTACTCCAACAAACATGTACTCAAAGCTCTGAACATTCCTTCCACTTTCCTTCTATGTACCTATCATTGATGATTAATGTGTTAGAAAAATCATTTCAGTTAGATTTTTTTACCTTAGTTGACGATGAAATTGTATCAATGTCCTTCCTCTCAAAATTTTCTTTATGTGTGGGCAGCTTTGAAGACACTTCATCTACTGGATTGTTTGTACTTTCTTTTGCTCTTTTATGTACTAGAATGTATACTTTCTAATTTTTCTTGAAAACCCTAACTTCATTTTCTAAAGTTGCTTCCTGTTATTTTTTCCCTGATGGAATGTGAGTCACTACTAATATTTCAATGGGTTTAGATATCTCATGATTATAATCTTTGTCAGATTTTGCTATGAGTAGTGTCAAATCTGGCTATCGAACCTTTTCCTTTGCATATCTAGTTTTTTTGAAGAGTTGTTTCTACTTATTTTTGTGTTCTTCCATCACCATTATATTGTTTGAGATTTTCTATGACAAAATTTTCCTCCAATTTTTGTTCGACATGATAGTTTTCCAACCATCATCTTTTGTGGAGGTTATGCATAGGTTTTTATGTAATGTGATGATCTTCCTATCTCTAGCTCCATGTAGTCTAACCATGGCACTGAAAGTGTCTGTCTGTCTTCAAATTTTCTTTTTCCAATGTTTCAAATATGTTACTAATTAGAATATAGGGGATTGTCTATCATCCTCTCAGCCTTTCTTTTGGTAGATTCAAAGGGACCCAAATGGGAGCATTTTCCCTATTAGGGCAAGAACTATTCATCGAGGTTTTTTGGTTGAAGGCTTTTTTATTGTATGCACGACTTTCAAATCTATGAAATTTTGCTTTATTCTTAGATTTTGCAATTTATTCTCCTGCCATATTTATGTAATTTGGATTTGTTTCAAGAGGAGATGATATGAATTTATGACAAACCTTGCAAGGAGGATTTGATGGCTACATGAGGCACATTGGGTTGGGAACTCTTGAAGAACATCTAGACCCTAAGAATATCAAAGTGGAAGACCCTTTGCTAGATCTGATGCCATTCAAGTTCCCATTAATGCAACAACATTCATCACAACTTATTCTGTAATTTCTTTCACTATTGGAGGGAATAAATTTCTTATTCTTTGTATTAAACAATATTTAATATTAATCTAATTAATTAAAATAATTTAAAACATATTAATTAAATTGATTAACATTAATCTATTTAACTATAGTAAAATATTTATTAAGAACATAAAAAAAAAACTATTAACAAACCTTTTTTAAAAAAATTGGTATGTTTAAAGGCCTATCGGCCTATAGCGAATCTATTGCCACAACAACAATACCATCAGCAACAATACATAGCACGGTTGTTGTTGCAACATTACATGTTGCGTAGAAGTGTTCATTCACGCCGCTATGGGTAAATATAGGGAGGGGAGGTGGGATGTGGTGGCCCACCTCCTTAAACAAACAAACAAATTTGCTCCCCCATTAAATTTCAATTTCAATTTATTAATTTTTTTGATAATTTTCAATACAAGATCCGATAGGGCAATTAATTGTAAACAATTGAATTCATAGTTTAGAAAATTGACTTCTTTTCCAAACCCTGCCCATTTTAAAATACCATTCTATTAACAAAATGAGGGTTTCTAAATTCTCAATACTCGTGTACAGATAATCTCAGAATGAAGAACAATTAAAATTTACGACAAGGGTTTCAATTTAAATTATTTATTCATAAACGTAATCAAGGACAAAAAATAGTAAATTTTAGCACAAGGGTTTCAACCAAATCTTTAATTTCAAAAAATAGATTTATCTAGACACAAAAGAAGACGAGAAATTCAAGAATGGAAAACTATTGCAAAAATAATCCACAAGATTCTACCTGAATCTGATGCTAATACAACAATGCACAGGCATGCAAGTATTTCCCTTTTCTTTTGAAACCATTCTTCTCGAAAATTGCTCCTACAAATCCCTCTAATTTTTGAGAAATGAACTTTAAATTGCTAATAAAGAGTTTTTCCCCAAATTTAGGGCTTTGATTGTGCAATCATGTAAAAAGCCCTTTTCCTTTATTATTTAATTATATCTTAATTTTCAAGCACAATCTTTTTGCCATTTAATTAAAATATCTTTATCAAATTAATTTCTTTCTCTCTTTAATTAATTCTCGAGACTTTGTTGATAAAAATATTTATTAAGTAATAATAATATTTAGCATTTATTTGAAAATGAACTCCTAAATATATTATTATTAAACTAAATAAATATTATTATTCCCAAAATTAGATATTAACTCAATCTTTAAATTTAATTCTTCTATTTAATTAATTTCTCAATTAATTAAATATAATCAAATATCAAATTTCCTTCATAAAATTTCTATTAAATTAAATCATTAAATATTTCTTTAAAATCAGTTTAATTATAACAAAAAATCATCATAGACCCACGTGACTGAATATGAACACTCATAATAAAGTAAAAAATACTAGATCAAGCTCAAGGGTTAAATTCATGAATTTATGTCACTTGATGAATTCAAAAGGGTAGACAACTAAAATACGTGTCCTACTTTCTAAGAAAATTGGCTTAAGTTTAAGATTTGGACTCAAGAATTATCTTCCCTCTTTACCATTGAGATACTACAATAGGGTATGCTCATTGTCACAATTCAAGGAAGTCAATACCCAGTACCTGGAATCTGCATAAAATCCACGCATGTACATACACATATAATTTAAACTAAAAAGACAATGGTGGAAAGTGGTACATCATGTACATCCCTACTAGCAGGTGACTATAACTCCCTCCCTTAACCACATCAGGAACGTCAATCATAAAGAAAAATAGACAAGTACACCATACACATGCAAGTATGGGATAAGTAACCATAGAAACTACATATAAATCATTCAACTAAGTAACATAATGAAATAACTAAAATCAATATGTATAATCCTCATCATCAAAGAATAATCATGTATACATGAAATAACTAGTACCAAAGTAACCTCATCATATAATCAACTAAGTATGAAATAATATTTAATCCAATACGGTAACCAAGTACTAATAATCATAAAACATAACCATCAAACTGGCCTAAAAGAATTTGGCAATAAAACAAAAAAGTCAACTAGGGGTAGGCATTACAAGGTATGGACTAGCTAGGAGTTGAATCTTGCAAGGTCTTGAAGAATTGTCATTATAATTGCTTATGTATTGGACTGTAACCTTAAAGCCTTACAACTAGGCATGTTGGATGTAAATATTAATATTCTATTATGAGAATTGGCATTATTTTGGATCTAAATATTTATCTTATTGTTATACTTTCATTGTGTGGTTATTTTTCGGGGGCTAGGTCATCTACTTTGGGGATACATTTGTGTTGTATCGCATCACATTGTCATCTCAGAACATTCCCTATGAGTGTTGTGAGAGCTTTTCTTTGTGGTCTCCCTCTTAGGTCTAAAGTATCTATGTGGGATCCATCATCTGGTGCAATGAATATTTCTATAGAGAGTGTTCCCTTATTATATTTTTAGGGGAAAGAAGGCCTTGGTGTCTTTCTTTTTTATGACCTGGGTAGTACTTATGGGTCTATCTTTGTTTTGGTTGCTAATTTTTGGGTTTAGTTGCCTCCCCATTTTGAGGGTTGCGCGTTCGACTGGGAAAATTGTAGTGGATGGGATTTGGTGACATGTCCTTTTTGAGTTACCTCTATTTTATAGATTTAAGCATCTGTAGGGCCTAGGACTTTTCTAGAGTCATTGATGTGAGGGTTTATGTGTTGGTTATAGGCCATACTGCTACTTTTAGGGTATTTATGCACAAAGTTGGGTCCCAAGTTCATAAAGGTCTGCAAATTGAAAAGTGACCCCTCTAGAAATAGGTGCTCAATTAGGTTTGGTATCCCAATCCATTTTCATGAATCAAGTGTCGATTTATAAATTGAGCGCCCAATTCATGAAACTACCAAACCTAGTTGGGTACACAATTAGAAAAGTTATTTTTAAAAAATACTAACCCATTCTTCCTCATTTTCTCCTGGGAAATTTAAAATGGTTTTAGGGTTTCCAGTTAATGAATGCCTAATTTCCACTAACCTACCAACCTCCACAACCTATTTTTTTAATGCACACAAGGTATGTTTAACTATTTGTTATTGTCTTAGGTTTAAAAATAATATTTATTTAATTTTTTTTTGTTTGTTGCTAATTACTTGTATTTAAAATATATAATCTCTTTTCATGTAGTTTAAAAAATATTTTTTTAGAAATCATTATTGTATATTGTATATAAAACACAAATGTAGAAAAACTATTAACAAAAACATAGTTCTACAAGTATAATACAAAAACATAGTTATATGGGTACAATACAAAAATATAAATTGTATTGGTAGAATACAAAAACATAAACTATAGGTAGAATACAAAAACATAAACATTAGGTAAAAAAAATCATCAGGCAAAAAAACACAAAATTTTACAAATCCTAAGTAGAAAACCTAAAAACATAACAATTATTGATCCTCTCCTCTCATCCTCTCTCTTATCTTTCTCTCTCCTCCCCTCCTCTTTCACTCTCCTTCGTTACTCTTTCCTTTCTTTCTCTTTCTCCCTCCATCTCTCTCCTCCTTTTCTCTCTCCCCTCTCTCCTCTCTTTATATCCCCTCCCTTTCTCTCTCCTCCCTTCCTCTTTCTCTCTCCTCTCCTCTCTCCTCTCTCCTCTCTTCCTCTTTCATCCCTTTCTAGCTCCTTCTTTCCTCTTTCTCTCTCCTCTCTCCTCTCTTCCTCTCTCCTCTCTTTCTCTCCCTCTCCTCCCTTTCTCTCTCCTTCATTTTTTTCTCTCCCTTTTTTGATATTTAGGTGCTCATTTAATTTTCTATTTTTTTAGATGTTCATTTAAAATTATGTTTAGATGTTTGGATGCATTTAATTTATGTCACATAATTATTGTTAAAGTGATGGATGAATAGATGCATTAGATATTTAGATTATTTAAAGATATATTTATATTGACATTTTATATTTATTTTAATTAAATAGTAATTATAATTTTTTATGTTATACGTATATACATAGTGTACTAATTGTAAATAGAAACTTATTAAACCCAACTAGGTCCTAATCCTAAATAAATTTAATTGTAACCCTTAACCTAATCATAAACTAATATTTACTAAGGCCAAATTAAACTTTAACCCTAACCAAGTTCAACACAATTTACAAAATCCTTTATATTAAACATTAACAAAACTTTAGGTTTAGGATTTATTTAAACCCTAAACTTGAGCCTAACTTTATATTTTAAACCAAATAGAATTGCAACCCTAATTTTTAGTCTAATTGACCATATCATATATAAAATTCTTAATGTATTACTAAATTTATGAGATATGTATACACGCACTTATGTATGTTTATGAAATGTAACTCTAACCCTAACATACTAAATCATTACCTTGATTCTAGCCCTAATTCAACTCTAATCCTTCAATCCTAGCTATAAATTAACCCTTGAACTTAATAATCAAACTCTAGCCATAATCAAACCATAGCTATAATTCACTTCAACCCTAGAAGTCTTAACTAAAATATTTCCCTCAACTTGAACCCTAACCCTATTAGATATCCCTAGGTCTAACACAAATTGTGCTTCAACCATAAGAACAATTGAACTATATAACTCTATCTTAACTTGAACCCTAACCATAATCCAAGCATAATGAGAGCCACAATAACACTAATCCTAATATACAACCTAACTAAACACTAACCAATGCATACTCAAACCCCTAATGTTACTCCTAACCTTAATCATAATTTTAAATCTAACTATAATTTGTGGTGATGACACACATAACCCTATTCATAACCATGATATAAACCCAAATTATTGCCCCAATCCTAAAACTAACCCTAAACCTTATGCCTAATAAATATAATAAGTTATATTTCAAACCTTAGTCCTAACCCTATAATAAATGTTAAGCAGATAACACACTCGTCATTTCTTAGAAAACACTTACTTTATTCGAAATAATATTAAAATCGTAAGTTATTTTTTAAAACTGATTTTTTAAATAAACTAATATTTTAATAAGTGTTTATTATTATTTAATTTTATTTTTTTTTAAATTGTAATGATGACTTTGATTTTAAGGCAACTAAAATGCATATCAAGTTCCACAAATCTCTTAAGAACATATATATATTTTCATTGAAATCATAATAGATATTTTCATATATATTATTTCATATATATAGTTGCCTTAAATCCCATGAATATATATTTTTTCCTAAGCATAAATCTTGCCAGACTCTTTTCTCATGCTTTTACAACTCCTAAATTATTATTACTTCATTAAAATAACAAAAGATTGTAAATTATTGTTTTTTTTACAATTAAAAATTTCTATAAGAACACTTATTTAGTTAAATTTTAATATAAAATATGAGAACATAATATTACTGTTCATAAGTTTAAGTGAATTATCTTTGAATATTAAGATGATACATTTCGATTGTACCAGACATGAGGTTATAAGTGGTTGTTTCGTGAGTCAAATAATTGAACATCAATGCAAATTTTAATATACAAACAAAATTGACTAAGAATCCCCTTACACGAAAGACCCGGCTACGCGGGGCAAAATTTGAACGCTCTACAATTCAATAATATTTCTTATCCTTGCTCGCCATCATATTTGTTTGAAGTTTGCCTCATGTTTCAACAAGACGAATGCCCAACGCGAACTCTTCTCAGAATCTCCCTTCGTAGAAATCCAATACAACTTTTAACGGTTTGTGTCGTCCTTAAGTTTTATTTAGTAGTTTTCATGTGATCACCATAAATGACTTGATTTGTCTTTTTCCACATCAATGGAAGTCGTGGTTGTTGGCACGTATCCTCTATTCACCGTTTCAATATTTCAATGGAAGTCAACTAATTTTCGCTCCAGACACTTCATACAAGCCATACCTAAGATCTTTTCAGATTCCCACTTGAATAACATGTCCATACTACTCTATCTAGATATTTCAAACAACACGTTAATTACTTGTCTCTGTCTCACAATAGAAAATAGAGATTGCATACATTTGGTGGTGGTGTGCACCATCTGGAGGTGTTATAGATGTTTATTAGCAAACTTTATTCTTAATTTTCTAAACATTTTCTTTTTATAAAATCTGTCAAAATAATATGCTCACATTTCTTGTTGTATAGAGTAAATAGGTTATAAATTTATGTATTTTTAAAAGAAAATTATTTTAAATTTAGCAAGATAAAATATCACAAGTGTTTCATGCTAGATAAAATTGTGATCTGTTAATATATTAGTGTTCAAGAAAAAATAGACAAGTTCATTCATTTTAAAAGAGGATATTTTTATTGTCCAACTTTGCAACAAAGAAATTAATTTTACCCACTTTTAGATCTCAAATTCATCAATTTTGATGTTTAAAACTTCTCTTCTCCATCTAGTCAACCTTCCTCTGAATATTAATTGTATAAAAAATGTAGTTTTTGGGTTGTGAAATTGGCTACAAACTTTTTTTGGGAAGAGAAAAATTGAGTTGTTAACATCACTCACATCGATGCATGTTTCATAATCTTTTCAAACTCTACAATTAAAAAAAAGAAAAAGGTCCCAATGACATTTTAGATCAAAACCTGTAACTTTCGAAAGTTAAAATAAGCTATAAGAAGAAGTTCTTATTGGCTAGCTACTAAAACTTTAGTTAATATCATCATAACCTATTTTGAACAATAGAACTTAATTAATGTTAATAATAATGATCATTGATAATTAATTCCCCTCAGATGTAAAACATTTCAATTATATATATATAGCATTGAAGGGTTACAATGGTGGATAGACATGTCTCTCCATCATCACACTATTTCATAAGTCAATGCTTATCCAAACTAATAACAAATATAGATTGATGTTTATACATATTATTATATAGATTAAATACGAACATGATTTGATTTTTATTTTTATTGTGCAATGCCCTTTAATCAAATATAAATTCGATCACTACAATATGCATTCATTATCAATGACAAGTGATTGATTTTTCTAATATTAATTAGATCAATATTCATCAAATAATAATAATAATATTTTAATATCAATCAAACGCATATCGATAGTCTCATATTTATAGTTGGAACAAATTCATAATGTTTCAATCTAATTTGTCAATGATAATTTAGTACTTAATTGTGAATTCCCCATACCCAAGGATCACCTAGGAAAAAAAACCTTCAATAAAAGAGAATGGCGAGAATATTTCTCTTGATTATGGATTCTTGAATGAATTAGTCAATCATTAAATTTACATATGGTGTTTTGTTTATAAAGACAAGGTTGAGAGATAACATTAGACAAGACCATGACATGTGTCATAATCTCACTTTATAAGACAACCACATTTTCAATTATTAAATGACCTAAGATAAGAAGAATTTTTCAAAAGATAAGATAAGGCATAATCAAAACTAAGACACCTATAAGCATTCCTAGGACCTAAGTAAGATTTGTGTGTGAATGAAATCTACTATTGAAGTAGTTATGTTATAGAATTTATTATTCACATTGATAATCCTTCACCCTCTATGTGCAACTTAGACAATAGTACACATATGGAAATTATGTAAAAATTGATTATAATTAAGGATCTCAACTGCAATATAGTATTAGGTACAATTTACAATACAATCTCACATATAAAGAAAATGAGAAAAATGAATAGGACAAAATTTTTGTCCAAATGAGAGAATTTAAGATTGAAAAAGTATGAAAAAGCAATTGATAGATAACAAAATAATCATTATGGGTTAAATGAATCATAATTATACAATCAGTTATCCCTCTATAAGAGGGAAGGAGAGACTATGTTTTCATTTAAGAAGAAGTTCAATGGTAAGTGCATCGCAATGGATGAATATAATATGGTCATTTTTCTTCTTGGTTCTCTAAAAACCATAACATTAGCTGTTATAACATATTTAGATTATGGTTTATTGACCATAAAAATATGAAATGCATGGATGAGAGTGGGGAACAATGAGATATATTCCTACGTATACACTAAATTATAAAACCTAAGCTCCAAAAATTTAATTATAACCCCTAAACACTATAAACTAAACACTAAAACCTTAAACCTAGACTATAAACACTTTATCTTAATGTTATACTTTGTTCTAAAATTTGAGAAGTTGTGTTTGCTTGAGTATAGCTTTGACTCAGTTGATCGAAATGTGAAAATTACTTCACCACTAAATTTTAGGTGTCAGAGAGTACATTTTATGTTTTAAATTTGAGCTTATGGAGAATATGTTTGTTTCATTTTCAAACATGATTTTGTTCAAGCAATTTCTAACATTTTGATGCAGATTAGTTTCACAGAATGATTGGTCGTCTTGTTTGTGATGTTATAAATTTGAACCCATAATAAATGAGGTCAAACTAATTATACTACTATATTCCATACTAAAAATATTATAACCATGCTAGTTTGCAAGCTTTCACTGATCCATCTACAATATATTCTAGGTGCATTCCATTTGCAAAAATATTTGTTTACTCTGGACATTAAATCCTACAATTTCTAGAAGCCAACTTTGCCTAGTCATTAGTCATGGGCTGAAATTGTAGCCACATAATTTTCATATCAAAGAAAACTTATTTCAATGGTTTGAAATCCTCAAGTGATTTTTTGACCTAATTTTGGAGGCAAATCCATATGCAACTTATTACCTATTGGCAGGTTTAGTGCAGAAACAATTTTAAACAAGAAACTTCAAAAGGTAATAATATGTTCAACCTAGAAGCTGTCATGGGCTGAAAAAATTGTAGGATGAAATTTTATATACTAGAGAGAATTTTGGTAGGGTCTGACTACTTCCATTAGTTTTTACAACTAGTTGACATAGCCTTTTATTCTATCAGTCACGACTATGCAAAAACTAGTTGAATTAGTGATCGCAATGTTAGAAAATTCAATTGGAACAATTGTTATGTTATCATTGATGTCAAACCTTATTGGTGAGATAGTTTCCTATTTCGAAGCCAATAACTAAGCCTCGTCTTTATCATGTGCTTCCTCCCTTTTCTTTCTTTGATCTTCATTTCTTTAAGTTCCTTTTTTATCTTGATGGTGGTAGACTCCATACTCTTGTAAGTAGCATTATGTTGGGATACCATCTCATTGATTTCTTCTCCTTGCTTCTCTTGGGAATCTTTCATGGAAACCAAAGCTATGATTATCTCATTCTTGTCCTCTTTTGAAGGCACCATAGTAGGGATCTTGTAGACTTGTTCTTCTAACAATTCATAGCTGTGTATTGTGTGGCTTCACAACACATGCCCCATTTTTTACTTTTGAAAATGGGGACCACCTTTTTTTGAGTCCAAGAAGCCCACTTTTTAGAATAGGGTATCTTTTGAGACACCTTGGGAAGTGGGAATATTGTAGTTTAGGTTGTATCACTCAGGATCTAAAAAGTAGAAGGGAAATTTTATACACCAAGGAAAAGTGTGTGCACCTTATGCACTTGCGCACCTACAAGTGCCAAGGTGCACACCTGTGTACTTTGATAGGGTGTACACCTCTCCTATGTACATAAATCCACATCTATAAATAAGGGAAGACCCCCATGGGTTTTCTCATTATTCTTTGTTCATCTCCAAATTGTGCACCATCGCACATCCAAGGGTCTACAACATCCACAAGTGAGCTCTTCACAATCCACTACACCAAGGTAAACTCAATGTCCACCTACGCAAGTGCGTGACATACACACCTCCCCTTGTTCAAAAATTACCTCACAATGCTCCAAAGTGGACAAACTCAAGTGTTTAGTTGTAAACTTGTGTAGGTGTGCAACTAGACATAATTCACAACCCCGCAACCCTCTGTCCCCAACTACCTAGTCTTGCACTAATGTGCACCCTATGCAAGTGTGCACCTCAAAGTCAGTTCTCAATTTTCCAACTTGTTTGTTGGGTTTTTTCCACTTTCTTTAAGTCATCAAGTGGCTTTTGGATTTTAGGCACCAATGTACTAGTGTTTGTCCTTTTGTGTAGGTAATTATGGCTTTTTCATCATCCACAATAGAAAGGATCACATTGAAACCTATGACCTTTAAATTTGAGGGAGTTTCCAACAAGTCTAGATTCATAGACCTGCACTCTAAAACTAGAGGCACTAAGCTCAGGCACATAGATTGGAACATGTTGTTAGTCATATGCAATAAGCCCCTTAAGAGATCAAAGATGGTCTTGACACTCATTCAAATTCATTTGGTAAATGCAACATCATGCCCAATATTAGTATAATCATCAAAATTCATAATGACCTTAGCCAAACGTTGTGTACCTAATGAGGGATTGGTGAAGAGTGTGACAAGGGAAATCTTTTTGGACATCCAACTAGACAATATAGAAAAGGTGTTCCACCTCCCCCAAGCTAATGAATATGAGGAGATCGCCCTATGATAGTGTAGATCATTGGTACATAGAATAATGGAAAGCAACCAAAAAATAGTACATAATAGGTATCTAATTACCAGGACTCGCACAATAAGAGGCTAGACAAAGTGGACATGAATAAGGGTACATGATTGCTAACATTGGCTATTGCATTATCCTCTTAAGCAAAGTGAGATGTAGAATAACACATTTAATAGTAGTTTAATATTCAATGGAGCTATACATATTTTTTAATGATTTAGATTTTTAATTAATTTTTGATATGCTGGGGTAGAGTTTTAATCATACTCCTTATTTGTTAGAGGTGTGCTACTAGGAGTGTAAGAAGAATTTATAGGGACAAATCAGGTAAGAACATTGATGAAATATGTTGATCAGATTAGAGATTCAAACAAGCGTTTTTCTGGTGAAATAGATGTTTTCCATTTGCAGAAGTCTCGTGCAAGAGATAACTGCAGAGATAAATAGATTCATGCCTTCTGTGTTGTAGGTTTCAAGAATTTGAAAACTATTTAACCTCATAGGAATGTTCATTTTGATTCTAATAGAAGTAGACTTGATACATTTATTTTAGAGACATAAATTATTCTTTACCTAAGAAAGGTAGTTATTTTTAACTGTAATAGAAGTTATGTAACTGCTACCTAATGTGGAAAATAATTTTACATGAAAAGCTCAAGAAAAGTCACTTTGGTATTTTGTAATGTGGATGAGTCTGATTTTGTGAACATGCAAGCAATGTGTGTTGTGGATATTTATTTCAAATTGATGTTGATTTAAGTGTTCCCTACAACAAAAGTATTAATAGGAATCTTGAGTTTCCAAATGCATATTTTTTAGAATGAAATTCTAAAAATTTATTATTGAGAAATGGGGTGAAATTCTAAAGTACTCTTCAAACTTATTATTAAGGCATTTCCATTCTATACATAAAATTCTTTTGTATTTAAATATAAAGATGATTATGCTTACTAGATTAAGAAGCAATCGGATGGCTCAATCTCCATTTAATAAGTGGGTAGGTGAAAGTATTGTTACAATGAGCCATTGTTATTGGGGAATGATATTTTTATGATAAGTTAATAGGGAATCAATTACAAAAGAGCATTGAGATTTTGCGGGACCAAAATATGAAGCTATTGAAAGCATCTTTGTATGAAAAATGGTGTTTGTTTATCCTTCTATATATATATATATATATATATATATATATATATATATATATATATATATATATATATATATATATATATATATATATATATATATATATATATAGATATCAACTTGAAGTGAATTTGATGGCTTTTTTGTTAATTTCAACTGCTATTTGTTAGCTAATTATAAATTTAATTAAAAGTAGTTTTTTTTTTTCAAAATTTTGCTACCATCCCTCTTTACGTAAACTTCAATTTGATTTCCATTTTGGATTCTTATTTTATGAAGGAACTTTTCCAAATGAATGATACCCAATAGTTTTTTCAAATTGACTAAATTAATTAAATGAAGAATTTTGATGGAACATAAAGTATAATGTTCACAAATGAATTCAAAAATGTACACATGTTGATGACAAATATTGTAGAAATTTCATTATGAAATGAAAATTTTCAATGGATGGATAAGTTTCTTTAAAATTTATAATAGTTAAAAAGAATATAATCATGAAGTTTTTCTCAAATTTGGATGTTTAGCCATGCCAATGGAAACTACAACTACAACTATTGTAAATAGTTATAGATCCAAGTAGAGAAAGAAAAGAAATTTTTTGATAACAAATAAATGATTTTTAATATTCAATAATAAAGATGATTTTTCTATTCTTTAATTTTGTGGTTTATGTTAGTTAGGAAGGCAAAAAAAAAAAAGAAAGATAATTTCTTTAAAAAACTCTCCCACCTCCTTATAATTGCAAATTTAGCACATTTATAATTTTAGAACAACCTTCACATATATTTAAAAATTGTTATAAAAATTGTTAATGTATCAATTGAAGCATGGAAAAAAATAAACTTACATTATTTCAGTACAAAGTTGGCCTAGTTGTAAATCTAAGTTGTGAGGATTAATTCAAGTTGTTAAGATTCTTAATGCTATTTTTCAATGATTTTTTATATTTATATTTTCAAGAAAATAATTTTCTTTAGATTGTTAATGCTTCTTATCTTCCAATTTGGACTTGGCAGGGGATCTTTCAAGCATTCTGCAGCCATGAATGGGGCAAAGTTATTTCCACCATGTACAATCTCAGGTGTCTTCAAATGTCCAACTATTTGCTCTCTGCCCTAATTCCCCCTTCTCTTGGAAATCTCACCAGTCTAACCCACCTCCAACTTGGTGGCAATTCCTTCTTCTCTCCCATACCTGCTACATTGCACAACCTTTCCAACCTCGTTTCTCTCAAGCTTAGCTTCTGTGAGCTCAATAGTTCCATCCCTTTGTGAGCTAAAGATTAATGTTGTTGCTTAGTGAAGAGAAAGAAACTAAAATCAACATGCAGCTTCGGCATCGATTAGACTCCACTTCAAACTCCAACTCCACCACTTCATCTCCATCGTTTCACAAATAATTTCTTGTTTGTTAATCACCAAACACGCTGCTATTACCTGAGTTCACAAGTAGTTTAATCTAGTGTTTAAACAAGAAGTGTTCTTTACATATTGCATGCATTAGATTATATTTTTGGATGCATTGTAGTTTAGTCTTAGTTCCTTCTTCTCCCATACTTAATCATTGGCATGAATAATGGAATTATTTTAGTTTTCATTCTTTTATTTAAAGGCTTCAGTTTTGGGCAGAAGACTTTCTTTCTTTTGTAATAGTTTTCTTCATTTAGGATATGTATAGGATCATGGTCAACCAAACTATGGCCTTAAGTGACAGTGAAAAACCAGCAAATCAAGGTTATATTAACTTGACACATAATTTTAAAGTGGTTTTGAAATTTATATCAAAAAGTTGTAAGAAAATAATATGTAGGAAATTAAATATAGTTTCTAAACTACTAGGCCTTATTTGGAGAAAAAATTATTTGATTGGTCAAAATTTGGATTTTAATGCAGTACTACAAAAATTTCACGGCAAAAATAAAAAGTAGATGCATGTCTGACCACCTTAATCAAAGATAAATGATAATATTTTTTAATATAATTATAGATATAAAGACTAGACTCATGCCCAGATGTGACGCATAATTTTGGGTATTTTTATTCCGAATAAATAATTAAATATGAATTTTCTACTATAACTTTTCTAGAATAAAAAAACTCCTGTGTCTGACCACCTTAACTAATTCAAACCTTTACTAAATTAATATTTTATTTTATTTTATTTTCCTTATACTAGGTGAAGCATAGAATGTGATGCAACTTTTGGATTTGAAAAATGTTATACCATTTGAAAGTTATAGTTGTTTTTCAATCAGTATGTCAATCAACAATTTACAAACATCTTCATTAAAAATTAACTAATAAATACTTATCAAACTCAAAATTTGACAACAATTATATCGATGGAATCTTGAGAGTGTTATAAAAAACCTTTTTCATTTCATTGAATTTCGATGAAAATAATATTGTCAAATGGCTACTTGAAGTCTAAATATGGTGAAACCTTTCCAAAACACATTTTTTGAGTTGACCAAATAGGTTTGGTAAATACCAACCCGATATGAAATTGGGTACCCAAAAAGCGGTTACCTTGAAAATTTTAATTTTGGAGGGAAACCAAAATTTGGGTAGTGTGGGCATTATTATTATTAACTATTATTATTATTATGTATAGTAAGTATTATGATTATTTTTATTAAATATAATATAGTAATATATATAATTATTATTATAATTTTTATTGTTAAATATAATATAGTAATATATATGATTATTATTATTAAATATAATATTATCGCAAAATGCATCAGAAGGGGTCATAGGTTAACCTCTGATCCCTTTCAACGTATTTGAACCAACTAAACCAGTCCCTAGGGGCCTGGTCCTAGGGCCCCTAGGGACATATGTTGTCACAAAATGCATCGAAAGGGTTCATAGGTTAACCTATGACCCTTAGGGACCCATTTGATTCCACATTCGACGCATTTGAACCAACTAAATGGGTCCCTAGGGACATATGTTGTCATGAAATGGGTCAAAAGGGGTCATAAGGTAACCTATGACCACTTTCAATGCATTTGAACCAACCGAATGGGTCCCTATGGGTCTTAAGGCCCCTAGGCACATATGTTATCATGAAATGCATAAAAAGGGGTCATAGGTTAACCTCTGACCTGTTTCAACACATTCGAACCAACCAAATGGGTCCCTAGGGTTCCTAGGGCCCCTAGGGACATATGTTGTCATAAAATGCATCAAAAGGGGTCATTGGGTAACCTTTGACCCCTTTCAATGCATTCAAACCAACCAAATGGGTTCCTAGGGATCCTAGGGCCCCTAGGGACATATGTTGCCATGAAATGCATCAAAAGGGGTCATAGGGTAACCTCTAACCCCTTTCGACACATTTGAACCAACCAAATGAGTCCCTAGGGGTCTTAGGGCTCCTAGGGACATATATTTTCATAAAATGCATCGAAAGGGGTCATAGGTTAACCTCTGACCCCTTTCGACGCATTTGAACCAACTGAATGGGTCCCTAGGTGTCCTAGGGCCCCTAGGGACATATATTGTCAAAAATGCATTAAAAGAGGTCATAGGTTAACCTCTGACCCCTTTCAACACATCCAAACCAACCAAATGGGTCCCTAGTTGTCCTAGGGCCCTTAGGGACATATGTTGTTACGAGATGCATCGAAAGGGGTCATAGGTTAACCTTAGACCCATTTTGATGCATTCAAACCAACTGAATGGGTCCCTAGGGACATATGTTGTCATAAAATGCATCAAAAGGGGTCATAGGTTAATCTCTGACCCTTTTTTATGCATTCGAACCAACTGAATGGGTCCTTAGGGGTCCTAGGGCCCCTAGTGACATATGTTGGCACAAAATGCATCGAAAAGGGTCATAGGCTAACCTATGACCCCTTTTGACACATTTGAACCAATCGAATGGGTCCCTAGGGGTCCTAGGGCCCCTAGGGACATATTTTATCATGAAATACATCGAAAGGGGTCATAGGTAACCTCTAACCCCCTTCAACACATTCAAACCAACTAAATGGGTCTCTAGGGGTCCTAGGGCACCTAGGGACATACGTTGTCATGAAATGCATTGAAAGGGGTCATAGGCTAACCTCTAACTACTTTTGATGTATTCGAACCAACTGAATGGGTCCCTAGGGATCTTAGGGCCCCTAAGGACATGTGTTGTCATGAAATGCATCAAAAGGGGTCATAGGCTAACCTCTGATCCCTTTCAAAGAATTCAAACCAACTAAATGGGTTGCTAGAGGTCTTAGGGCCCCTAGGGACATATGTTGTCATGAAATGCGTCAAAAGGGGTCATAGGCTAACCTATGACCGCTTTCGATGCATTCGAACCAACCGAATGGATCCCTCGGGGTCCTAGGGCTATGACCCCATTCGACGCATTTGAACCAACTGAATGGGTCCCTAGGGGTCTAAGGCCCCTAGGGATATATGTTGTCATGAAATGCATCGAAAGGAGTCATAGTTTAACCTATGACCCCTTTTGATGCATTTGAACCAACCAAATGGGTCCCTAGGGGTCCTAGAACCCCTAGGGACATGTTGTCATGAAATGTGTTGAAAGGGGTCATAGGTTACCTTTTGATGCATTTGAACCAACCGATTGGATCCCTAGGGGTCCTAGGGCCCCTAGGGACATATGTTGTCATGAAATGCATCAAAAGGGGTCACAAGCTAATCTTTGAATGCTTTTGATGCATTCAAACCAACCAAATATAATAATATCTTATTAAATATAATAATAATAATAATCATATATATATATATATTAATATATAATATTTATAGGTCGTAATAATCATAATAATAACAATAAAATATATATTACTATATTATATTTAATAATAATAGTAAAAATATAATAATATAATGTAATAATCATATATATTAATATATTATATTTATAGGTCATAATAATAATAATATAAATAATAATAATAAAAATCATAATAATAATATTAATAATAACCATAACAACAACAATAACATTTCTATTTGAATTTTTTCACATTGCCCAGACTTTCCAAATTGTTATTTCCCTCCAAAATTTGGGCATCCATTTTCGGTACCCGATCCCATATCGGGTATCCAATTTGGGATTAGATACCTAATATGGGATTGTGTACCTAAAATACTAGCATACTTTTTTCCAAAATATTCTGTCACTGCAAACCTAAAATTCATGCTTTTTGGGGGTCATTTTCACGAGTTTAGAGAAAAAATGATTTCTTGGGGCTCATACAATCGAAAAAGGATCTATAATGTATAATTAGGTGTTTGATATTGTTTTTTGAATGGGGAGCAGTAGTCGTCAAAAGGTTAAACGCAAAAAGAAAGGTATCAAATGAAGACATTGCAACATATAGACAAAGAGACAAGGTAAATCACCAAAGGAAGAGACAAGGTATGTTAAACGTGAGTCAAGTTGATGATGTATTGATCGAAGGTGAAATCATAGAGTCAGATAATGAATATGTACAATTGAGAAATAAAAATGTACCAATTGATAATGATAATGTTCGGATAGGAAGTTTAGAGAATGAAAATGTATCAATTGATAATGATAATGTCAGGATTGAAAATTTAGAGAATGAAAATGTACCAATTGATAATGATAATGTCGGGATTGAAAATTTAGAGAATAAAAATTTGGAGAATGAAAATTTACTAGTTCATAATGAAAATTGCATGATTAACCATGTCAAAAATGATAATGCACAAGAACATTAAAGATATCCTAATTATAATTGACATGAAGGTTCTAGAACACAAAAATGGATAATTGAAATTGATGAAATGATTATTACCATTTGGCAGGGAAAAAATCACAAAGAACCATTCAGTTATGGGCTTCAAGACTATATAATATATTTTTTGACAACAAGAAAGTGGTGGAGCAATGTCAAATTTTTATGCACTTATTAAAGATTCAAAAGATGAGACCTATGATTTCAAAATTGAAGATTTGTGTTAATAAAAAAATGGAAATAAATGCCATTATTATGAAAAATATTTTTAGTGCTCTAAATAGCATTGGGAAAAATAGAAGGGAGAAAGATAAGAGAGTTTCTTGAAGGGTTATTACAACCTCTTTGGTAAGTCATCATTTGAGAAAGGGTAGATATATGAGACAAACTTGTATTAACTTGAACCTAAATCATACTACTTTGAGAAGAGCACTTAGTAGACGAAAGAGAATTGATGGTCCTCTTCAAAATAAAACATAGTCTTTTGGTGGGAGACTTCCACATTTTGATAAGAAACTATCTGATGATGTGAAGGAAGAAATCACCCAATTTTAACACTCTAGCTCAAGAGTATCACCAAATGCTAAAGACATGTTAAAGTTGAGAATTAGCATCAAAGGTCGCACGCCACATCCTAAACATTATTTGGAGGTAAGTCAAACTATGTTGTTCAAATAATTTAGAGAGAGTCATCCAAGATTGCATATATCACAAAGGGCTTTTGAATCTTCAAAGCCATTTTATTGTGTGCCACTTAAAATTCAAAATACATGTTGCAAATATCATGTCAAGTTTTTTATGCACTATGAACTATTGTGCTCCATCCATTCTACTTTGCATAGCAAATAAATGTTGGAGAATTATGGTGCTAGTGGGCTTCCAAAATCATCAAGAGACTTGCTAGATCAATTTTTATGTCATAGAGTTGATGGTTGTTTCTTTTATAGAAATGCTAGCTTAAATGAGAAGTGTTCAGAATGTGGTGGGTTATCCAAGTTTGACACATGTTTCCATGAGGGGAGAAAATAAGATCTTGGGAAGAAAATAGTAAAAAATATGGTATATGAAACGGTGAAATACACATTGAAGAGTGGGGATGAGGGCTCTATATGTGAATTGGTTGCAAAAGAAATCAATGTGGCTAGCTTTATTTCAGATTTCAAGATAAATATTTTCTACAAGTATGCAATACATAGTCATAGGTCTCTGCAATTGGATCAACAATTTAGAATGTGCAAGGAGACTTTTCCCATTGGAACTATTATATCAGTTGTTCACTTTGCTAAGAACTACACATTACAACCTCAAAATAAGACACAATCTCAATATTACAACTCCATTTAGATTGTTATTTTTGTCCACATAACATATAGACATGCTCCTGATAGTGTGGAAGATAATCAGAAGATTATTAGAGAATACCATTTTTATATAAGTGATGATAGATCTCACTCTTATGAGTTTGTACAATATTGTTTCAAGAATTATTTGTATTTCTTATAGGAGCATGACATTGCAATGGATAGACATATCATTTGGTCAAAGAATTGCATAGGTCAAATTAAGAATGCTCTCATGTTTTATTGGTTGTGTAGGATGTACATAGAGAGGGGGGTGCCTCATATTTGGAGGTTTTTTTTAGTTTAGCCATGGGAAAGGGGAACATGATGGAGCAAGGGCATGTGTGAAGAGAGCTCTAGTTAAGGAGTAAGGAGCAACTGAAGATTTTGGGAGAAGAGATTCTTGATGCTTGTAGCATTGTTGATTGGTGTAGTTCAGTATTATCACAAGGAGGACTCTTGATTCAATGGTACATAGGTTCTTTTGGTTGGTTGATGAAGGGTCCATAGGTGATAGATTAGATTGTGCTATAGTGAGGGACTCATAAAAAATGCATTTATTCTAGAGCTTTGATTCTAATACATGGACCATTTGGACACAATAACTAGCTTGCTTTTGTCATAGTTTCTTCCAGTGTGATTGGGATCACTATGAATCAAGTGAGTGGGTGGAAACATGGGCTCCACATTATCTTACTCCATTTTCTATCATACCCTCTATCAAAAATGATGACATGGAAATTTCACTTGAGCATAACCATCTATTAGATCTTCTTCAACCAGGACATGTCTTTGTATTTGTTGCACCATAGGGGAATGATGAGAAATTAGATTATTGGTTAGCAATTTGTGTAAGAGGTAAACAAAAACTTGAAAAACCAATCATAGATGATGATGTATTCACATATCCTACTAGTTGCTAGAACATGGCTGCGGACATACATGCTTAGAAGGAATAGAATTCCTGCATTCGAAAACTATCAGAAGCACAAAACAATTCTCATATATTCACATCTTATTATAGCAACAAATGTGAAATTTTTGAAGCATCAAGGAAGGCCAAAAGTAAAAGGACTTTTTACTATTACTAATGTTGATAATGAAGCCCTATTGGAGATCCTAAAATAGAGAGAGGACCTAACTAGAACACTCGACTAGGTATGGTTACTTCTTATGTTATTTTTTTCATAATGATTCGATGAACTGATGATTATCTTGTTTAATATGATAAGTTACTAATATTTTTTATGATATTGTAATGTAGGTACATCATGAAGAGTAGCCATGCATGAAGATAAAAAAAACTAAATAAGGAGCAGAATGAAGAAAAATCTATTCTATTTTTGACACTACAATTTTTGACACTACTTTTTTGACACTGCAATTTTTGACACTACAATTTTTGACACTACTATTTTTGACACTAAGATTTTTGATAGTTATGTACTGATGTAATAATGATGAAATAATTGAGATATTGTAAATGTAAACTTGTTGATTTAATGTAAGAAACAAAGATGATTTTACTTAATGCAATTTATGTGGAGAGACCTTAAAAATGATGATTTTAATACATACTAACACCAAACTTGCACTGTGCCCAATGCCAAAAACTTGAGAGAGGTAAAAAATAATGTTTTTACTTAATACTAACCCTAGTGACACCCTTATTCCAGCTGTAGAGAGCTTCCATTGTTCGCGGCCACCCCATAACAAAGAGTCCCCAAGGTGCTCCAAGTGTGTTTTGAGGTCAATATTGCGAGGGTCGTAACTCAAAGCTCATGAGAGCTATCGATTAAATATAAAATGATATAGAATGATCATGTTGATACCTAAAATAACCTATCTTATTTTTGAGAGATCATATTCTGTTTGGATTCAGTACAATAATCTCGCTCAATGCCAAAACTCACAGTGTGTCTCAATTCACAGGTGCATCACATCATAACTTTGAAACCGTTGATCTTGGAATTGAATCATCAGTGTCATTAGCTCTAGATTGGTAGTGAACCTTAGTGACACCCTTGTTCTGGCCATGGAGAGTCTCCATCATTTGCGGCCACCCTGTACTAAGGAGTCCCCAAGGTGCTCTAAGTGCATTTCAAGGTCAATCTTTGGAGGGTCGTAACTCAAATCTCGTAAGGGATATCGATGAAATGTTAAATGCTATAGGATGTTCATGCCAAGGACTAAAATTATGTATCTCATTTTTGAGAGATCACATATTTTTTAGATTTGGCACAACAATCTCACTCGATGCCAAAACTTGTAGGGTGCCTCAGTTCATAGGTGCATCACAATGTAACTTTGAAACCATTGATCTTGGCATCAAATCATCCATACAATTAGCTCTAGATGGGTGGTTAACCCTAGTGACACCCTTTTTTTAGTCATGGAGAGCCTTCATCATTCATGGCCACCCTATATCGAGGAGTCCCCAATGTGCTCTAAGTGCATTTCAAGATTGATCTTCTAAGGGTCATAACTTGAAGCTCATGAGGGTAATTGATGAAATGTTGAATTCTATAAGATATCATGTCGAGGACTAAAATAACCTATCTCATTTTTGAGAGATCACATTCCATTTGGATTCGGCACAACAACCTCCCTCGATGCCAAAAGTGCCTCAGTTCCCAAGTGCATCAGAATGTAACTTTGAAACCACTCATATTGGCATTGAATCATTAGTGCCATGAGCTCTATATGGGCAGCTAAACCCTAGTGAAACCCTTGTTATGGAAATGGATAGCCTCCATCATTCATGGCCACCCCATAGCAAGGAGTCCCCAAGGTGCTCTAAGTGCGTATTGAGGTTGATCTTACGAGGGTCATAACTTAGAGCTCATGAGAGATATCGATGAAAAATCAATTGCTACATGATAGTCATGTCAAGGCCTAAAATAACCTATCTCATTTTTGAGAGATCACATTCTATTTGGATTTGGCACAATGATCTTGTTTGATTTCAAAACTCGTAGTGTGTCTTAGTTCATAGGTGCATCATAGCGTAACTTTGAAATTGCTAATCTTGGAATTGAATCATCAGCGCCATTAGCTCTAGATGGGCAAGTGAACCCTATCAACACCCTTGTTCCAGCAATGGAGAGATTCCATCATTCATGACCACCCTATATCAAAGAGTTCCCAAGCTGCTCTAAGTGCGTTTTGAGGTCAATCTTCCAAGGGTTGTAACTCAAAGCTCATAAGGGCTACTGATGGAATCTTGAATGCTAAAGGAAGGTCTTGCTGAGGACTAAAATAACCTATCTCATTTTTGAGATATCACATTCCATTTGGATTCAGCACAACGATCTTTCTCGATGCCAAAACTCGTAGTGTGCCTCAGTTCATAGTGCATCGCAACGTAACTTTGAAGCCACTGATCTTGGCATTGAATAGACAATGCTATTAGGTCTAGATGGGTGGATGAACCTTAGTGACACCCTTTTTATGGCTATAGAGAGCATCCATCATTTACAACCAACCCATACCGAGGAATCCCCAAGGTGCTCTAAGTCTGTTTTGAGGTCGATCTTCTGAGGGTCATAACTTAGAGCTCATGAGGGTTATCGATGAAATGTCAAATTCTATATGGTAGTCATGCTGAGGCCTAAAATAACCTTTCTCATTTTTAAGAGATCACATTTTTTTTGGATTCAGCTTAGGAATCTTGCTCAATGCCAAAACTCACAGTGTGCCTTAGTTAACAAGTGCATCGTAGCGTAATTTTGAAACTGTTGGTCTTGGAATTGAATAGTCAGTGCCATTAGCTCTGGATGGGTGAGTGAACCCTATTGAAACCCTTTTTCTAGCTATGAAGAGCATCCATCATTCATTGCCACCTTGTAACAAAGAGTCCCCAAGGTGCTCTAAGTGTGTTTCAAGGTGGATCTTCTGAGGGTCGTAACATGGAGCTCATGAGGGCTTTTGATGAAACATCAAATGCTACAAGATGGTCATGCCAAGAACTAAAATAACCTATATCATTTTTAAGATATCACATTCCATTTGGATTTGGCACAATGATCTCACTTGATGCCAAAACTCACAGTCTGCCTCAGTTCACAGGTGCATCGTAGCATAACTTTGAAACCACTTATCTTAGCATCTAATCATTAGTGCCATTAGCTTTAGATAAGGGGCTAAACCCTAGTAACACCCTTGTTATAGCCACAAAGAGCCTCCATCATTTGCGGCCAACCCATACTAAGGAGTCCACAAGGTGCTCTAAGTGCATTTCGAGGTTGATCTTTTGAGGATCATAACTTAGAGCTCATGAGGGATATCAATGAAATGTTGAATTCTATAGGATGTTCATGCCAATGACTAAAATAATCTATATCATTTTTGAGAGATCACATTCTACTTGGATTTGGCACAATGATCTCGCTCGATGCCAAAACTCACAGTGTGCCTCACTTAACAGGTGCATCCTAGAATAACTTTAAAACTAATGACCTTGGCATCGAATCATAAGTGCCATTAGCTCTAAATAGGTGGTTGAATCCTAGTGACACCCTTTTTATGACTGTGGAGAGCCTTCATTATTTGCGGTCACCCCGTATCGAGGAGTCCCCAAGGTGCTCTAAGTGTGTTTTGAGGTCAAACTTCTAATAGTCATAACTCAAAGTTCATGAGGGTTATCGATGAAATGTTGAATGCTACAGGATGTTCATGCAAAGTCCTAAAATAACCTATCTTATTTTCAAGAGATCACATTCCATTTGGATTCGGCACAGTGATCTCGCTCTATGCCAAAACTCGCAGTGTGCCTCAGTTCACAAGTGCATCATAACGTAACTTTGAAACTGCTCATCTTAGAATCGAATTGTCAATGCCATTAGCTTCAGATGGGTAGGTGAACCCTATTGATACACTTTTTCTAGCTACAGAGAGCCTCCATCATTCATGACCACCCTGTACCGAAGAGTCCCCAAGGTGCTCTAAGTGCATTTTGAGGTTAATCTTCTGAGGGTCGTAACTCAAAGCTCGTGAGGGCTATCAATGAAATGTCAAATGCTACAAGATGGTCATGTCAAGGCCTAAAATAATCTATATCATTTTTGAGAGATCACATTTCATTTGGATTCAACACAATGATCTTGTTCAATGCCAAAACTCATAGTGTGCCTCAGTTCACAAGTGTATCACAGCGTAACTTTAAAATCGCCAATCTTGGCATCAAATTGTTAGTGTCATTAGCTTTGAATGGGTAGTTGCACCCCAGTGACACCCTTGTTACAGCTATGGAGAGCCTCCATCATTCACAGCCACTATGTAACAAGTAGTCACCAAGGTGCTCCAAGTGTGTTTCAAGGTCAATCTTTCGAGGGTCATAACTCAGAGCTCATGAGGGTTATTGAGGAAACGTCAAATGTAATAGGAAATTCATGCTAAGGACTAAAATAAACTATCTCATTTTTTAGATATCACAAATTCCATTTGGATTTGGCACAACGATCTTACTCAATGCCAAAACTCGTAGTGTGCCTCAGTTCATAGGTGCATCATAGCCTAACTTTGAAACCACTAATCTTGGAATCAAATTTTCAGTGGCATTAGCTCTGGATGGGTGGGTGAACCCTTGTGACACCCTTTTTTTCTCCACAGAGAGCCTCCATCATTTGCGGCCACCCCATACTGAAGAGTCCCCAAGGTGCTCTAAGTGTGTTTTGAGGTCGATCTTCTAAGGGTCATAACTTGGAGCTTATGAGGGCTATCAATGAAATGTTGAGTGCTATAGGATGGTCATGTTGAGGCCTAAAATAACCTATCTCATTTGTGAGAGATCACATTTTTTTTGGATTCAGCACAACAATCTCCTTGATGCCAAAACTCACATTGTGCCTCAATTCATAGGTGCCTCACAGCATAACTTTGAAACCACTAATCTTGGAATCGAATCATTAGTGCCATTAGCTATGGATTTATAGGTAAAACCTAGTGACACCCTTGTTCTAGTCATAGAAGTCTCCATCATTTGTGGCCACCCCATACCAAAGAGTCTCGAAGGTGCTCTAATTGTGTTTCAAGGTTGATCTTCTAAGGGTCATAACTTGGAGCTTGTGAGAGCTATCGATGAAATTCTTAATGCTATAGGATGGTCATTGAAAGGCCTACAATAACCTATCTCATTTCCAAGGTGCTCTAAGCATGTTTGAATAGGTGAACCATAGTGACATCTTAAGGGATTGTAGAGATTATTTCAAATTAAACATATATGATAACATTTCAAATTAAACATTGCATCAAAATTTGATAATAAAGGTTTTTAAAATGTTATTCACAAACATGATCAAAATGAACAATACTATACTAAATTAATATGTATATCAATGTGCACATAAATGAGAAAAATATATATTGAAATACATGTATTCATAGACAAATTACACAAGTATATATCAAATTTGATGTATCCATAGACAAATTATGCAAATATATATCAAAATACAAACATCCATATACAAAATGTGGCTGATCATGCCATCGGAATGTGTATAATATCAATGTTTTTGTATACAATGTGGCATACGCCATCTCAAAATGTCTCATGGTGCATCCTATGACAACTATACTATCTTATGTTGTTGGTGGATGATCAAAATGCAGCCTCTTTGCTACACTAGGTGGATCAGATGCCTTCTACATAAACAAAATAGTAAAACCCAATTTAGACTGCTAAATTTATATGATTCTATGTATCTAACATTGAATTACTCAAATGCATAATGATCATTTTTTTAATGAAGATTTATAGTATTAAAATTTCATCATAAATACCTCTCTTGTTGACCTCCTGTACCAGTTAGGAGTCCTCTCATATGTCCTCGACAATGCTTGAACCTCGTTGATTATGGCCTATGTATGTTCAAGTATGTTTGTTAGATGAAATTGCAAATTAAACTATAACATTATAATTCATAGCATGCTAAATTTATAACATATAATCAAGAATTCAAATTATAACTTACTTGTGTTGACTCCTCCTTTGGATATAAAGGTTGCATCAACAAAGATACAAAACTTTGGCATCCAACCTTGTGTGCACTAGGTATTTCCTATAAGATACAAAATACTAGTTCTTAATATCATGAAAATTAGTTTTGAATTTATTTATGAAAATAAGGAAAATATAAATTAAATGATACTTATACATACAATGGGGCTCTCACTGGGAATGGAAACGCCAAAGTATCTATGACATAGAATCGTCCTAAACTCATCACCAGTAGCCACGCCCTATAGAATAAAAAATGTAATTAAATTTCATTACCACAAAAATTTTAAAAGAATGCATTGATATTTAATCATTTTAAAAGCACCTAATTACCTTTCCCTTGTCAATGGTTGTGGCTCATCCAACACACTCTGTCCCCACTAACAGGAGATACCTGCAAGAGAAAAGAAAGATTAGAAACCATATATGCTCTAATATCAAATAGAAAAAAATAATGAGAACACAACATAATATACCATAGATGTCTCAAGGCCAAATGAAATAGCCAAGAATGTGACATTATCAAGATGTATGAGTTCTTCCTTAGTCATTAACTAAACATGAATGAAGATCACATACATGTATAATTCAGTATGGGTTAAAAGTTAAAATTACTATATTATAAAGATTAACTTTAAATCGCATATGTTGTAGCAAAAAATTGTATACATGTATCAATATAGAAGGATTACATGCCTCTGCATGCCCCTCCTCTCTCACGTCAAGGTGTGTAGCCTTTGTATACACATCTAGTGTATCCTCCTCAAATATAAACTAATACTTAGAAAGATCACCTATGGGACCTAGAGAAACATTCTTACACATTATGCAAGTATGGGGCACACAAACATGTGATGAGCTTGTCGATGATGAACTTGCACCAGCATCATCAACACAATGAGGCAACACTAACCTAGCCTAGGATATCATTAGGCTAGTCAATCTATGGATTGCTGAAATAGTTTGAGAGCTAGCCTCTATAATGTTATTAGGATGTTCCACTGGAGGAAAAAAGTGCCAACTTTCTTCTGCTAGGCAAAGGGTCTATCCTGAGGAGCTCCTCGTCCTACACCCATGTTGGGCATCATGCTCCAATAGTCCACCTTTAGGCCCAACAAAAATTTGGCATACAATTTCATAATGAAATAAAATGGCACCTCTAAATTGTTGTGTCGAGGGATGTCAAAAACCATCCACCAATGATCCCAAAAGTTTGCACGCATCGACTCATTTGTGTACATTTAATTGATAGTTTGAGCTTTGTGTGTTCTACTTATTTACTAGTTTTTTGGTCCACAAAAAGGCTAATTATATCATCTTAAGTTATATTTAGGGTTGCAACCTCATCATAGTCCAACCCATCATCAAACATGGCATGCATTTGGTCACGGTAGCAAAGAGAAACATTTTGTTCATTAGTAAGTGTTTCAACCACTATGATGTTTAATGTGGGTAACATTGGAGCCAATGCGGGTATGGTATTATATGTGGTTTGCAAAACCCTTAGTTCGGCGAGATTTTCAAATATCAAATCTTCAACTCGAGGAGCCTTTTGAGGCGGTAGGGGATCTTTTGGTGGATGGTTTTGAAGGGGTATTAGATTGTTTGGTGGAGGGTTACGAGGAATATTATTTCCTGCCACAGTATTATCATTTGGGTCAGCCATACCTATTTATTTGTAAAACATAATTTCTATTTAAAACATCCTAAATTTCAACAATTTCTATTTTAAAAAACCTAATTTTTGACAAATTCAATTTAAAATAACTAATTTATAATAAGATTCATTCAAAACATTAAAAAGAATAAAATAAAAACTTACCTTATCTAATACCTATTCTAATATCCAATACTTGAATTTGCCTCCATGCTCAAAGCAAATAAAAAAAAGCAAATGTAAAAGGCTCTCAATTTTTTTTAAAAATCTATGCTATAGGATTTGGGTATCCAATTTCATATTAGATACCCGATATAATATCGGGTATCTGATATGAAAATGGATACCTAATTACCAATTAGATACCCAAAAAGGCTTAGGTAATAACTTTGTAGCCTTGGTATTAGGATAAGTGGAAAAAAAGTCAGAGCAGATTTTAAAACGCTTTTAGACCTTTTCAAACTCCACTTTTTTCTCATCACCACTTTTTGGCACACCATGATCCTACACATACCCTTTAGATTGAATAAAAGATTATTATTATTATGTCCCCAAAATAGAGTATCCTTTGTTCTTGAGCAGAGTAACTTATTTTTCTTTTATATATTGTTTTTTTTGGGTATTAGAATTTATTCTTTCTATTTTTGTTTGGATTCTATAGGTTTCTACATTTGGTATTAGAACTAAAGGTGTTTGGAAGACAATAGCATGACAAACAATTTGCTAATCCCAGAGTTTGATGGAGTTTATTACCAATATTGGTCAATCAAGATGAAGACATTTTTTATTGGGAGATTGTTGAATCTAGATATGAAGAGCCTATAGACTAGAATATTCTCCAACATAATAATAGGAAATTGAAGAAAGAAGTTGACAAGAAGAATGCAATGACATTGTTTGACATTCAGATGGCTCTTGAGAAGAGCTTGTTTTCATGAATTGTTGATGCATAGACAACAAAAGAGGTCTCAAAGAATCCAAAAGTTGTTTACCATGGAAATGATCAAATCAAAGTTGTGAATCTACAAATGTTGAAAACAGAATATAGGAATTTGAAGATGGAGACAGAGAGTGTGGGAGATTTTTGTGTGAGAGTGAAAGATGTGACTCATAAAATGGCCCCTTTGGGTGAACCCATGACTCAAGAGCATGTAATATAGAAGGTACTAAGATCTCTAACCCCAAGATGGAATAATGTAGCAATTGCCATGGAAGAAAGAAAAAATTTAGCTACCATGGAGTATGATGAATTGGTTGGATCTCTCATATCAAATGAGGATAGAATAAGGAACACGTCTACCAGTGTTATTGAGAAGGCTTTTCCTTCCCAATTGCAAATTTCAAAGAACAACAACAAAGGTTTAGGAAGAGGTCAAACTTAGAATTTTTCAAGAGGATCTAGAGGAAGAAGAGGTGCTCAAGGAGGAAGAGGTAGAATTAGATTTGATAAAAGGAACATACAATGCTATCACTACAATAAGTATGGACATTTTGAGAGAGAGTGTAGATTGAAATTAGGTAATAATAATGCCAATTATGCTCAACAAGATGAGAATCATTCCTCAGGTAATTTATTTTTGTGTTATGGGAAAGGTGAGAGTTATGTGAATAATGTTTGGTATTTGGATTTTGGATGCTCTAACCACATGTTTGGTAACAAGGAAAAAATTTCAAATCTTGATGATGGTTATAGATCCAATATTACTCTTGGTAATAACAATACAGTGGATGTTGTAACCAAAGGAGCCATGGATGTTCAGAAAAAGGAAGGTATGAAAAGTGTTAAGGATATTTATTATACTCCAAATTTGAAGCATAATTTATTGAGTGTTGGGTAGCTATGTGAGAAGAATTATAGAGTGGTATTTGAGAACATCAAATGTACTATATATGATAAGAATTAGAGAAATAAAGTGATTATAGTTGTTCCTATGAAAAAGAATAGGATTTTTTCTTTAAAGTTTGGTGAAAATGACAATCAGCTTCTCAATATGGCCTATGAGGACAAAAGTTGGTAGTGGCATCTCAGGTATGTCCATTTGAATTTCAATAGTTCGAAGAATATAACATCAAATGCATTGGTTCTTGGATTGCCTAAGGTTGAAGAGCATAAATAGATTTTTGAATGGTGTGCAAAAGGGATGCATGCAAGGGAATCATTTCCAAAAGGCAATGCATGGAGGGTCCAACACCTACTTCAGCTTATTCATTCAAATATTTGTGGTACTATGCAAACACAAATCTTGGGTAAGTCATCATATTTAATTATTTTTATTGATAATTACTCACACATGTGTTGGGTGTCTTTTTTGAAAAATAAGGATGAAGCCTTTGGTACATTCAAGAGGTTTAAAGCTCGTGTAGAGAATGAGAAAGGGAACACAATCAGATGTTTGAGAATAGATCATGGAGGAGAGTTTTGCTCAAAATATTTTTAGAATTTTTGTGAGATGAATGGGATCAAAAGACAACTCACAACTACATACATGCCCCAATATAATGGAGTGGCTAAAAGGAAGAATCGTATTGTGATAGAAATGGGAAGGAGCATGTTACAAACTATTGTGATAGAAATGGCAAGGAGCATAACAAATCTTATTTGGCTAATTCAATTGCTACAACCATATATATTCTCAAAAAGAGTCCTACAAGTGCCCTATACAAGATTACTTAATATGAAGCATGGTATGAGAAAAAGCCTAATGTAAATCATTTTAAAGATTTTGGTTGTTTGACTTATGTTTGCATCCTTGATCAGAATAAGAAAAAGCTAGATGCTAAAAGTGAATCATGTATTTTGTGGGCTATAGTGAGGAAAGAAAAGCTTATAGATTATTCAATCCTATTACTAATAAGATTTTTATTTCAAGAGATGTTCTTTTTGATGAAAGAGGAGTTCATGGTCATAAAAAAAGCTATATTCAAAAGACAAAATCAATTTTGGATGATGATGTTATTGTTGATAATGATAATGAATAACTAGCTAATGGTTCTATTTCAAGATCACCAAGCCCACCAAGAAACCCCTCACCAATATCAAGAGCAAGTCCATCCTCAAGTCCTCCAAGAAAGATAAAAAGATTTAGTGATATCTATGAGAGGTGTCAAAATCAAGTACATGAAGAAGATCTAGTAGGTGAGATAGTAAATTGTGCATTACTTGCTAAAGCTGATTTTGAGCCATCATGTTTTGAAGATGCATGTGTTAATGAGGTTTGGATGCAAGAAATGAATGAAGAGATGGATTCCATTCATACGAATGAGAGATGGGAGCTTCTAGATCTTCCACATAAGAAGAAGAAGATTGGCACAAAATGGGTCTACAAGACCAAGTATAATAGTGATGGGAGTGTTGAAAGACACAAGGTAAGATTGGTTGCTAAAGGTTTCACTCAAAAGTATGGCATTGATTATGAAGAAACTTTAGCACTAGTAGAAAGACAAGAAAATATTAGGATGCTAATCTCTCTTGCAGCTCAAAAGACATGGAGTGTTCATCACATGGATGTGAAAAGTGCTTTCTTGAATGGGTACTTAGAAGAAAAGGTATATGTGGGATAGCCACAAGGTTTTGAGATTCAAGGCAAAGAAGATCATGTATACAAGTTGACGAAGGCTTTGTATGGCCTCAAGCAAGCACCACGTGCAAGAATTGATGGACATTTTTAGCAAAATGGCTTTCAAAGAAGTAAGAGTAAACCTACCCTTTACTAAAAACAAGAAGGTAATGATATTCTCATTGTGAGTTTGTATGTTGATGATTTGATATATATGGGTAGTAGTTCAAAGATGAAAGATGAATTTAAAGTTTCTATGATGAATGAGTTTGAGATGAAAGATTTAGGTTGTTAGAATAAACCACGGATAGAAATAAAAACTGTATGCAAATATAATCAATAACAGAAAATAATAGATCACACAGAAATGAACACAAGGCACCAAGATTTAACGTGGTTCACCCAATACCTAGGCTACGTCCACCAAACAACAAGTTTGATCTTATTACAATCCAGTGATTACAACCTGATTACAATCTGTAATCCCTTATAGCTCAATACCGCCACAAGAACCAATTTCTCATCACAACATAATAAAAAATACCTAACCCTAAACCCTTTTATACAAGGATTTTATTCATTTTAGGGTTAGCCAACATGTTAAGGCCAACATATGGCCAACATGTTGTAACCCTAAAATGAATAAAATCCTTGTATAAAAGGGTTTAGGGTTAGGTATTTTTCATTATGTTGTGATGTGAAATTGGTTCTTGCAGCGGTATTGAGCTATAAGGGATTACAGATTGTAATTAGGTTGTAATCACTGGATTGTAATAAGATCGGACTTGCTGTTTGGTGGATGTAGCCCAGGGATAGGGTGAACCACGTTAAATCTTGGTGCCTTGTGTTCATTTTTGTGTGATCTATTATTTTTTGTTATTGATTATATTTGCATATAGTTTTTATTTCTATCTGTGGCTTATCCTAACAAGTGGTATCAGAGCGAGGTTGTCTTTTAGTTATCCTCTGTAGGAAAGTCTCATGGTTAAGTGGGAGTCTCACGATTGAGTGGGAGCAATGGTAGATGAGGGCAAGCTGAGGGTTGAAAGATTTAATGGGCAGAACTTCTAGTTATGGAAGATGTAAATGGAAGACTATCTTTATCAGAAGGATTTATGGAAGCCGTTGGATGGCAAAGCCAAGAATCAGGGAACTATGTTAGAGGCTGAATGGGATCTTTTGGATAGAAAGGCACTCGAAAGCATTCGGTTATGCTTGGCACCACCAGTGGCATTTAATATTACAAAAGCAAAGACAACAAAAGATTTGATGAAAACCCTAGTGACACTGTATGAAAAGCCCTCCACTTCAAACAAGGTATTTCTCATGAAGCGTTTATTTAATATGAAAATGGTAGAAGGTGGATCTGTTGCAGATCATTTAAATGAGTTCAATACTATTACTAGTCAGTTATCTTCTGTGGGTATCAATTTTGATGAAGAAATTAGGGCTCTCTTGATTTTGTGTTCTTTGCATGAAAGTTGGAATGGCTTGGTAATGGTGGTGAGTAATTCTGTTCCTGGATCTAGTACCCTAAAATATGATGATGTGATTGGTGTTGTTTTGAGTGAGGAAACTCGTAAGAAATCCTCAGGTGGATCTACATCAAGAAGTGCTTTGAATGCACAAAGTAGGGGCAGAACAACTAAGAGAGGAAGTAACTCTGGAAATTGTGGGAAATCAAGAGGAAAGTCAAAGGGGAAGAGGTCTCAATCGAGAGGACCAAATGATTGCTGGTACTATGGGAAACCAGGTCATAAAAAGAAAGATTGCTGGAATCACAAGAAAAATGAAGGAGATAAATCAGATGGAGACAAGGATGCAAATGTGGTAAGTAACAAATCTGAAGAGGATGCTTTGCTTCTATCTTTAGAAAGTGTTGATGATTCATGGGTTTTAGATTCTGGTGCTTCATTTCATGCTAGACCTCATAGAGGTTATTTCATTGATTATGTCCAAGGGGATTTTGGGCTTGTTTATTTGGGGGATAATGAACCTTGTCAAATTTTTGGAAAGGGAAAAATTAAGATTAAGTTGTAGAATGGGAATCATTGGCTACTACATGAGGTAAGACATGTTCCAAAGCTAAGTAGGAATTTAATTTTAGCAGGGCAACTCGGTGATGAGGGTCGTGTAGTTACTTTTAATGATAAAAATTAGAAGGTTTCAAAAAGTTCCCTTGTAGTAGTAAAAGGTGTGAAAGTAGGCACCTTATATCTTTGTACAGGTCATATTGTTCCTTCTACTTTGATTGTTTCATAGAAAAATGAATGTTCAGGAACAATTGTTGCAGTTGAGCAGAGAGAACAAATAGCTGATCTAGATTTTGATACAGTGCTATGGCACAACAAACTTGGGCACATGAGTGAGAAAGGTATGAAAGTACTTCATTCAAAGAAAGTTTTACCAGGTCTAAAATGTGTGAATATGGATTTCTATGAAAGTTGTGTGTATGGGAAAAAAGAGAGAGTGAGTTTTGTAAAGACTGGGAAGGAAAACAAAAAGGAGAAATTAGAGCTTGTGCATATAGATGTATGGGGACCAGCTCAAGTATCCTCCCTTGGTGGCTCTCATTATTATGTTACATTTATTGATGATGAAACTAGAAAAGTATGGGTTTATTTCCTTAGACAGAAATCTAATGTACTTCAAACTTTTAAGAAATGGAAATGCTCGGTTGAAAATGAGACTGGTAAGAAATTAAAATGTCTCAGATCTGATAATGGTGGTGAGTATTGCAGTCATGAATTTGAAGATTATTGCTCCACTAATGGTATTCATAGACAGAAAACTATTCCAATAACTCCACAGGAAAATAGAGTGGCTGAATGCATGAATAGGACTATAATGGAGCGTGCAAGGAGCATGAGGTTGCATGCTGGGTTGCCCTTACACATGTGGGCGAAGGCTATCAATATTGCAGGATATTTGATTAATAGAGGTCCCTCTACTCCTTTGGGTTGTGGTATTCCAGAGGAGGCATGGACTGGTAAGAAGGTGAGTTATTCTTTTCTCAAGACTTTCGGTTGTGAAGCTTTTGCTCATATAGATGCTGAAAATAGAACCAAGCTGGAAGCTAAATCAAAGAAATGTGTCTTTGTTGGATATGGCATTAATGAATTTGGTTATAGGCTTTGGGATTTTGAAAATCATAAAATTGTTAGAAGTCGGGATGTCATATTCAATGAGAAAGTGTTGTACAAAGATCTGTTGCAGCAACATGAGAAGAAAGAAGATGATTATGTAGTGCTGGATGATACTCCAAAAGCTGATGTTCCAACCATTCCTCATGATGTGCAAAAATTGCAACAACAAATACCACACACAACAATGAATGTTAGAGGTCAATGAGGCAAATTAGAACTCCACAAAGGTTTTCTCCCTCTTTGTATTCTATTTTACATACTGATGCTGGTGAACCTGAAAGTTATGATGAAGCTATGCAGGTGGATACTAAGATTTAGTGGGAGTCTACAATGAAAGATGAAATGGACTCTTTGCTAAAAAATAAGACATGGGATTTGTGCAAGTTGTCTGCAGGTAAAAAGGCTTTACAGAATAAGTGGGTTTACAGGTTGAAAGAAGAGGAAGGAGGTCAGAAAAGATTTAAGGCCAGGTTAGTTGTAAAAGGATTTGTACAGAAAAAGGGAATTGATTTTGATGAGATATTTTCTCCTGTTGTTAAAATGACTTCTATTCGTACTGTTTTAAGTCTTGTGGCTACTAAAGATTTGCATTTAGAGCAGCTGGATGTTAAAACAGCCTTTCTTCATGGTGATTTGGATGAAGAAATATATATGGTTCAGCCATAGGGTTTTGAGGTCAAAGGTAAGGAGAACTTAGTGTGCAAATTGAAGAAAAGTTTATATGGCTTGAAGCAAGCACCTCGGCAATGGTATCTGAAATTTGACAGTTTTATGCATGAGCATGGATATAACAGGTGTCATTCAGACTATTGTGTTTATTTTAAGAGGTTGGATGATGATAGCTACATTATTTTATGTTTATATGTTGATGATATGCTTGTAGTTGGGTCTAACATGGATCATATTAAGGGGCTAAAATGCCAGTTAGCACATGCATTTGCTATGAAGGATTTGGGGGCAACAAAACAAATCCTTGGTATGAAGATTTGTAGAGATAGGAAGAACAAAACCTTGATGCTATCTCAGGTTGATTATGTTGAGAAGGTGTTGCAACATTTCTCTATGGAGAATGCTAAAGCTCTCAACACACCGTTACCTGGTCATTTGAAATTGACTAAGGAGATGTGTCCCAAGACACAGGAAGAGGAGGATAAGATGTCCAAGGTACCCTATGCTTCAGCTGTAGGAAGCTTGATGTATGATATGGTATGCACTAGGCCAGATATTGCACATGCAGTGGGAGTCGTTAGCAGGTATATGAGTCATCCAGAATTTGAGTATTGGAATGCTGTCAAGTGGATTCTCAGATATTTGAGAGGAACATCCAATAAGTGTTTACACTTTGGGGGCTCTACTACTGATTTATAGGGCTATGTTGACTTAGATTTGGCAGGGGATATTGATACTAGGTGGAGTACTATAGGTTATGTCTTTACTATTGGTAGGGCAGCCATGAGCTGGGTTTCTAGGTTACAGAAGATTAATGCTCTATCCACTACAGAGGCAGAGTATGTTGCTGCTACAGAGGCAGCCAAGGAGATGATCTAGCTTCAGTTCTTCTTGGAAGAATTGGGACATCCTCAGAAGGATAATTATTTGTTCACTAATAGTCAGAGTGCCATTCATCTTGCAAAGAATTCAGCTTTACATTCTAAGACCAAACACATACAGTTGCGGTACCATTTCATTCAGTCTGTTTTGGAGGATGGACAGTTAAAGCTGGAGAAGATACATACCAATGACAATCCAGCAGATATGTTGACAAAGGTTGTAACACGGGAGAAGATGAACTCCTCTTCAACTTCGGTTGGTCTTTTAGACTAACCATGAATAAAAGAACAACAGAGTCCAGGGTGGTTTGATCCAGTGGGAGCCCCATGTGATAGTGGTATTGGTACAGGATTAGTCACCAAGTGGGAGATTGTTGTTTAGTGTGGAGCCTGATCAGTCCCCAAGTGGGAGATTGTTAGATTATGGTGACTGATTAGGAAATTACTGTAATGAAGTATATACAGTACTTTCTTGATCAGTCACCATAATCTAACATAGGTCTCATGAAGTATTTTCTTGGCATGAAAGTTTATCAAGGTAAAGATGAAATTTTTATTTCTCAAGAAAAATATGCAAAAGATATGTTGAAGAAATTTGATATGGTTGATTGTAAACCTCTTTCCACTCCAAGTTCTCATGGAGTTGTATTATGTAGAGATGATGGTGCTGAAATTGTTGATGAGACATCATATAGGAGCATAGCTGGGAGTTTGATGTTTTTAACATACACAAGGCCTGAGATTGCTTATTCAGTTTCATTGGTTTCAAGGTATATGAAAAATCCTTCAGAGGAACATATGAAGGCAGCCAAGAGATTTTTGAGGTATGTGAAAAGCACAATACATTTTGGCATTCACTATTCTTCTAATAAGTTTGAGCTTGTTGGCTTTAGTGATTTAGATTGGGGAGCTAGTTTGGATGACCGAAAATCTACATCTGGTAATTATTTTTCTTTGGGTTTTGATTTAATCACATGGAGTTCAAAGAAGAAAAGTATGGTTCATCTTTCTTCTATAGAAGTAGAGTATGTTGTTGTTACTTCAGTTGGCACACAATCTTAATGGCTTAGAAAGCTTCTTGAAGAAATTGGAAAGATACAGGTTTAACCTACTTGATATTTTGTGACAATATAAGTGCCATTAAATCGGCCAAGAATCTAGTTCATCATAGTAGGACTAAGCATTTTGATCTTAAACAACATTTTATCAGAGACTTGGTGCAATAGAAGGTAGTTGAGTTGAAGTACATCAACACAAAGGAGAATTTTGTAGACATCTTCACAAAGGCAATTGCAAAAGTTCAATTTTTGGCACTCAAAGATCAAATTGTTAGACCTCTCAGCATCAAGGGGGAGTATGAAGATTAATGTTGTTGTTCAGTGAAGAGAAAGAAACTAAAATAAGCATATAGCTTTAGTATTGGTTGGACTCCACTTCAAACTCCAACTCCACCAATTCATCTCCACCATTTCACAAATAATTTCTAGTTTGTCAATCACCAAATATGTTGTTATTACCTCAATTCAAGAGTAGTTTGATTTAGTGTTTAAACAAGAAGCATTCTTTACATATCACATGCATTAGATTATATTTTTGGATGCATTGTAGTTTAGTCTTAGTTCCTTCTTCTCCCACATGTAATCATTGGTATGAATAATGCAATTATTTTAGTTTTGTTGGTAAACAGATTTGTCACTTAGAAAATATGTGATTTAGCCCAATGGAGTGTGTGGAAAATTGATTTCTCCAATAGGTAGATAGGCCCATGCTATCCCATCTTCCTCTACATTTAGAGGCACAGCTCCCTCATAAGATAAAATTTTTTATTTTTCAATAAGGATGATTAGAACTCAGAATATAAAAAGGAAAACATTATAGCGAATGTACCACACGACTCAATGTTTCCATAAAATCAATGTAAATTGTTAATCAAAAAAATTGAGAACTACACTTGAGAGTTATCACTGACACAATGTTGATTCGATAATTCATGCGCATTTGCACAATACTATAAAAACACCCATTACAAAGAGAGAATAAATATTTCAATGTTTTAGATATGTAGAAAGAGAGAACACAAAGTTTACTTTGTTTATTTCTTAGTACCAAGAACATAAGAAATGATTGATTAAAATAACAAAAATTGTAGGCACTTTCCAAAAGTTTCCTTGTTATCAAAACATAAGTGTTCCCCTGTCTCCAAGTCAAAAAAGTCCCTTATTACATTGAGGTTCATAAATTTATAGCTATTCTAGAATAACTAACCATTTGGGTTCATAACTACTCAAAAAGTTAGAGTTTGGACTACTCTGAAGATAGTTCATAACCAACTCTAATTTTCAATGCTTAACTATAGATAGAAAAAGTTAAGAAATTACCAAAACCAAAATTAATTCTAAAGTTCACCTTTTACAAAATATACAAACAAAAATCTTAGACAACTTTAGATATATGCATTTCTAACTTTCAACTATGACTACTGATATTTCCTGAGCTTTCTCTTTGATCTGTAGGTGTTGTGAGTAGCTAAGTCAAGTTTTCCTTGTATGCTCTAAATGATTTGATGACCTTAGCCAAATCCTTGTTTTTAATGATGATTAAACTCTTCATTTTCAGCTTTCATAGATCGTGTCTCTTTCTAACTTCATCCAACTTTATAATGTAACCTATTAAGTTTTGAATACGTTCAATGTCGCTAAGAGACTACCCAATATTGTCATAATGTTGGCATCTAAACTTTGTTTACTACCAAGTTTGGTGTTGATTTTTACCTCTATGCATTCCAAAAAGGAAAATATGTCTAGATCTTGAGTGTGTTTACTAATAGGAATACCTTCTACAATCATCGGTATATTCCCTAAGGCCTTCTTTTTCAATAGCTTGCAGGAGTTTAAGAACTATTCTCCCCCATTCAATTGTTGATTCATGCTATCATTCTTCCATCTGATGTTTTCTAGCCATATGTCAATTTTTTCTTCTTCTCTACTGGTGATTAACTTTAGTGATTTGACTATATCACTATCTATTCCTTTAATATCTATTAAATTAGCATCAATTTCTCTCCAGAATGTTTGTTGTTCCTTGAGAGTTGTTAACTCTTTTTGAATGTTTTGTTGTATATCATTTGCTTTAGCATATGTAACCTTAACCTCTTGAAATAGGCTTGATGCTCATTCTTTCATGCATTTTGTCCATGCTTTCACCATCTTACCATAAGTTTGGCATTCTCCTATGTATTGAATGGTTTCTTCATCAAACATTTTCTTGGGATCAACTGTGATTTCTGTAGATGAGCTAGGATCTGGAAAGGAATCACCAACCATCAATCGGATGCATGAAGAAAGGGCTCAAATTTGATGCTTGACTTGATTCTTAGCTTGTTTATCTCTCCTTGACTATTCCATCAGGACAACACTTGACACTTGAAAATTGTGTTCTCTTCCCTGATGGGTGGTCTAGCCTAGATCCACTTTAGTTATGCTGAAATTAGCTTTTATTGCCTCATTTATGTCTATCTCTATGGCTGGTTGTGCAATTTCAACAAATAAGTTTCTTGAGGTAGGATTCACTGCTAGTCTAGAATCTATTCTATTCTTCTTTATCTTTGCACCTTTATGCACTAAACCAACTATGGCATCCAGATTTGGTACTTTCAATTGGATCATCCTTTTCTTCTTCCTCTCCAAACTTTTTTGTAACCAAGATGTTGAGATACTAGTAGATGGGCTGATTATTGAAGGAACTTGCAAGACCGTAGCTCATAAATCCATGTTATGTGCATTTTCTACAATTGGCACCTCTTGAGTTTCTTCTACACTTTCAGGAGATAATGAGTGTACAGGAGATGTTATGGATTGAATCATTTCATCTACGAATGATGATGGTAAAGCATTCATCTCTGGATCTTCATCTATCATCTTTTGAATTGGTTTTAAATTTTTCTCCTTGGATTTTGATCTCCTCTCCCTAGTGACTACATTGATTTCACATGCTAATACTACATCTACTCCTTTATCCAAATCTTGACCATCATCTCCACCTTGTGTGCTATGTAAAGAACCAAAGGAAGTAGGGATAGAAGATGGAATGGCTGAAACTAATGTACCTTCCTGGGAATTATTATTTTTCTTTGCATTTCCTTTTCCTGTTGATCTAGTAGCCATGGTTTCTTTGACTTTATTCTTTAACCAATTTTCAAATTTTTGGATCACAAAGAAGGTCCTTTCCTTTAGGTCTTTCAATTCTTGTAGAGACCAATTAATATATGGCAATTCTAACAACTGTATCCACTCAAAGAAGAAAGGATCAATAAAGACTGACCTGTCATCTTTTATGCTTGTTACATCCCATCCCATTTTGTAATCAATGATTTTTTGTACTACAAATCTCATCCAGTCCCTTCTCCTCACTCTGAAATCATTTTTAGAGTTCGCCCAATAATCTTCCATTATAGGGAAATGGAGATAGTTGGGTCTGAGTGCCAAGTTATTTTTAACATACCTGTTGCCATCAAATGAGAAATGACTATGAAAAGACTGTAGAGTTATGTTCACCATGGATCTCTAAATATTTTGAGCATCCGAAGAAGAGAGAAGACTATAGTGTCCAATGCTGGTTAGGAAAGGAATTGATCTTTTGTTCTTGCACTTTTTGTTTACCTAACCAATTTGCCTGCAAACTTCTGAAAGCACCAACCTATCATCTATGAAACAGGGCAAGATGAGAGGACAATCTTGAAAACTTCCAATGTAGATATAAGTGAATTGGGGGTACTATATGAAGAAGCTACCATAAGTATTGATGAGACTGGATGCTTCAAGGGATATTTAGAATCTTATATCTCTCTGTAGCTCCGTGGTTGTGAGCATAGAAAAAGCATCGTTCACCCTACGAAAGTGTGCATTCCTTTGCTTTAATTTCAACTAGGAATAATAATTAT
Source organism: Cupressus sempervirens (assembly GCA_028749045.1). Classification (NCBI taxonomy): domain Eukaryota; kingdom Viridiplantae; phylum Streptophyta; class Pinopsida; order Cupressales; family Cupressaceae; genus Cupressus; species Cupressus sempervirens. The sequence goes on from CM053789.1 coordinate 814,509,299, forward strand.
AAATTTGCATGGTTAAGTTATACTCCCCATAAGGATTAAGACCAGGTCATGACTTCATAAAGCAATTGCATACATTAGGTATGAAGACATGAAAAACCCCTGACTCATATTGAATCTGGTTAATTGGTGATGACGAGCATCACTAATCATTTCTCCCCAATCTATAAATTGTTTTCTAGTGGTGAGGGTACTAATGTACAAAAACATCCAATCTTGAAAATCTTCAACAATTTGATTTCCCACTACCTTGTTGAGAAGAATTATCATACTAGAAATGTCTTCATTAAAGATATTTCTACGTAGCACTCTTGGTAATTGTGACTATCCTCTTCTAGGTCAATCCAACCAACTCCTAGCAATGACATTCAATCATGTTTTCTTATTTTGATGGAAGTATCCTTGTGAACCTTCTTTAGATATTGTTGTGAATTCTTCTCTTACTGGCAGTCTGAATGTGATGGAGATAGACAATTGATTTGGCCTTGCCATGATATTACCTCCTAAGGTCTTGATATCCCTGGAATTCTGACCATATGCCTCGATACATTCCAAAACTAGTTTCGTGCATTAAACTACAAGTGGGTGTCCTCCTACATGGGCTAGACCACTTTCCAATGGTCATTGCACCAGAGGTGATTTATCTTCTCTTCTCATCATTTTCCAAAAGTCTAAAATTTCCATATGTCCCATCTTTGTATCTAATATCTTAGGAAGTGTGCCTATTAGTATAATGGGAGGCTCCTTACCTTTGGAATTTGTACCTCATAGTATTGCTTAAAACTCCTTGTCCTAGTGCAATGTCAAATGTGAAGTCAATGTTTCCTTTGCCTCGTATCAAACTCTGTGTTCCATTTCCTTGAGGCAATTGTAAAACTTTATCAAAATCTCCATTTCACTTGTAGGTTCCATTATTTATCTAGAGCATTCACAAGAAAATTTTAAACCTTTATCAATACCATTTTGGTCCATTTACTTCTTCTAAACAATGCACACATTTCATATACAACAGAAGAATTATGTCAAATAGTTTCCATGCATTTTGATGTTTTCATTGAACTGTTGCAGGCTAGAAAGATGTGAGTTACTTCACATTCTCTTTTTAAGAGCATTGAATTCCCAATGGTTTCTCTAAATATTTCATTCTACACAAATACTTGTCAACTATGGAGTGCATTAAAATAGCATTTTGATGATGTATTCGATCCAAAAACATGGCATGTTCCTACTTGCTTTCATGCATCAATATTTTGGATGTAGTGAAAATTATTTAAAAGCTACACTCTTCCCAAATCTAGCATTTGATATTGCATCAAACACTTGGAAGCTTCAATATAATGCCATATATTTCACCTTTTATTTTTGAGTCTTGAAGGTATTAAGTTCCTTTCCTTTGACTTCAGATAGAACATGAGCAACTCGTAAAATAATTCACATGCCTAGTCTAAGTTTGTTATATGCATATTTTAAGGCCTTATTTTTATGCCTTCCTTCATTCCAATGCTTTCAATGCATTGTGTTAAAAATTTAGCTGCACTTTCCACCTGCGGCTTGTTAAGGTATTTGTTCAAACCATTGATGCATTGTGTCAAACACTTGGACCACAACCTCTACTTCAAAATTTCCTTGTCTATTGCCAGCTCATGTGCTTTACCTATGGTTGGAATTGAACCATTCATGTACCTTGTCTTGTACTTGTGGCTTTACTTACTTGAAACCTTTGATCAAACAATTCATATGCCTTGTCTATAATTCCATGAGATGCCATGGTTGGAGAAAGGAGGAAGATATTTCAATGTGGATTACATACCTTGCCAATGCCATGTCATACATTTTGTCTTTTAGGTGAGAATGAACACATTATGTCAAACTGTTCACTTACCTTGCTAAGAGATGCAATGAAGAAGTTACATGCTTTGGCTAGGGAAAGCATGCTCTATCATTCAACTTTATATCTTCCGCCTGCAATTTCTTGAGAACATAATGTCAAAATTTTCATGTGCCCTGTTATTTGGCTTTACATCTTCTGCCTCCTATGCTACTACTATGAATCACTCCTTTCCAACTACTTGTAAGAGAGGGATGTGCACCAATATATTGTATGCTTACCCTTTTAGAGAATGTGTAGTCCCAAGCTTTAGTCTTCGGTTGGCTCTACCATGCCTACTTCACATTGTCATTACCATTCTTTGGCTGAGTTTTACCAGTCTCTCTCAATCTCTTTTATTACTTCTTATTCCCAATGGGTGGTTGTTTAAAAGTTGGAGTTTGGGTTGGAAAGTTCAAGTTAGGATTAGGTTAAAAAGTTAGAGTATTTAGTGAGAGATTATTTTGGTACATGGAGAGAGAAAGTTTGTGTGAGAGAAGGAAACCCAAACTCAAACTTCTCTCTAGAAGTTTTGTTACATAGAGAGAGGTAGTACGGGGAGAGAGAAAAGGTTTTTAAAAGAAGGAAAGTAATCTCTCTCTCCCTCTATCCCTTCATAGTTAACTTAATTAACTCTCTCACAAAATAATCCAGGTAATAGCTAGCTCTATCTGGGGACAAAGACTGTGCAAGACGTTGAGTGAATCCAGAGTTAAGAAAGAGTAGTGCTTTATCACAAGGGCTATAGAATCACCCAAAAAGGAGATAAATCCAAGAAAAAGGGAGTAAGCACAACAAAATTGGGAACACAACCAAATAGAAAAGAAAGGAAGGTGCACTAAAAACTCCTAGCTAAGATATGTAGAAAGCCACAAACTACATGCCTTACTAATGATAATGCTTCAAATATTGCCCATTGTAAGGAAAGGGCAACTAGGTACCACTGAGATATGATAAAATGAAGGAATTTTATCCATATACCTCTTTAATTTGGAATGGGCCTCTCCATAAGGAATCGAACTTTCCATGTAGACTTGGCTCTCTACATTTGTCCCAAAGTAAGTCAAGATCACCTTCCTGGAACACCCTTTGTTTAGATTTCTTATCAAACAACCTATTTAACTCGGGGTTGATGTTCCCATATCCTATCTACAACCACTTCTCTTTCCTCTTTCAATTTGGTCAAATATAATATTCTCCTTTCAAGAGCATCTTTAAATTCATGGTTTTCAATAACATTTTGTAACTTCAAAGCAGATAATTCCAGAGGAAGAGGGAAAACTACTTCGGTACCATATAGGATTTCAAAAGGGAGATAGCCCTATTGCTCTCTTCTTAGTAGTACGATCAGCCCAAAGTGCATAATACAAGTGTTTGTGCCAAGACCTCTAATTAACATCTATCAATTTTTGCACAATGGATATAATATTTTTATTGCTCAATTCCACTTGACCATTTCCTTGTGCAAAACAATCTAAGGAATGAGAGAGATTGATTCCATATTGATAGAAGAAGGTTGATATCTCCTGGGAGGAGAATTTTTTAGTATTATTGGTAACAATCTTATTAGGAACCCCAAACCTAACCAAAATATTTTGCTTGATGAAACTGCACACCATTTCTAAAGCTTTTTTCTTGACCGGAATAGCTTCTACCCACTTGGTGAAATAGTCAATTGCCATTAAAATGTGAGTATGTCCAGTAGTGGATGGAGGATAGGTAGGACCAATAAAGTCTAGACCCCATTGTCGAAAGGGTTCTTCTGTCACTACTGGTTTCAAGGGGAGTGTTGCTAATTGAAATCTCTCTTTAAAATATTGACAAGAATCGAACTTCTTGACCCATCCTTCTGCATCTTTGAACATTCCAGGCCAGTAAAAATATTTTCTTAGAATTTTATAGGCCATTACCGATGTTGAGTAATGACCTCCACATGCTTTGTTATGAAACAATTGAAGTAACTCCTTTCTTTGTTCAGAGTCCACACATCCCAAGAAAGTACCATCTATCCCCTTTTTGTACAACATGTCATCCTAGATAATGTACTTCACAAATTTTAGTTTTAAGATCCTTTTTTCTTTGGGTGATAGATGAGATGGGCATTCTACATATGTCAGAAGATAGGAAATATTGGAAAGCCAGTCATCAACATTGCCGATGAATAAAACTAATGGCATTTCTTTCTTGGTCTCTTCTTCATCTCTAGAAGATCCTTCCATGATAGCTTTACACAAACCTTTTCCTCTAACAAGCTTCATAGGTTTGATATCAAGATCATATTATTGTGCTTTAGCTATCTAGGAAGCTCTTTTGTTCACACCGATCTCCTATTGTGTTAGAATAGTCTTCACCACCAAATCAGGATTTGTATATTTAGCTTTAGGTTTAGGATTAAGTTTAACCTTTTTATCTCCAATTGGGATGAGGGCATGAGACATGTCCATCTTGATTTCACCGTCAATATCTTTGCAAAAACTTATGCTCAATAGCATCCCATAACTGGCTGGAATACTAGAAACTAAGATATTCAATTTTAATTTATTTTCTAGATATGTTGCAAGGGTGACTTGAGCATCTTTTAATTATCCAATCAGTGGAACTTGTTTCACCTCCATAGAGTACACCTTTCCTAATGGTTTGTTTAGAGAGAGACCTAGGGCATGGGCCACCTTTGAAGGCATAACATTATCGAATGCACCAGAATCAATGATATAATTACTTAACGTGCATCCAGCTATATAGAGGGAAACATAGAATGGATTAGGTTTATCTAATAGAGAAGTTGCAAAAAATGATTCTTTCTCGATCATGAACCCTTCCATATTTTCTTCTTCTAGATAAATCCTCGACTCATGGTTGATAGCGATCTTAGGTGAACCTTTTCCTTTACCAATGCATTGAACCAGCCTTTCTAACTTATGTGGGTTGACTTTTAGGTAGTTCAACTAATTTGTACTTTGGTCTTCTTATAATGATCAATAAAATCAAAAGAGTCTTCAACAATGAGAGAGGATTTGATTTTATCTATCTCCTTTTCTTGTGAAGGCTCTTCCAGGGTATGCTTATGAGATAAAATTTGCTTAGCAATCTCATCAAAGGCTTTATCTTTTGCTTCTTTTCCCCACTTCTCTTCTAATCTCTGTGTCCAATTTGGTGTGGATGCATTGTAAGAATGATTGTTAATATCATTAGCTTTCTCACCATTAGATTCATATTCTAGAAATTTTATGGAAGAGGACCCAAGAGTAGGTTATGTTGCATCTTCAAGGGCCACATATTCTTTTATTTTCCCTATCATCAAATACATTTGCATGAATCTGGCCATCTCAAGACAATTTGCACCATCATTATCTGTCATCAAATGGAAATCAAACGTAGAAGCTTGATTACTGGATGATGCAGGATGTTCGATGGCTAGTCTTGGTGTTGGTTGGGGAAGCCATTTAGGTTGTCTATTCTATTGATACAACATATAATTCCTCCTTGGAATATCTTGATATAAAGGTAGAGGCTTGTAGGGAAACTTTTTATTGATTTGTAACACATCATTAGCCAATTTTGGATATAAAGGGTCAATGGTAGTAACGGGAGTTTGTTGACCCATCCCTTTTTGCAAATCACGACTCCATTTACCTAAACTAAGCAAGTCATCTTCCACCTCGATGGCTAAAGTTTGTGCATCAACTAAATTAGCAGCTCTTACTCTTTATATTTGAAAGCTTACGTCAAAAGGTTGAGCACTGATAAAGAAATTCATTTGATTTTCTTTAGTGGATCTTTTGATGGAGGGTATTTGGTTCACTATCTGGTTAAAATGAGCAATGAATTCTCGCATTGGCTCATGAATTTCCTTCTTAATTTGAGTCAACTTGGAGAGAATAAAATGTTCATCTTTAGCTAGTTTAAATATCCTCTCAAAAGCTTGAATCAAGGTTGCCCATGAAGTGACTAATCCAGTTGGTAGCTGACCAAACCATTCTGTCATAGCTTTTGTGAGTGTTTCAACAAAAAGACAAACAAAAACATCTTCATGTTGAATTGCAAGAACCCCACTAGCTATAAAGGAGGCACTAATGTGTTGATCATTGGTGACTTTTTTGTCCCTTAAAAACTTAGGAAGAATTTTTTGGGAGCCAACGGACATGTAATGTAATTGGTTCTGTAAAGCTAAAGGACCAATAGCAGCTCCCCATGGGACCAGTGGCTATGGTGCTTGATGTGCCATGGCTAGGAAAATGATGTTCAAAGGTTGCAAATTTATGGCTAGAGGTACAAGGGTACCTGGCAGGATTAGAGCTTGAAAGATCGCAGGAGAAATAGTAGCCTTGGGTGGTGAAGATGGCCTACTAACAAACTTAACCTTCTTCTTCTTCTTAGGAGTAACCAATTTGAAATCTAACTTTCAAAGGGCTTCAAAATCTTCATCTAGCAGACCCTTTTGTCTATCTACTCGAGTGTATGGCTTTTCAGCTAGCTTATTAGTTATTATTTACTTGCCCTTGAATGTGACCAAGACTCTACCTATTTCTTCTCGGGATAACTACTATTCTTTCAACAACTACAACATTCTGACCAACAGGAGCTCTTTGCAAGATTTCCTCAAATTCTTCTTCTTCTTCAAGAACTTGATTTACTTGATGATATTGCCGAGCACTTTGTCTACACCTCTAGGCTAGAGTGTTCAAGTCTAAAATAATATCTTCTTGGGTGTCTTGGAAGCCAAGGTTTGGTTGGAGAACCAAAAAAATGTTCTCATGTGGTAGCACCATCATGCTTCATCACAGGCAACTGTTAATCTTTTCTCGTTAAGTTTCCTAGTAGACTTGCTAAAAATTTGTTGGAAAATAGATTTGTCACTTAGAAAATACATGATTTAGCCCAATGGAGTGTGTGGCAAATTGATTTCTCCAACAGTTGGATAGGCCCCTGATATTCAGCCTTCCTTTGCATTTAGAGGGGCAACTCCCTCATAAGATAATATTTTTTATTTTTCAATAAAGATGATTAGAACTTAGAATATAAAAAGGAAACCATTGATAGTGAATGCACCACACAACTTCAATGTTTCCATAAAATCAATGTAAATTGTTAATGAAAACAATCAAGAACTATGCTTGAGAGCTATCACTAACACAATATTGATTCAATAATTCATGCACATTTGCACAATACCATGAAAACACCTATTAGAAAGAAAGAATCAATATTTTAAAATTTTAGATATCTAGAAAGAAAGAATGCAAGGTGTACTTTCTTTATTTCTTAGTACCAAAAACATAAGAAATGACTGATTACAAGAACAATTGTATGCACTTTCCAAAAATTGCCTTGTTATCAAACATAATTGTTCCCCTGTCTCCAAGTCCAAAACGTCCCTTAGTATATTGAGGTTCATAAATTTAAAGCTATTCTAGAATAACTAACCATTCAAGTTCATAACTACTCAAAAATTTAGAGTTTGGACTACTTTGAAGATAGTTCGTAACCAACTCTAACTTTCAATGCTTAACTATAGTTAGAAAAAGTTAAGACATTGACCAAAACCAGACTTAATTCTAAAGTTAACCTTTTACAAAATATATAAACAAAAATCTGAGACAACTCTAGATATATCCATTTCTAACTTTCAACTATGATCACTAATATTTCTTGAGCTTGCTCTTTGATCTATAGGTGTTGTGAGTAGCTAAGTCAAGTTTTCCTTGTATGCTCTAAATGATTTGATGACCTAATCCAAAGCCTTATTTTTAATGATGATTAAACTCTGCATTTTCAGCTTGCATAGATCGTGTCTTTTTCTAACTTCATCCAACTCTATGATGTAACCTAGTAAGTTTTGAATACAAGAGTCCAATGTCGTTGAGAGACTACTCAATCTCGTCATAATGCTAGCATCTGAACTTTGTTTACTACCAAGTTTGATGCTGATTTTTACCTCTATGCATTCCAAAGTGGAAGATATGTCTGGATCTTGGGTATGTTCGCTAATAGGAATACCTTCTACAATCATTGGTATATTCCCCAAGGCCTCTTTTTTTGTAGCTTGCAGGAGTTTAAGAACTGTTCTCCCTCATTCAGTTGTTGATTCATGTTATCATTCTTTCATCTAATGTTTTCTAGCCATATTTCAATTTTCTCTTCTTCTCCACTGGTGATCAACTTTAGCAATTTGACTATATCGATGTCCATTCCTTTAATCTCTACTAAATTAGCATCAATTTCTCTCCAGAATGTTTGTTGTTCCTTGAGAGTTGTTAACTCTTTTTTAATGTTTTGTTATATATCATCGGCTTTAGCATATTTAACCTTACCTCTTGAAATAGGCTTGATGCTCATTCTTTCATGCATTTTGTCCATGCTTTCACCATCTTACCATAAGTTTGGCATTCTCCTATGTCTTGAATGGTTTCTTCATCAAATATTTTCTTGGGATCTCCTATGATTTTCATAGATGAGCTAGGATCCAGAAAGGAATCACCGACCATCAATCAGATGCATGAAGAAAGGGCTCAAACTTGACACTTGAGTTGATTCCTAGCTTGTTTATCTCTCCTTAGCTATTCCATCAGGACAACAACTAACACTTGAAAATTGTGTTCTCTTCCCTCACGAGTGGTCCAGCCTAGATACACTTTCATTATGTTGAAATCATCTTTGCTTGCCTCATTTATGTCTTTCTCTATGACTGGTTGTGCAATTTCAACAAATAAGTTTCCTTAGGTAGGATTCACTGTCAGTCTAGAATCTATTCTAGTCTTCTTTATCTTTGCACCTTTATGCACTAAAGTAGCTACGACATCCAAATTTTATGCTTCCAATTGGATCATCCTTTTCTTCTTCTTCTCCAAACTTTTTTGTAACCAAGATTTTGAGATACTGGTAGATGGGATGATTGCTAAAGGAACCTGTAGGAATGTAGATGATAAATCCAAGTTATGTACATTTTCTACAATTGGCACCTCTTGAGTTGCTTCCACACTTTCAAGAGACAATGAGCATGCAGGAGATGTTATTGATTGAACTATTTCATCTACGAATGATGATGGTAAAGTGTTCGTCTCTAGAGCTTCATCTATCATCTTTTGAATTGGTTTTAAATTCTTCTCCTTGGGTTTTGATCTCCTCTTCTTGGTGACTACATTGAGTTCACATGTTGAAACTAGATCAACTCCTTTATACGAATACTCACCATCATCTCCACCTTGTGTGCTATGTAAAGAACCAGAGGATGTAGAGATAGAAAACAAAATGGTTGAAACTGATGTACCTTCCTAGGAATTATTATTTTTCTTTACACTTCCTTTTCTTGTTGATCTAGTAGTTGTGGCTTCTTTGACTGTATTCTTTAACCAATTTTCAGTTCATTGGATCACAAAGAAGGTCATTTCCTTGAGGTCTTTCAATTTTGACAAAGACCAATTAATATATGGCAATTCTAACAACTGTATCCACTTGAAGAAGAAAGAATCAATTATGTCTGACATGTCCTCTTTTATGCATATCACATCCCATCCCATTTTGTAATCAATGATTTGTTGTATTGTGAATCTCATCCAGTCCTTTCTCCTTACTTTGAAATCATTTTCACAGTTCACCCAATAATCTTCCATTCTAGGGAAATGGAGATAGTCGGGTCTGAGTCCCAAGTTATTTTTAACATACTTGCTACCATCAAATGGGAAGCGACTATGAAAATACTGTAAAGTTATGTTCACCATGGATCTCTTGATATTTTAAGCATATGAAGAAGAAAGACAATTGTAGTTTCCAATGCCAATCAGGAAAGGAATTGATCTTTTGTTCTTGCACTTTCTATTTACCTAACCAATTTGCCTACAAACTTTTAAAAGAACCAACCCGTCATCGATGAAAGGAGGCAACATGAGAGGAAAATCTTGAAAACCTCTAATGCAAATGTAAGTGAATTGGGGGTATTGTATGAAGAAGCTACCATAAGTACTGATGAGACTGGCTTCTTTAGGAGAAATTCAAAGTCCTATATCTCCCTGTAGCTCCCTAGCTGTGAGCATAGAAAATGCATCATTCACCCTATGGAAGTGTGTATTGCTTTATTTTAATTACATATGGGAATAATAATTATAAAATTGTGTGGTTAGGTTATACTTCCCATAATATTAAGACCAGACCATGCCTTCATACTAGCAATTGTGTATATTAGGTACAAAGACATGAAAAACCCCTGACTTGTATTGAATCTGGTTAACTAGTGATGAAGGGCATCGCTAATCATTTCTCCCCAATCTATAAATTGTTTTCTAGTGGTGATGGTACTAATGTACAAAAACATCCAATCTTGAAAATCTTTAGCAATCTGATCCCACTACCTTGTTGAGAAGAATTATCATATTGAAAATGTCTTTATTAAATATATTTCTATGTAGCACTCTTGGTAACTATGACTATCCTCTTCTAGGTTGATCCAGCCAACTCGTAGCAATGACATTCAAACATTTTTTCTTATTCTAATGGTAGTATCCTTGGGTACCTTCTTTAGATATTTTTGTGAATTCTTCTCTTACTATTAGTTTAAATGTGATGGAGATAGACACTAGATCTAGTCTCGCCACAATATTACCTCCTAAGGTCTTGATATCCTTGGAATTATGATCATATGCCTTGATACATTCCAATACTAGTTCTGCACATTGAACTGCAAGTGGGTGTTCTCCTACATGGGCTAGACCACTTTCCAGTGTTTGTTATGCCCAGGGTGCTTTATCTTCTCTTCTCATAATTTTCCAAATGTTTGCAATTTCCATATATCCCATCTTTGTATCTGATATCTCAGGAAGTGTGCTTGTTAGTATCACAGGAGGCTCCTTACCTTGGAATTTGTACCTCATAGTATTGCTTACAACTCCTTGTCCTGGCCCAATGTCAAATGTGAAGTCAATGTTCCCTTTGCCTCATATCAAACTCTATGTTCCATTTACTTGAGGCAATTGTAAAACTTTATCAAATATCTCCATTTCACTCGTAGGTTGTATCATTTATTTGAAGCATTCACAAGATATTTTTAAACCTTTATCAATACCATTTTGGTCCATTTACTTCTTCTAAAAAATGCACACATTTCATACACAACAGAGGCATTATGTCAAACAGTTTCCATGCATTTTGATGTTTGTATTGAACTGTTGTAGGCTAGGAAGATGTGGGTTACTTCACATTCTCTTTTTAAGAGCATTGACTTCCCAATGGTTTCTCTAAATATTTCATTCTACACGAGTACTTGTCAACTCTGGAGTGTGTTAAAATAGCATCTTGATGATGTATTAGATCAAAAAACATGGCATGTTCTTGCTTGATTTCATGCTTCAATATTTCAGATGTAGTGACAATTGCTTAAAAGTTGTACTCTTCCCGAATCTAGCATTTGATATTGCATTAAACACTTGGAAGCTTCAGTATACTGCCATATATTGCACCTTTTATTTTTGAGTGTTGAAGGTATCAAGTTCCTTTCCTCTAACTTCAGATAGAGCATGAGCATCTTGTAAAATAGTTCACATGCCTAGTCTAAGTTTGTTATATGCAGATTTTAGTACCCTTTTCGTATGCCTCCCTTCATTCCAATGCTTTTAATGCATTGTGTCAAACACTCAGGTGCACTCTCCACCCGTGGCTTGTTAAGGTATTATCTCAAACCATTGATACATTATGTCAAATAGTTGGACCACAACCTTTGCTTCAAACTTTCCTTGCCTACACCCAGGCCACGTGCTTTACCTACGGTTGGGATTGAACCATTCATGTGCCTTGTCTTGTACTTGCGACTTTCTTGACTTGAAACCTTTGATCAAATAGTTCATATGCCTTGTCTATAATTCAATAAGATTTCATGGCTAGAGAAAGGAGGAAGATCTTTCAATGTGGATTACATACCTTGCCAATGCCATGTCATACATTTTGTCTTTTAGCTAAGAATGAACACATTCTATCAAATTGTTCACTTAGCTTGCTAAGAGATGCAATGAAGGAGTTACATGCTTTGGCTAGGGAGAACATGCTCTATCATTTAGCTTTATATCTACCGCTTGCAATTTCTTGAGAGCATAATGTCAAAAAGTTTATGTACCCTGTTATCTAGCTTTAAATCTTCTGCCTCCTATGCTACTGCTGTAAATCATTCTTTGCAAGCTACTTGTAAGAGAGGGACATACACCAACATCTTATATGCTTACCCTTGTAGAGAGAGTGTAGTTACAAGCTTCAGGCTTTGGTTGGCTCTACCATGCCTACTTCACATTGTCATTACCATTCTTTGGCTGAGTTTTACCAATCTCTCTCCATCTCTTTTATTACTTCTCATTCCTAATAGGTGGTTGTTTAAAAGTTGGAGTTTGGGTTAGAAAGTTTGGGTTAGGATTAGGTTAAAGAGTTAGAGTACGTATTAAGAGAGTATTTTAGTACGTGGAGAGAGAAAGCGTGTGAGAGATGGCAACCCAAACCCGAACTTCTCTTTAGAAGTTTTGTTACATAGAGAGAGGTAGTACAAGGAGAGAGAAAATTATGGCGAGAGAGAAAAGATTTTGGAAAGAAGGAAAATAATCTCTCTCTCCCTCTATCTCACTATAGTTAATTTAATTAACCCTCTCACAAAAATATCTAGGTAACAAGTTTTCATTCTCTTATTTAAAGGCTTCGATTTCGGACAGCCGACTGTCTTTCTTTTGTAAGAGTTTCTTTCATTTAGATTGAATAAAAGATTATGATTTTGTCCCCAAAATAGAATATCCTCTGTTCTTGAGTAGAGTAACTTATTTCTCTTTTATATATTGTTATTTTTGGGTATTGGACTATGCTGTTGTTTGGATTCTAAAGGTTTCTACATGTTAATCCTTCCAAATCTGCAAGAAATTGACTTGTCTGCCAATTTTGACTTGGGAGGGGATCTGTCAAGCATTCTACCCCGATATTCTACATCACTATTAAAGATCCTTATTCTTACTGCGACAAGTGTAGGAGGAGAGATTCTAGATTCAATTGGCAACATCTCCTCATTGACTCACTTGAATCTCTCGGACTGCTATGTTCAAGGCATGCTTCTGCACGCCATCGTGAATCTTAGAGGACTGGATATCTCACACAACTTTGTAGAAGGAAGCATACCGCCGTTTGGTGATAATCCTCCTACAGGGTCATCATTTTCTTTGGCGCATATCGATCTTTCATATAACCAGTTGGTGGGTCACACATCCCCCATCTTATTCCATACATTTAGGAACCTTTGCTATATTCACTTGAGAAAGAACCGATTGACCGGTGCCATTCCATCCCCTGCACAAAATCTAACCTTTCTCACTCGGTTTGATTTGAACTACAATGAACTGAGTGGCACAATTCCTTCCCTGACCAACATAAAGTCCCTTCTTCTACTTGATCTTAGTAATAACCACTTGACCTGGAAAATCCCGGATTATGTTAGTCAACTCACTTCACTCAGTATGCTAGATCTAAGCAACAACAAGTTAACCGATGTCATACCTAAAAACATTTCATCATCCAATTTGTTAAGTGGAAACCTCTCAGAGTTGTACCTTCATAACCTCTCCAGACTACTACAACTATACATTTCAAACAATAGATTCCATGTGAAAGTCAGCACAACTTGGATTCCCCAAAACTCATTTACAAAATTGTAATTAAGATCGTGCAACTTGGAGGGAGAGTTTCTGGCCTTCTTAATAACTCAAACTGGCATTTCCAATTTCCCTGCTCTAACACAACTCAACCTGTCTTTTAATAACTTTTCAGGCGATTTACCTTCTGATCTAAGGAGATCAAAAATATTACAGATGGTAGACTTGTGACACAATAATTTAGAAGGTTTGCTTCCTCTTCCTTCTCTTTCAATGGTTGTCTTGGACCTGTCAGAAAATCAATTTTTGGCATATATTCCAGCTGAAATTGGGGATTATTATCTGTTTTATCTATCACTCTCGCACAATAATCTTAGTGGTAGCATTCCATCAAGCCCATGTGAGAGATCATTCCCACATATGCAGATTCTAGATTTTTCATATAACAGTCTTACAGGTGAGATTCCACTAAAGTTTTTCAAATTGCACAGAGCTTGTGGTGTTAAATTTGGAGGAAAATTTTTTAGAAGGGGAGTTGCCAGCAGAGTTGGGAAACATGATTTCCCTTCAAACGATCAAAGTCATGGAAAATCGTCTAAATGGGACTCTGCCAACACTTGCAAATTGTAAACAGTTGCAGATATTGGACGAGGGGGACAATAGACTGACAGGGAATATTTCTTCGAATGAGATTCAAGAGCTTCTAAATCTTAAGGTCAAACAGATTTGAAGGAACTATACCTGCTTCTTTTAGGAAAATACCGTCTCTCCAAATATTTTGAACTTTCAGTGAACATTTTTTTAGGAGTGATTCCAGACAGCATTTTAGAGATGAAGGGCATGGGAAAGGACTCGCTGAATAGTAAAATCTTTGAGTTTAGAAACATGACAGGTTCTACATGTGTAAAAAAGATAGTCATCAGAAACAAAGGAAACAACATGGAATACATGAGGATTTTGAGATTGGTAAGATGTCTTGATCTATCAAGCAATAGAATATCTCTTACTGGTTTGATCATCCTTAATTTATCAATGAATCATATCAGTGGTGCTATACTTGAGTCCTTGGGAAACATGGTACAATTGGAGTCACTTGATCTCTCGCAAAACCAACTTTCTGGAGCCATCCATACTAAATTGCAATCTCTCACATCTCTAATTTCAACAAATTAAACTCGGATTTCAATCCCTATCAACATTTACCAGCAAGAGAACTAGAATTACAAGCATTTACCAGCAAATTAGGGTTTGATTTCATTCATCTTAGACATATATAAGGCCTGAGTTTAATTAAACTAGTCCCATTATTCAAATTTTGTTCTTCTCACAAAAATGTTGGTACTGTGGATAGAGATCTACAACCATTTTTAGAATAATATAGTTTTACAACAACCTCTGTTTCTCAAAGCTCGCTCAAAAAAATTTCTAGCAACATAGTAAAATTGAAAAGAGAGAAGTTGTATGAGGTCTAGGATTTGCAAATGATCATACTTCTAAGTTTTCATGTTGTTAAAGTACTGCATTTTCTAATTTCAAAGTCTATTGTTAAAGTTTTAAAGTCTGATTTTAGAACTTTGATAACTATTAACTTTAGAATTTAATTTAAATTTGATAAAAACAAAGAGAAATCATGGAAATAGGTGGCAAAAATCCAAAGCCATAGCCAAATAAAAGAAAGACCCATCAGCAAGGGAGAAGGAAGGAAATGAGAAAACAAAGAAACAATTAAGTTGACAAAAAAATTGAAAGTTCCAAAGCATGAAGATTGGCACAACTGAAATCTGATAAACAAGATATGACTCCTGAATCCACCTTCACCTCCAAAGGGGAGCACATTGGCAATACCAATATTGTCCCATTTGACATGAATCTAGTAAGGGACTGATGCAAGTAAGAGTAATCACAATCCCATAAAGGATAACCAACTATCCTTCCTAAGACCTACTCAAACTTAGGGTAGATGTGAAATGGTCCTTTGTTCCCCTCACCAACTTGACAACCTCAACTCACCCTATCTTCCAAGTGGTCTAGAACATACACCCAATAACAATCACTCTTACACCTCTCGTCACCTGCATCCTCCAAGATCTTGAGCTACCATATACCCTAACATATCATTCTCCAACCTTCTACAAGGTTTATTGGCCAACTAATAGGTCTAGCAGTTCCCAATATCCCAAATTCAAAAGTTGTACTAGGAAGCCTAAAAGGGGTTCATTCCGAGTAGTCCTGTTTTGCCAACTTTACACTGAACTTCATAAACTTCCACATAACCACCAAAACTAATTATACAATCTCTTAGCATGTATAAAATTGTATCTAAATCTCCAATATTGGGTTAAGATCACAAGTCTACAGTTCTATCCAATCGAGCCCTAGTTCTAGGCTTTCCTTTCTTAATAGCACTGTTTGGTTGCTTCACTCATAACACCATTTGGATTTTCCTTTACATTATCTATTGGAAAAATTATAGTTCACTTTCCACTGAATCCCAATCTTCAAGCACCTAAAATGTGGTCTCCAAACTCGATTTCATAACCTGTCAACATGTAACAACAAGGAATACGTACACCAAAAGTTTCTATTGGACCCAACACAATAAAAAACCACCAAAAATAGTACCATGGGAGTTTTCCAAGCATCAAAACCTTTCTTTCCATTCAACACCAGGAGTTCTCACTGTGAGAGTTGAGACAAATATAATATTTAGCATTCAAATCCTATCATAGTCTAGGGTAAATAGCAAGCAATGAAAAAATCATAATTAACAGTTTCATTATCAGGTTAGAATCAAGCCATTCTTCCTTTCATTTAGAAAAATAAAGATAAAAACTTTCCAAAATAACTTGAACACTTACTATTACCCAAGTGTTCAAATAAGGAAAAAAACCACTGACGTTGCATAAATCTGCTATCAAAGATAAGTTTGTTTATTCATTTCCAATTCGTACATGGTATCTTTTCTTCTTACAAAGAGGAACGTAAAAAGAAAAATATTTACCCTATCTTGACCTTACAACTTCAACTACCAAAATAAAGCTTACTGTTGAGTTTCCACACTTTACAAAAAAAGTTGCATGACAACTTTTTTGCAATTTTTACAAATTTTACATTTTTTTGAAAAACAAATCATAAAAATTTCACCAAGGTCACCTAACTATACAAAAATATGAATAATATTTATACAACATAATATTGATGATTTTTTTGGTCAGCTCCCATGTTTTTGACCACTCGTTGATCACCCTTTGGCTTTGCTTGCAACCTTAGTAATCATGTAATCTAGATGTCAAATATGCATAAAAAGAAAATCTAAACTAACTTGTGTCAACTTGGACACTTATTGACCTTCAAACTCTTATCCTTAGTGTTTGACTACCTTAATCAGGACCTAGGGCCCCTGCACCAAGGATGGAATGTATGGAGTCCTCAAATCCAAAGAAATCAAGAAGATAATTAAGAATGGTATTGTATGAGCAGCGGTCTTCCCACCTACTTGTCAATGGATAGAATTAGTCTTGGAGAAAGGAAGAAACTACAATCCAACTACTAGAAAAGTTGTCACACCAAAGTTAAGCATTGGAGTTCTTCTTACAATAGATGTTATGAGGATTACTTCAACATCCTAGAGCACTGGGTAGGTATTCATTGCATGGATATGTACATTTTGGAGAGAAAAATGACATATTTATTGATATACACTTGCAAATATCTAGATTCCATAGGATACTTGTATAACCATCTTCCAATGGATAGATTCTTACATATGGAATTCCATAGATCTTTTGGTAGGATATTTGATCCTTGGGACTAGTTTCTTGTCACCTTCAGATCCTATGTAGATCATTACTATCCAACAATAAAGATTTTCTACTCTAGCTTATCACCTAAATTGATATGATCCATTAGCTCACTTGAGATGTAATAATTTTCAAGGAGGGTACCTTTGTTATATGTGTTAGCAGAGAGAGACATAATTTATTGGGAAAGAAAGGTGTCAAAATGCCAAGAATTCAACCAAACTAGTCTGAGCATGCAAGAAACCAATCAGCAATCCCAATAACTAACTTATGTAATATAGGCAAGATACTCATAACATGGAATGAAGGATATCAGCAAGTTTCTTCATAATGTATTCATACTTTAGTAATCAAATAACAACTTTATAGAGGATCATCAAGGTTACAATCATCCATATCATCTACCTTTAATCTTCTACCCAAGTTATACATTCTAGGAAGCATTTTGGCATTACAATAACATATCACTATTTCTTCAGATTATTGACAAGACTAACACTCCCAATTCTGTGAAACATCTTAATATATGTAGGCTGCAATTTGTGGAAAGTTATTTGCCCATGGGACTTTAATTTTGTGTCCTCTAAGATAAATTTTATTTGTGTGGTGAAGGCAATCTATAAGATATATTATCATGAAGAAATGATTATTGAAGAGGCAAAAAAGTTCCCTGATTGAAGGAAAATAAATGAAATACGCTTTGGACTAAATTTTTGTTTACTTTGTTCAATAAGTGAATCCCAAGTTTTCCTAGTCATGACATATATAATTGAAAACTTGATGAGATCAAGTAGGACATGTAAGAATATATTGTAAAGACACATAAAAATAAAGCCCAACTCGATCCCATGCAATCAATCTTGTAGATAGATAGTGTAAGGTTGTGAGCAAAGAAGTTTTGAATGAAAGAGAAGATTTGGTTGAAACAAAACATCAAATGGAAGAGAGAATGACACATGAATATGTATATAATAACGAATAATTGAAGACAAATATTTTGGATGAACTGAATTTATATGTAAGAAAAGTGCTATAGAGAGAATGTGTTAATGAATTTATGGGAAGATGTAATCATTTACAAAAATGCCTATATAAGGGTAAATATCACTTTGAGAACAATAGATGGACATGGACAGATTGAAGAGTAATAGTCAATACATATAAGATGGGCTAAACTTGGTCAATTTGCAAATATGAGGGGCTTCCTTCCAAATACTTAGGCAATACAATCATATTGGGAGCAACTTGTGGAGGTATCTAATGCTATAAACAAAGATGGAAGCCCTATTATTTGCTCTACCCCAATGTTTGTTGTTGATAAGTGATCTATATTGGAAAACTTTATAAAGATTTATGAACTTGAACACCATATTGTAAAGACTAGAATTACTTCTATACAATCAAATCTAAACCCGTAAGTTTTAATTCAAATTCTGCAAGAATTATGTTTACTCATTATATTAAAAGTTGTGATATGGTGTAATAAATACTTGTTTTTAATTAAAAGTTTCAATATGATATAATAAATGTTCTACTTATTTATATGCTTAGTTGTAGAATTTTCTTGATATTTTTTCGGAGTGTCCACAATCACTCTTTCATAGGATAAAAATTATTTTTCCCTCAAGCATTCTACTATCCTCCACAGAGGAATGGGTGTGGAGTTCTCCCTTAGGGAATTTTTTTGCAGCTTCAACTAGCAGTTGCAACATACATTCAAGCCTTAGAAACGAATGAAGTGGTTGCATTTTTCTAGCTAATGCATACCTTGATCATCTCAATTTTTCCTGATTAGTTTCCTTTTCTTCTCTTTGTGTTATGGTTTTGAACAAAACCTAATACTAGATTCATGATGTCTACTTTAGATTATATGTGCTTAATGTTTCAATTTTAAATAATGAAATGGTCAACACTTCTAGGATGTAACCAATTTCCCAAATGCTAGAGATTGTGAATCTTCTTTAAATGTTTTGAAATTGAGATTATTGTGTGCAACTTTGAAAATTTTCTGAATTCTTGTATTTGCATACATTGAGATCACTTTTGTAGTCAGAGAAATCCACAATCACTGAACTTTCACTAATTAGTAATGAAACATTTTCCAATGCATATAAAAATTTGCAGTATGATATAATAAGTTGCAATATGACTTAATAAATGTTTTACTTGTAGAATTTTTGTGATATGTGTTGGGAGTATCCACAATCACTATTTCATAGGATAAAAAATATTTTTCCCTCAAGCATCCAGTTGTCCTCCATAGAAGAATAGGCGTGGAGTTCTCCCCAAAAGAATTTTTTTGCAGCTTTAACTAGCAGATGCAACATACGTTCAAGCCTTAGAAACAAATGAAGTGGTTGCATTTTTCTAGCCAGTGCATGCCTTGATCATCTTGGTTTTTCCTTATTAGTTTTCCTTTTCTTCTCTTTGTGTTATGGCTTTGAAAAAAACCTGATACTAGATTCACAATGTCCACTTTAGATTATTTGTGCTTAATGTTTCAATTTTAAATAATGAAATGGTCAACACTTATAGACTGTAACCAATTTCCCAAATGCCAAAGATTGTGATTCTTTTTTAAATGTTTTGAAATTGAGATTATTATGTATGCCTTTGAAAAGTTTCTAAATTCTTGTATTTGCATACATTAAGATCATTTTTGTGGTCAGAGAAATCCACAATTAGTGAACTTACACTAATAAGTAATGAAACCATTCCCAATGCATCACTGCAATGATTAAAAGAAACAACCCATGTTTATTTGTCAAGACTCAAAACATACAAGAATTCAAATTATAAATATGACTACTTATGATTGGCTTCATCAATGATTTCAAATCAGCACTTCATGTAATCCATTACATATGTATAGCAATTGATTTTTTTCTATTGAGTTCACTTCTTAGGAACCTCTGGTAGAATTTCTACTACTGAAAATTTCCTCATTGCTTACTTTGTGTGATCTAAAGTGAACTATTTCTTGACTAAACAATGAGATGTAATTTGTTCATTACTAGCTTTTGATGCCATCTCTAGATGTCAAGCTAAAAGATTTAAATTATTTGAAACATTAGAAATTGGATCAATTGAAAGTTGAACTGATGGTATCCCACAATCATGAGCTGAGGGGATCTTTCCCTTTAGTAGGCCACTTGAATTTTCTTGGATTTCTTGCAACAACTTTTCCATCTATAATTGTAAATTAATAGTGCAAAAAGATTTCAATATTACAAGCTCAATTATAATATATACCTCTGCTAGGTGTCCCATTAAAAGAGCTCATACCTCGAGTTGTTCATGAAACTTCTTCTGAACATCCAACTGTATAATAAGTGCTTTGGTAATTTGTGCATGCAAGTGACTTTGATAGAATCTTGATTATATTTGCAAATGGATAAGATTTGATATCCCCAAGATGATTCTTGATCATGGATGCATAGATTCATCTCCACTTTGCCAAGTTACTTTCTTATATAGCTTTGGGCCATCTACACTTTGGCTATGTGACATCCTCTTATCAAATTACTTAGGGTTTTGTCTTATATTTTATGATTCAAACCATAATAGACTTATTCTTTTTATATAGCTTTGTACGCAACTCTTTTAATTTGATATAAATTTTAAATTAAAGTATATATATATAGTCTATTGTGGTTTGAATAAGTCTAAACAAGATAAGATAAACAAGATAGACAAAGATAATATATAGTTAGCATGAAAGATAAAGCCTCTATTGGGAGTAGTTGAGTGGTAGGGCAAATGTCTAATATAACATGACAAAGTTATATTAGAATTGATAGAAAAAATGAATAAATATAATAATTCATTACTTATTTTGGAGAGGATCATACATCTATGGTGGATTTGAAATTTTTCTTAACTCTGTTAAAATCTTTCGTAAAATGCATTTAAAATCAATTTGATCTTCATTTATTTGGGGGTTCTCAAACCCTAGTTGTTGCGCACCAACATGATACTCTGTGAAATCATTTGAATCTTTCTTAGGATGTTTCTTGTGGGTTTTCAATATGATTGATAGCTTAATGTGCTAATTTATTTGATATGAAATAAGGATTATTAAATATACTGGGAACAAGCAATAATCTAAAGATTCATATCATCCATCAATGGAAAGCTAGAGATTTAAAACAAATTCGAATGTGGAAACGTGGAGTTTCAAAGTTGGAGATTTAAAAAATAAATTTGAACAAGAAACATGGATTTCCAAACATGCATCGATTATCTTGCATATGTGATTAGGACTAACCTGAAAATGGCTCTCGCACTGCTACAGACAACCACCAAAACCACTCAAAGCCAATTAACAAAATAACACTATTTTTTTTTGTTATGGGCCTAATTTGGTCAAAATTTTGACCAAATTGGGAAACCCTAGGTTGGTCAAAATTTCAACCAACATGGGTAAAATAAAATTTAAAATGTATTCAAGAAGCTCATTTAGGGCTTGGTCAAAAATCTTGGTCAAAATTTCAGTGCAAATGTACTAGTGAGCAGACATAGAAAACTATCTCCAATGCCCAAGTGAACTCGGCATACACTGACTAGAAATGATATGACATTTTGTGTAACATAAAAGATAATACACAATTAATCAATTATTTCCAATAGTTGTAATATCTTGTTCATTTGATAATAAATTATGTGGGTTTTAGAGTGTGGAGTTTTCCTTGTATAAGGGTTTCCCCATGATAATTATTGTGTTATGAGTAAATAATATATTATTTATGGTCTTTTTTGTCACTTGAAATCCCTAAAATAGTTAAGTTCAAATTTTCATATTTATTTTCTCAAGATTAGCATAGGAAATGTCAAGTCATATGCCTGTGTTTCCTTACAAAAAGAGGATATATAAGGAAAATAAATAGTGAGAGTATAGAGAAACAAAGAGAGAGAGAGAGAGGGGGCAAAGGATGAGAGACATACATATATATATATATATATATATATATATATATATAGACACACAACACACACACACACACACACACACACACACACACACACACACACACACACACACACACACACACACACACACACACACACACACACATACATATATTTCTACACATATAATATATCTATGCCCACATATGTGTGTGTGCGTGCGCGTGCACACGTGTGTGTGTACATATATATTGATGCAATACCAAGGTACAGAATCCAAAAATGATATTATTAATCCCTAAGTCATGTTCTCTATTAGTATCAAATACTTAATCATTCACAAGGCAGAATTATTCGGTCATCAGTGCGACCTAGATATAGGCTAAGAGAAGGAATGAAAACTAGTAAATATTCTAAGTCGGGTGTTGAGCAGTAGTTATTGTTGAGCATGCTAATGGTCATCAAGTACTTACATGATTTTCAAGAAAACCAAAGATCATAATGAATGCCAAGTTAGTCAGAGCTTAGTAGAAGTTGAGTGTTATATAGACCAAGTGATCCAATTCATGTTGAGCTAATGAAGGCTGAGGGACAACATGAAGAAATAGTTTATGCCAAATGTCAGTATGTTGTAAGTGTTGAGCAACACATCTTATAATTTTGTTTGGAATGGAACTAAAACCTATGTTAACTATTTTTGTCAAGCTAGAAGTGTGTTTTGGATATTAAGGAGTTAATAAAGGAGGTGATTAAAAAAATTTTTGAGAATCATTCATTGGTACATTTTGGCCCAAGTTGTGATGGCAGGCAGTCGTAATTGCAATAACCACCTGTCACCCATGTGACACCATCATGATTTGTCTCCTGTCAGATGAGCATCAGACATTTTCTATCACAAATTACGACAGCAAGGGAGTCTATCGTAGTTATGATGGATAAAGATGTCATGCCTTAGAACATGACCATGGTAAGATTTCATATGTACACCATCACAATTGCGATGGAAAATGACAATAATGTTGTGGGAGCGAATACTAGCCATTGGCACATGTCGTCGTAATAGCAATGGGCATGTGGCAACAATTCAGTTAGAGAAACAACTAGTCATCTGAAGATGCTATCACAATTGTGATGGCTTTCTATATTAATATAAAAAAAAATCTCAAAGTCAACTATGATGCACTCATAGCTCACAGTAGATTCACAAAGTTAATTTTCATGCAATCATAGGTTAATATTGAGCTTCACTTGGTTTCAAGAATAGTTTAATATTTTCTACTAATCACATCTAACAACGTGAAGGTGGAAGCTCATTTCCCAAACCCCCCCCCAAGATCTATATTCCCTATTAACATCTAAAATCTTTAAGAAAGGATCAATCTTTAAAGTACAAAAAAGGTTCCAGACCTACAAAAGTGACATCATTCTCCCATCTTCGAGTGCATGTCATTTTTTTGTCGCATCCAAAATAAGATTCTACCACTCTAAATCAAGAATGCACATGCAGTTGCATTCTGTATGCATGTACAATAGAAGGAGCTAAAAAGATCCAACATGTTTACATTTATTTAATTGGTCTATGCACCTCTAATAAAAATGCAAACTTGTTGGGTTTTTTTAGCTCCACTTGATGTCATATGCATATGAATTGAGATTGCATATTGAACTATGGTGTCCTTTTGCATTGCTTGAAACCAATAGATTCACACAGTTAGTTGTCATACAATCATAGGTTAATGTTGAGCTTCACTTGGTTTTGAGAATAGTTTAATATTCTCTACTAAGTAGGGCCAACCATGTGAAGGTGGAAGCTCATTTGCCCCTCCCCCAAATATATAAATTCTCCTTTAACATCTAAAATCTTTAAGAAATGATCAATCTTTAAAGTACAAAAATAGGTTCCAGAATTGCAAAAGTGACGTCATTTTCCCATCTTTTGATGCATGTCATTTTTACATCACATCCAAAAAAAGAATCAACCACTCTAAATCGAGAATGCAAATATAGCTACATTCTATATGCATGGACAATAGACGCAGCTGAAAAAATGTAACACAATTACATTTATTTAATAGCTCTATTATGTTTTCAAAATTATAGACCATCATGAACATTAGAACTCTAGTTGCTATGGCCAAGAGAATGTTCGTGTTTGTCTATAACTTAAAATGTCTGATTAAAGACCTCTAATTAAAAAATGCAAACCTGATGCATTTTTCAACTACACCTAATATCGTATGCATATGAATTGAGATTTCATATTGAACTATGGTCTCCTTCTACATTGCTTGAAACTAAGAGATTCACACAGTTAGTTGTCATGCTATCATATAAGGTTAATGTTGAGTTTCAATTAGTTTCTATAATAGTTTAATATTATCTATTAAGCAGGGCCAACCACGTGAAGGTGGAAGCTCATTTGCTACCCTCCTCCCCCCCCTCCCCACACACACACACACATCTAAAATCTTTAAGAAAGGATCCATAGTTAAAGTACCCAAAATGTCCTCATCGCCTGTTGTTGCTCATAGTGGCAGTCCATCTTCATTGCTCACAAGAAATTCATCACAATTATTTATTGATTCTCATACATCTAACATGGGTACATCCAGTAATGTCCTCATCACCTCCTATATAAAATGAATCCAATATTACAAAATGCCCCCTAAGAAATAATAGTTCAATTGAAATAAACACATGAAAATGAGAGAGAAAAAGAGGAATATACTTACCAATAGGCATTTCCATCACATTTGTGGTCATGTTACATGTTGAGTGAGTTTTATTGTTTTTATGGTGTGCCAAGATCTCTTTGTTTATATACATACATACATAAGCACACACATGTGTGTGTCTATGTATATATATTATGTATACATACATACATACATATACAGAAATCACAAGGGCACGACAATGAGATGCAAAGATCACAAGAGCATGGCAACAAAATGCAGTGATCACAAGAGAACATATATACATATATACATACATATATGCATACATATATAGATGCATACATACATACGTACATGCATACATACATACATGTATATATAAAGAGAGATGTTTTTTAAGGTGCTAAGTGACTTACCTCAAGATCCTCCACAAAAATAATGCAGACCAAGAAAAATGGGTAGAGTTAGCAAGAAATTTTATAAAAAACATATCATAGCAGATATTTTTAGAAAGAAACAAGCCATAACCCAGTTAAATGGGTCTAGTTGTTGATTAGCTGGGTTGATTACAAATTCCTGTAGAACAGTCACCAAATTAGGTACAATAAAATGAACAACATGTAGGGATCACAAGGGCACGACAATGAGATGTAGAGAACACAAGGGCATGGCAACAAAATGCAGCAACCACAAGGGCACGACAAAAAAATCCTAGATCTCCACTGATACAAACATACATACATACATACACATATATATATACATATTTATAAGTACATACATATACATACATATACATACATAAATACATATATACATACATACATATACATGTATGTATGTATTTATATATACAGAGAGTGCAACGTCCTGCCAGGGAACCAAAAATAAATTAAATGAGAGTAAAATGAATTAATAAGAGTCATTGTTCTTGCTCACCCATGCCTTGAGTGCTAGTATAGGCTAGGATGGGAGTAGAGAGGATGTTTTGTTTGACCTTTCTTTGTTAGTATTCCTTGTCAATACGAAAGAATATTGGTTCCGCATGGAGTCGCTAGGAGGTTGGAGTCAAGTGAGGCTACCAGGGTAACCTTATAGTTGGTTCATGCAATAACACTTTTCCACTTACATAGTAGATTTCCTACATGTCATTGTTGCCTCTAGGTTTAGATTCCATTTGTCTCTTCATGCCTTTGAGATAGATTGCTTCCAAGGTTTTCTTGACCTAGATGTTGGATTTGACTTTTGGGATTGTTATCTTGTTTGGGACTTGAGACTATCTCCTTAGTATGATGAGAGTGGACCATTTAGATTTCACGAGATAGCATGGTAGTGCTTTTTACTTTTACCATTGAGATTTGATAGTTTGATATCGTTGCTAGAGTTCCCTAATCTGTATTACCTTTCATTTTGTTCTTGTGTACTATGATGGATGGTTATATTCTATCATATTGTATTTGATTTCATAGATATTATGAGATGATGTAATCTATTTTATGATGTATAGTCTTTCAACCTTTCATACCATGTGACTTGTATAGTGTGTGATTGTGCATTTTGATTATTTCCAAGGGTAAAAGCACAGATGTGTGTCACTATTTGTGATACCAAAACCTATTTTGGTCAAATCTCATTTCTCTATCAAAGCTCAAATTTTTTCAAAAACTAAAAATACCCTTTTATAGATCTCAGATTCAATATCATCATTATATAAATTTTTGAGTGTTTTGATTAGTTATAATATGTTATAATCTCAAAGTATTATAAGTCGATATTTCAACATTTTAGAAGATGCTCCCTCAAAAAAGGAAAAAAAATAGTAAATCATATTATAAAAATTTAAAAATTATATTTATCTCTAGAGGAGAGAATTCTCTTCATGAATATGTAATTTTTTTTGAAGAAGGTATAGATTTGATAGGAAAGTTTTGACGGGAGGAAAAAACTGTTGGATTCTAATAAGGTCGAACTTGAGTACTTATAAAAAAATAAATTATACATCAAAAATAATTATTTCTTTTATTGTGCACTAGCTATACATGTCATCTATAAGATATTTTCAAATTAGAACAAAAAAGATTATTTGCATATACTTGTTTGACGGGAACTACACCCTGTATTTTTTGCAGTTAAAAAAGGGACTTCAAAATAAAATAAAATGAATAAATTCTTACTCAAAAAAATTATAAAAATTATAGGCATAAAATTCATCCAATTCTACACATTTCATCAGTTTACATCATCTTCATATTTTAAGCACAAATACTATTTTTTTTGTCACTAATGTTGAACTGTCACATTCTGACATCACGTTTCTTTATAAAAGGTGACATAGGTTTGTGCTTTTACCCCCAAGTGGCATCCTGCAATTGTATATTATTTAAATGGATTCATTCTTGTAGTTATTCTTGATGTGGATTTATTATATATTGGATTTAGTATTAAATAAACTTAAATGTGATTCAATGTCATGGGACCCTTAAGAGATGTAATATATTTGTGTTTCTTATGTATGTGTGTATATTGTTGCTTATGCTATATTATATCTATTTTTGTTAAGTTATTATCTTTCAAAAAAAAAGTTTGGCAAACATAGTGAAACTTCAGGTTAATTTCTTTTGGATTCCCTAGCAAAGCATTATAGAGAGATCTTTTTTAAGGTGCTTATTACATCTTAGTACAACAACAAAAATTGATCTAGTTACATACATATTCCAAAATCCAAATAATAAAACAATAAAACTCACTCAACCCATGCTAAGTGATTTATCACAAAATCTTGCATAGAAATAATGTAGAGTTAATGGGCAATGTGTGTGTGTGTGTGTGTGTGTGTGTGTGTGTGTGTGTGTGTGTGTGTGTGTGTGTGTGTGTGTGTAGGGGAAATATAATGCCCATTAACTTTGTACATTTTTTCTAGTCTGTATAAATAATAGTAGTACACACACACATCCATCTGCATTTTCTTTGCCATTGCTTATAAGAGTGTTTCAAGATTGGGAACCACTTCAATGTCCTTTGCATGGTTTAGAGGTAATGTCATTGTGGAAGAGGCTTCTACAAGGGAATGAGCCTTATGAGTTAACATATAATGTCTTAAAATAGTTAAGTGCTACCTAACTATATCCAAGGCATCTACACACTAGATGCATACTCCGCCTACCACGCTGCCTACATACATATATCCATGGGATCAAGACCCTTGAACTACTCACTCTAATGAATATATAGTTCTTTTTTCTAAGTTTTTTGATGTATTTGTATTCCTATAACCACTGGTGAGCTTTACTCACCTAATACATCTCTTCTCCAGCATACACCCACTCGGGTGAATCAGATAGTTTTCTATAATTATAATACTATAATACCTTGGTGTAACCTTTGTGTTTGAGTTCACAGTTAATGTAAGGATAAACTATATACATCCTAACTCACTCCTTAGATAGTTATGTTTAAAATCTTGTGACCATGATCAATGGGTCTAAATAGACCAGTCAAGTTAATGTTGAAACTCGAAATTTAGCCTTATATTTTCAAAAGCCATGTAGACTAGGTTGCATCTACTAAAATGTCTTATGATAAACCACAAGTAAAGATTCTTCATTCTATAAGGGGGCCCTTTATTCAAATGTAAAATTGGTTGAGTGTATAAATTTAGTGAAGAGTTGAGTGTAATGAGTTACTAATCTAAACCTATGCTACAAATTTATGGGAGCCAAGGGACCCTAAACCTATGCTACATTTCTTGGAGACATGGGAGAAGTTACTACCAGCTTTAGTACTTCATAACATTCTAGATCATATAGTGATACCCAAATTAATAGCAATAGTAGATACTTGGGATCCTCATAGGGAGAGTGTGCTAATACATGCATGTAACATCCTTGGCTTCCATTGTTGGGATGCACACATGATGGTCCTCAAGTTTATGGCTTTGGAACTCTCAATATCTATCTAGAATCTATAAAATGATGAGTGCTTTCATAATCTAGAGATAGATGGGTGATTGCATCATTGGAGTAGCTAGTTGAGATGCACTATAATCGAACTAGAGGAAATCATTGATAAACCAAACATATAATGAAGAGGAAACTTGAAAACTTGAATGTTGAAATGCTGAAGCGAAAGCTATTGAGGAGAAAACA
Source organism: Cupressus sempervirens (assembly GCA_028749045.1). Classification (NCBI taxonomy): domain Eukaryota; kingdom Viridiplantae; phylum Streptophyta; class Pinopsida; order Cupressales; family Cupressaceae; genus Cupressus; species Cupressus sempervirens. The sequence continues at coordinate 814,538,297 of CM053789.1, forward strand.
CCTATGCCAAATTTATAACACAATGTGAAGTTGATTATAGATATAAACAAAACAAACAAAAAAATACGACATAAATCATTCCCCATTTTTTTTGATTGTGGAGAGTTGCACGTGAAAGAGGGCGGAGAGCTCTGAATGTTGGTGGAGAGATCTGAGCTCAAAATATTGGTGGGGATTTTATTGTCATGCCCTTGTGATCACTACATTTTGCTGTCATGCCCTTATGATCTCTACATTTTGTTGTCGTTCCCTTGGTGGAGATCTACAATTTTGTTATCGCGCCCTTGTGATTTATGTGCCCTTTGCACTACAACATTTTGGGTCAAATTGTGATGGTGGTGTAATTTATGGTGATTTTCATGTTTGTTTTTTGCAATTTGTGGTGTAATTCGAGCCCAAATATATTAGTACTTTCTCTACAATTTTATTCAAGGGGAGAAGAGGTACCTATGTAAATTTTCTTTTCTCTTCCTTCTAAACATGTATCTCTTTTTATTTCCTCCAGCAAGTGATTAGAGAATATTCTCTTTATGTATATGTATGTATATATACATATACACACATATATGTGCGTCTATGTATGTATGCATGTATGTATAGACATATAAATACATATACATATGTATATATATGTATATACATATATAAATATGTATATATATGTATATACCTATATGCACATACATATACAAAGATCACAAGGGCACAATAATAAGATGCAGAGATTGACAACGAAATGCAAAGATGCAGAGATAAATATATGCATGCATACATACATACATACATCTACATGTGCAATTTTATCACCTTAGAAAACAACATTTGATCTTTACTCAATCATCAAGAGATAATTAAGCCGAGAGGCTTCCTACAATGGATGCAATCATCAATGTAAACTTTTTAGCATTTCAAAAAAATGACAGTCATTTCAATGTCATGTATATTAAAATGGCAGATAAATCATATTAATAATACTAAACATTAACATAATTCAATTTAATTAATTTTGTAACTATAACAAGAACTAGCCATTTTTATCACTGTTGTCATCTATTATTGTGTTCCTAATTACAAAAAGGCGATCCAAACAATCATATAGAATTTTTGAAATATTTCATGATAAAGTTGTTATTAGAAAGAAAGAATCATAGTTGAAATATATTTAATAATAATACACTTGTTACAATATAGCTCTTATTTTATAATATTTCTAGAGGAAAAATAGACTAAGGAAGCTTTATTGAATTCAATGACGTTTGCATAGACGGCTACAAGCTAGGTAGTTGGGTGTGAAAGGAATTGAAGCACCTCCACAATAGCAATTGAAGGGACAAATGCATGAAGATTCAACAACTTGCCCAAATTATTTTATTGTGTATTTCAAGCAAAATTTTGAAGCGCAAATGCAGGAGTGGTAATGAAATCACATACAATAAATCTTGACCAGGCTTTCTATGTAATTTCTTTCTTAATTTAAATCATCCATGCATATGACAATCCCTCTCAAAAAAGTAATGACTGCCTTTGCAATATTTAACTTAAATCAAAGATTTGCTTCAATTTTGTGCCAAATATGAGTATTTTAGAGTTTCATTAAAATAGACTGTTTGCAAAAAGCATGTTAGTTTTTAATCATGTTGCTTTGAGAGACAAAAACTTTATTTGCATGATTCAATGAGATCCTTGTAACTAAAAAAATGTCCTTATACTTGCTCTTACATTGCACCTAATGTTGATTCAAGTTTAACTTGTTAAAAATCAATTTTATTTTAATGCAATGTGCACTATCTATCTTTCCAACACTTACCACACTTTGCTTCTAGCTTCACCCCTACATGTCTATGCTTTTAAAAGAGAACACAACAAAAGTATTTATTTCAATTTGTTTTGAACATCTATTTATATAACTTTGTATATTCGTATAACATATTTTTTTGGTATAATTTGCATTTAAAAGATAGAGAACATATGTTTAATCACTATGGATTGTTTGAATTAAGATGACACATTTTAAATACAATATTTTACAAATACATTTTTAGTTCCTCGAATTAAAGATTACTAAGGTTACAATTATGAATAAATATCTTGCACCTCTTCTTTGATGCAAGTACTAGTATAACACTCAATGAAACACTCATGATATTCTCCCTTGCTAAATTCAATTTTTTTAATCTCAAAAACATAAATTTATAACCAATTTACTTATACAATAAGAAATGAGATCATATTATTTTGACAACCTTCCTCTTAAGAAAATGTTAAAAAAATAAGAATAGGTAAGAGTATAAGTAAGCCAATAAGCTAATAAACATCGTTTACATCACATGAAAGACTCCTCAAGTTTCTACATTTCCAAATAGAAAACAGATGATGTAGTCCATCAGATGCACAACACAACACTCCAATAACATTATTAAACCCAAATGCAAAGCTGACTTCCACTCCATGCCAACTATCATCTTCTTCATCACTTTTATGAACACTGCATTGGAGAAGGGCCTATTAGACTGGGCTTATTAAGTGAAAAAAAAGGTCAAAAAAAAGAGGAAAATGAAAAATGTTAAAGAACTTTAAAAATAAATAGGAAATGTTAATTTGGAAAAAGGAAAGCACTTCGCAAGTTGAGAGGGGGAGCTTAAATATAGCTAACAAACTTGTTGCATACCTTACGTTCTGAATCTTGCAAAGAAATAAACAATGGTGTGATCCATCAACTGCAAGCACCTTATGTCCACTGGTGTGGGAAGACACAACATTCCAATTACAACATTAAATGCAAATGCAAAGCTTGGTCCCACTGTCAGTCCTCACAACACTTCCTCTTCAACATCAATTTCCTCTCTTGCCCTCATTTTAGGCTTGATTTCATCCTCTGGCGAAGATTACCATGACTCGTTGAGTTGTAAGTCGTTTAGACCGGGATTATTTGAGAAGGATGACACTTCAAGCGTTAACAAGTGCACCCCCCCCCGAAAGATTGTTGTAAGATAGATTCAAGTAACTTAGGGCCCATTTGTTTGCTGGCATAGGAATTGAAAATTAGAATAGGAATGAAAATGGGGAATGAGAATAGAAAAGGGCAATTCCAATCCTGTTTGGTTCACTTAGAATTTGATGGGAATATGTTGATCCATTGTTTGGTTGTACAAAAATGAAATAGAAATAAGGTTAAATTTTGTATTTTAAAAATATCTCCCTTAAATTTTTATGTTTTAAATTTTTTATTTTTTGGTTAATTTTTTCAATAACGGTAAAAAAGTTAATTTATTTTCATTTTTATTTAATTCATTGAAGTTAATGAGAAATATAATTTATTTCATTTTTTTAAATAAACAGATAAAATAAAATAAAAACTTGTAAAAAAGGTTTTTAAAAAATAAAATGTTAGAAAAAAATTAACAAAAAAATAATAAAAAAAAGAAAAAAGATTGGGAATAGAAATGATCCATTCCAATAATAACTATTTTTTGGAATGAACATATGCTCATTTTTGGGACAAAATTGGAATATGTTTGCCTATTCCCTATTCCAATTTGGGTACCAAACAGAAAATGCATTTCCTATTCCTATTCCAACAAACAAGCGGGCCCTTAAGTATGTCAGAAGTTGCAATTTTCTAGGAATGACTCTGGACAAGTTGTTTCGCGAGAGGTCAAGGGATTCCAGCTGTCCCATGTTTCCCAAGGACTACGGTATACCACCATTGATATAATTTCTTGAAATATTAAGAATGATCAAACCGATGAGAGATCCTATCCCTTCAGGAATATGACCAGATATTCTATTGTTTGCTAGATCAAGACAATTTACTAACCTCAAAGATCTCATGAATTCCATCTCCAATCCTTTGTTTCTGATGATTATTTTCTCTACATATGTTGAACCTCTTACCAATCTGAACTCAAAGAATTCTGCATCCATTGAGACATTAGCAATGCCCTTCATCTCTAAAATGTTGTCTAGAATGGCTCCTGTCAAACTGTTCATTGAAAGGTCTAATATTTGAAGATGCGCTATTTTGCTTAAATCAGCAGGTACACTTCCTTCAAATCTGTTTGATCTCAAGATCAAAATCTTAAGATCAGGAAGCTCTTGAATCCAAATCGAAAAAATGTTCCCTGTCAGACTTTTATCTCCCACATTTAATATCTGCAACTGCTACAATTTGCAAGCCTTGGCAGAGCTCTGTTTAGACGATTTCCCCTGATTTTGAGCATTTGAAGCGAAATCATGTTGCCCAACTCCGCCAGCAACTCACCTTCTAAACAATTTTCCTCCAAATTCAATACCACAAGATACCTACAGTTTGCAAAAGTTACTGGAATGTTACTTATTAGTCCATTATTGGACAAATCTAGAATCTGCATAGGCAACCCTTTACATATTGTAGTTGGGATGTCACCACTGAGATTGTTGTGAGACAGAGACAAGTAATTAAGACTGTAATCACCAATTTCAGCTGGACTGGATCCATGTAACTGATTTTCTGAGAGTTCCAAGACAACTACTGAAGCAGGAGGAAGCGGAAGCGGGCCTTGTAAGTTGTTTTGCTGCAAGTCCAGAACCTTCAATTTTTGGAGGCCCAATAGCTTAGAAGGTAAAGTGCCTGTGAAATTTTTGTAAGACAAGTTGAGCTGTTGAAGAGGAATGGACTCCCATATCCATGCAGGAATGTTACCCCGTAATAAGTTGTCGGACAAATCCAAATCAGAAATGCTAGTTTGAGTTATTAAGAAGGTCAGAAACTCACCCTCCATGTTGTATGATCTTAGTTTCAGTGTTGTAAAAGATTTTGGGGAACTCAAGTAGGACTGAGCTTCACAGTTAAAGCATTGCTCGAAATGTCCAGAGATACCAGACTGGATAGATTATTAAGGTGGGACTCTGAAAGGTTTCCACTTAATCGACTGGAAGAGAGGGAAAGAACCTTCAATTTAGATAGATTTGAAATATTGCGAGGTATAGTATGACTTAACACGTTGTTGCTTAGATCAAGCGTCTGGAGGGAATTTTGTTGACCTACCGAATCTGGGGTTTTGCCAGTCAGCTGATTATTACTCAGATCAAGCAGAACAAGGGACTTTATGTTGGCCAATGGAGGAATTGTGGCGGTCAATTCATTGTAGCTCAAATCAAGCCATTTGAAGGAGGTAAGATTCATGTCAAATGGTAGAATGGCACCGGTCAATCTATTCTGACTCAAGTCGACATGGCCTGTGCTCCCCAATGCACTGAACAACATGGTGGGTATGTGACCATACAACTAATTGTGTGAAAGATCAATGTAGGCATCCTGATGGACGCTTAACCTCAAATGAAGGTAAATGTGTGATATTGCTATCAGGATTTAACTGTGTAATTTTTAGTCAAATTCATTGACCCATGTTTCATGAGTAGTGATTCAACACGAATCCATCTCTCATGAGAATAAATGGAACACTTAAGCATTCATTGGATCTAAGTGATGCTCACAGGGGTGAAGCACCGGGACTTCCTAAGAGGTCACCCATCCTATTACTATTCCAGCCTGAGCGCGCTTAACTATGGAGTTTCCTCCATGGTTAAATCCAAAACTTGCAACCTCATTTGCAAAACCTTCACCAAGTGTTGTGCCTTATGAACCATACATTAGAAAGCCCCTTAAGCTCATCAGTTGATAAGTAGGAGATAATTTCCACAACAAGTCAAATTGTGATATTGCTATTAGGATTTAACTACGTAATTTTGAGTCAAACTCATTGACCCATGTTTCATGAGTAGTGATTCAACACGAATCCATCTCTCATGAGAATAAATGGAACACTTAGCACTCATTGGATCTAGGTGATGCTCATAGGGGTGAAGCACCGGGACTTCTCGAGAGGTCACCCATCCTAGTACTACTCCAGCCTGAGCGCGCTAAACTTCCTTGTAATTTGGTCATTGAGATATCCAATATTACAAGTTGTGTAAGATTTGCAATGGTTTGCAATGGTGGGTGGAAGCTTAGCTTGAACAGAGTAGTGGGAGAGATCCAAGAGAGTTAATGAGGAGATGTTGCCAATTGAATTCGGAATTGCTTCTGTTACACTTGTTGCAGTAAGAACAAGCTTGTTTAGTGATGCAAGTATGGTGGCAGAATGCTTGAAAGACCCCCTCCCAAGTCAAAATTGGCAGACAAGTCAACTTGTTGCAGGTTTGGAAGGCTCAACAGAGTAGAAGGGATGGAACCATTGAGGTCACAACTGTTGAGCTTGAGAGAAATCAAGTTGGAGAGGTTGTGTAAGGCAGCAGGTATGGGAGAGAAGAAGGAATTACAGCCAAGTTGGAGGTGGGTTAAACTGGTAAGGTTTCCATTATAAGGGGGAATTGGGGCAGAGAGCATACAATTGAACATTTGAAGATGCCTGAGAGAGTACATGGTGGAGATAGCTTGGCCCGATTCATCGCTTCTCTCTTGTGACATGTTAACCTCATCTAGCAACAGCTCCTTCAAATCCCTCATATTACCCATCCACATCTGCATGTTGTCGATTGTGATGGAGGAACACAAAATGTAGTAATTAGTGGAAAGATCCAAGTGACGCAACGTGGACATTGTGAAAAATCAAACTATTGCAGTCACTGATTATTAATCTCCTATCATAAATGATTATCATACTGCTGAAAACAAATTCCTAGCTAATATTGAAAAATAACACAATTGCAATTTCACTTATAAGATTTCACTTATAATGGGGAGTTGTTCGACTACAATACATACTTACAGATGAGCAGGTAGCAGACATTTTGACGAAGGCTTTGGGAAAGGCCAAATTTATCTTCTTCAGAGATAAGATGGGTGTCATGCAGAACAACCTCCTCGCTAAGAAGGAGTGTTAATTATTGTTAGTTGGACAACTGTTATTTCTGACCCGAAAATAGCAGTAGTATTTATGGGTAGCTTGGACAGCTGTTCGTCCTTATCTATGAATAGCAGTTGTATTTATGGGTGGTTTGGACAATTGTTTGTCCACTTGCCAAGAATTAGTAAATGGTTATTATTTACTAATTTTAGAGATTCCCTTTTGGACATCTTGCAACCAATTCTATTATTGGCTGTCGAGTTGTCTTAATCTCAGCCGTTGGTTTGATTTAATCTTAGTCGTTGGTTTACCAACAGGAGTAGTATAAAAAGGGGTCATTGGGTCATTTGGATAAGAAGTTTTGGAGAAACGTTTGCAGTGTTAGCAAACAGTCTTGCAGTGTTAGCAAGGGCGCAGTGTTAGCGTGGAGATAACAGTGGGGAATATCAGCGGGAGAAATTAGGAGGTTGTCAGAGTTCTGCCAGTGAGAGGCAAGGAATTTTGTATCTCTTGATTTGCTGAAGTTTAATATAATTCCTCATCTGTAGAACTGGTTTTCCCTTAGGGGTTTTTCTAGGGATAATTTGTCCGAAAATAGTGTGTTCATTGTGTTGTTCATTTCTTTCCGTTTTATAAGTGAAATTGCAGTTGTGTTATTTTTCAATATTAGCTGGGAATTTTTTTTCAGCAGTATGGTAATCATTTATGATAGGAGATTAATAATCAGTGACTGCAATAGTTTGATTTTTCACAGACATGTTGCCCAACTCGCTCCGTACTCTTCCCACAAATCCAGCATTTGACAAGTTCAAATACTGCAAATATTTCAGTGTGGGAAGTTGTTGAGGGATGCCAACACCATTAGAGGCGTTGTAGCTCAAATCCGGTACTTGTAACATTTTTAGATCAAGAAAAGGAGAAAAACATCCTTTTTGTTCACTCTCAATAGCAGAAGGTGAACCAGGATATATCTCGAAAGTAACATCACCGGGTGAATTATGGAAAGCCACTGCCGGATTGTTGCTGAAAGGATTGTGGAGGTCCAATTGAATGACGTGCTCTGTTATATTATCACATTTGATTCCTTCCCAGTTGCAATAGTTGGTGGAATCATTTGACGTTTCCAGTCGAGCAAAAGGATCGTGAAGATCTCCCTTCAAATCTAAAAGTGATTTCTTTTCATACGGTGGACAAGAAGATACCCAAGAAATGGGCAACATTAATAGCAGAGATCCCAGCAAGGTCAAGTGAGTAAGGTTGGGGTCTCATGGGCACCTGCTTGCTTAAAAATAGAGCGGGTGCCGCTGAGCTTTTTTAAGAACATTTAAAGGGTAGCAGTCCCATGGGCATTACATATAAATTTGCTTTTTAAAAAAAAATCGTAAATTGAAGAAAATATTAAAAATATAAATTGTTGTTTTTAGAAGTATTGGTAGGGTGATTTCAATTTGGAGGGAAAAAGAAGCATGGGTTCTTGCCAAGTGGCATAATTCTTCCCTAAATAGTAGGGGCTATTTCCAGCCCCCCCCTTTTCCATCCGCTCAACTAAAAAGTAGGGGCTCCTAGTTAATAGGAAAAGATTCCAAATTAAGCTTTAGCCCCCCAAAAATATTATCATGGGACCTCCAACTCTTGAAATATAGAGCCCAAGCCCCCTCCATGGGACCCTAGGGTAACTCACTGAGAAACATCTCGTAGAATAGCCCATCTACGAGGCAGCACAGTACTACTAGTACAATAGTGCGCACAAAGTGTAGGGGAATCAATTGGAAGGCCACAAAATATTGAAACGAGGAATAGAGGACAACGCTCACTTGAGCCACTTCGTAGGAAGTTGCAAGAAAATTCTTTAAGATGCTTGAAAGTTGTATCGAATTTTCAAGAAGGTCGTGACTACATAGAACTCAATCAGCAAGAATGTAAAATGACAAGGCAAGTTCAGCCAGCCTTAACCGACACACTCGAAGCATTGACTATTTGTGGCTTCTAGTGGGTCCAGTCAGTCCTAGCCAATAGCTTGGGGCCACTGTTGTGCATTGGTCTCATGCTATTGGCTAACAGTGAGTGGGCACAGTAGAAGACTGAAATATTCAATGCTTCCAGTGTGCCAATTAAGCCATTCGGGCAAGTTCTAGCAAGTGAAAACACGACATACAATTATAGTGATGACAAGAAATTTACTTTGAAAATCTAAAAGAGCTTTGGGTGGTGAGAAATGGATACTCTATCATTACACTTATTGGAAAGGAAGTAGTAATGGAATTATGGTGATACTTAGAAGTAATTAATTGAGAAGAGAAATAATTATATTTTAAAATTAGCATCAAATCTTGTTGACTGTAATGCTCCTACATTATAGGAGATGAGGTGGGATCATGCTTTTGGTTGAAGAAGTTTCAGCATCAAAATAAGTGCAATATATTAGAAGACAAAATAATTGAAATACATGAAAAACATTATTGTATGATAGTTATTATAAAAGATATATATATACATATACACATATACATATACATATAAACACATACATATATATATGTATGTGTATACATATATGTGTATATGTACATATATATAGATATATATGTAATGTACATATACATACATACATACATACATGTGTGTGTGTGTATATATGTATATGTACATGTACACACACACACACACATAATATTGTTTTATATAAATTATATTAAAAGCAAATATAGAAATATACATTAAAAAGAATTAAAAATATAAACTTCATACAATACACATAAGAATACTTGTATCCACAAACTTTGTCCAAGAATAACATCTCACTCAACCCAATATAGACGACTCTTATCAAAATTGAAGAGCCTACTTTAATTGGATCCAAACCCAACATCTTATAACAAACCAACATAAAACTACAACCATATGTAATATTAAAACAATGATACATATAAAACTACATTCAACATTATAAATAGAAAAATGAATATAAAATTTTGTTATCAAAGACTTTGACCTTAGGTGGTGCAAAATTATTATTACCACAAAATGAACTTGGTAGATCTATAGTATATTTTGAATGTTAATTATTTAAACATTATTATTATTCTTTGAATAGTATAATAAAGTTTTAAATGTTTGTTAATTATTAAACACATAAGCATGTTTTTGTTCTATATGAAATTATAAAAAATAATTGACTACAAATAGCGCAAGGGCTAAACAATTTTTCAGAATTTTTTTTTCTCTTTTGAAATAAGACTAGGAGAAATTAAATTTAAAATATGAACAAGTATATATATATATATATATATATATATATATATATATATATATATATATATATATATATGTATGTATGTATGTATGTATGTATGTATGTATGTATGTATGTATGTATGTATGTATGTATGTATGTATATTATTGCATTGTACATGTGCATACAAATGTATATATATGTAATTTACATATACTATATGTATATGTGCATATGTATGTGTATGTGTATACATACATTTTTATTATTATGTGAAAAAGATATAGATTCCACATATAGATATTTATTTAAAAATAAAGAAATTCGCATTCACTATTAAAACAAGGATGAATAGCATCTTCTTCTTATCAATGTAGAATATCTTGTCGATGTAGAATATAGAACTTTGTTTTATAGGTAGCTTGAAAATATATTTTGAACCTAAAGATTAATCCCAAAGATATTTGACTTGACTAAGGAAGGAGTCCATAGTGTTTTTACTTGTGTAGTTTGTTTCTACTTGCAAATGTTGTATTACAATAAGTATACATCTAGTAAAGATTTGTATAAAATTGCAATTAATTTTCTCTCTACTAAAAGAAATTTATAAATTTATTTTTGTACTTCCAAATAAAAATTGTATAGATTTTTATATTTTTTCTTATTTAGACTTATAAAGTTTATGAGAATTTATTATAGTGCAATATCTAAATGTTTGCAATAGATATATGAAATAAATATAAAGGTTAGACATATTGATGTCTAAACAAGTTATGTGTAGAATCTAGAAAATCTACAAGTATTTATTTGTTCATACTCCTAGATACGGTTCCATAAAATAAGTTTTTTCTATATCTTTATGGAACTAGTGAGTGCATAAAGTTTATGGGCATTTATTTTAGTGGAATATCTTACCACTGCCATTAGATATTTCAAATTATAATTAATTAGTATGATCTGAAACGTTGATGGTAAAAAACCACACACAATCGAATCCAAAAAACTTCTTATTTATAATTAATTTTTAAAGTAGAAACATCAAATTGATATATATATATATATATGAGAAAGTTATACATTTAAAAAAATCAATATAATTCTCAAAATATGTCAAGATTTACATTTCTTAGATTTAATTATTTTATTTTATAACATACAGTGGTAGATTTTTATTTATTTTTGACTTATCCCATCAAATAGTGCATTAGAATGAGAAATATTTATTTTGTTAAATTAATAAAATATCAATATATATGAGAACTATATAAAAGAAAGTATTTGAAAAAATAATTGTTATAATTGGAAAATTAAAAATGTGAAAGCTTCACTCAACTATAGCAGACATAAATAAAAACATGTTGAAAAATTTAAAGTCCTATGATTGAACAATTTAGTGGGAAAGTTGGATTTTAATTAATGTTATACAATCTTGCCTACGATAGGAACTAATAATAGATCCATTTATCACATCCATAGATTTAAATATTAATGGGATAAATTAGCATGATAATTGGATATAGGGTTCATATTTTATGTAAATGTGCATGGTATGTCCAAGATTATGGTATGCCAAAAAGTGGTGTTGTGAAAAAAAATCATCATTTCACTTGTCAAAAAATGCACTATACATATTGCTAAGTTTTTAGTAGGTTTGGGTGTCAATACATCTAATCAAAGAAATTTAACCAAACTACAAAGCCAATTAGATATCTAATATTTGCCAATACAAACTTTTTTTATAAACCTACAACCTACATTCTTAGTTTTCATTGTGAAAACTTAGAATGTGGGTCCTTCCAATATCAAATAGAAGATACAGAAAAGAAGAGAAGCACAACAATGGAAACTTTTCCAAAAGGTTGGAACCAACCTTGTACAATGAGAGGAAAAAAGAAGATATTGAAAAGAGGAGAATCTCATATCTAATTTGTGGCTTCCACTTGTCTACTTGAATCTCCCTCCATCTATTGTTGTTGCAAAGCATCTCTCATCTCTCTTCCCCTTTCAACTGAAAATTAAATCCCATCATTTTGCAAAATGAACTTATCCATATATCTTCAAATGATGGACGATAAATTGTTGGAAAGAAATCAAATCTTTTACTAAACTTCTACCAAAAAACCCCACTATATGGTTCTAATAAAAAAATGTTAGAATAAATGATTAATTTAATTTAATTTATTAAATTACCTTTACTCCCTTCTTAAGATTTCACTTTATGCACATGTGTTTCCATTTAATAATTAAATATTAATTATTAAATGTCATATACCTCTTAGGGTTTCCTTATTAGGGTTTTACGATCTCCTTTATTAGGATTGATACATTGTATTTTCACTCATTCTTCCAGTCTGATAACATATTCTTCCATATTTTTAGAGCCAAACCCTTCCCTTCTCTTGTCTTTTTCTTCTCTATGACAGGTTCTTACATACATGTGTTCTACTAGATCTGTGGATTTGTTCTCATCAAATATTTCATGGTATCAGTCTCAGATCTTATCTAGCTTGTTCTTAGTTGGAGAAAAAGAACAAGGGTTTGACAAAATGGATCTAGCTATTTTAAGGTATATTTTGTGAAAATAGGAGGGTCTCTAAAATTAAAAGCACTTTGAGGTCAAATAGACCTCACAGTTGGATTCAAAGGATGTCAAAACCCTTATTTCCATATAAAACATGACTAAGTTGGTCAACTTTGCATTCTAAGGCAAAAACATTTTTGCCTACCATGGTTGTACGACCCTTACAATGCAAATTTGGAAAAATTGTGAAAAAATTTCAAAAAATGTTTTTAAAAAAACCCCTCTTCTGTAGTTTATTCCATGTATCTATCTCTGTCTCTTTGCCCCTTTTGATTGAAATATGAATGTACTCTTTTTTCCCAAATACAATTTCCTAAGATTGTGTAAAAATCAACATTATTTCACTTTTTTTTTTCTAGATTTATAAATCAATTTTTTTTATCAATGCAAAAGTTCCTAAGATTACTTTATTCATTTACATACATGTGATATTTAAAGAATGTAAACATGAATAGATTTCTGCATACTTAGTTTGGTATGAATAGTTTTGATTGAATGCAAGGATAATTGCTTGTGTGAATTCAAGACATGAATGATTAATTTAATTTAGCACAAGTATTATGCAAGTGTGTATGCATGCATGTAAAGTAGTTCACATAGTGAACTGATATACATACATACATGCACATATGCATATGATCATCATAATCAGTTATCCTTGAATCTGACCAAAGCTATTATATATGAACAAGAGACATGTGTTTAGAAGGGAAAAAAAAAAAAGAATATTTACATAGGCACCTCTTCTCCCCTTGAAGAAAATTGCAAAGAAAGGGCACAAAGATCACAAAGGCATGGCATGGAAACAAAATATAGTGATCACATAGGAACAACAACAAAATCCTAGATCTCCACTGATCTCCACCAACGTTCAGAGTTCTCCACCCTCTTTCAAATGTAGCTCCCCACAATCAATCAAAAAAAATGGGGAATGATTAATTTCGTGTTTTCTTTTCTTTCTTTTTTATAATCCATAATCCACAAGATCTCTCTATATATATACATACATGCATACATACATATATATACCTACATACATACATATGTGTATACACACACACACACACACACATAAATTAATACATATATATATATATATATATATATATATATATATATATATATATATATACACATACATACATACATAGATATATACATGCATATATACATACATACATGAAAAGAACAATGCACTTTCTAAGAGTTTATAATTGTTCAACATAATTATTGTTTTACAAGAAAATATGCCTATGAAAGAGTTACAACACACTATGAAGTTAATTTTACATAAGGTACAGGAAGATATTCAAAAGTCTGATAATCAAAATTTAAGACATGAGAACGAAGGAGAAGGAGCGGCTTTAGAAAGAGATTGTATGGTAGAAAAAATGGCTAGACAACATAGAGGATATTATGGAAACCACTGGATAGAATCCAAGAAAGTCTTGTAGTAGGTACAATGACATTGGAAACACGAGTTATATTGGTCTAGTTGTTGATTAGATGGGTTTTTTACTTCATTATTATATGATCCAATGGTAATGTTACTTATTATTTTGACATACTTGAAAACATTATTATTATTCATTATTATATTTATATACATACATGAAACAATAATGCACTTTCTAAGAGTTTACAGTTGTTCAACAAAATTAATGTTTTACAAGAAAATGCACCTGAAGAACTATTATCTTAGAGGCAAGAACATGGTGTTGAAATAGTATAGAAATTTCTTGACATGAGAGGTCTGCAAGTGAGGCTGTTGACCAATCTTTAAAATGTGAATGTTGAAATGAAAGCTATCGATGATCAAACACCTATGCCAGAGTTACAACACAATGTAAAGTTTATTTTAGATAAGGTAGAGGCATATATTTAGAAGATTGATAATTAAAATTTAAGGCATGAGAATGAAGGAGAAGGAGAGGCTTTATAAAGAAACTACACAATAGAAACAACAACTAGACAACATAGAGGATATTATGGGAGCCACAAGATAGAATCTAGGAAAGTGTTGCGGTAGGTACTATGACGTTAAAATTGATTGCAAGTGTCTTTGATAATTTATAGTCCAAATATCAAATGCTTATAAGAGTGTTTCAAATATTTCCATAGTCTCCCTACAATGATCCTAAGTATCAAATGCTTATAAGGGTGTTTCAAGGGTGGGAACCACTTCAACATCCTATGCATGGTTTAGAGGTAATGTCATTATGGAAAAGGCTTCTACAAGGGAATGAACCTCATGATTATGGAATTTACATAGAAGTAGAGCTTGCTTCTTCAACTCCTTACACTAAACTCTTCATTGAAGTTATTCTTCAGTTCCTTGCATATGCAATTTTATCACCTTGAAAAACTGGATTTGATCCTCCTAGTTAGGAATAGTTGATTATACATTTTATTGTACCTAATCTGATGATAGTTCTATAGGAATTTGTAATCAACCCATATAATCAGCAACTAGACCCATTTAACTATGTTATGGCTTGTTTCTTTCTAAAAATATCTACTATGATATGTTTTTGTAAAATTTCTTGTGAACTCTGCCCATTTTTTCAGGTCTACATTATTTTTGTGGATGATCTTGAGGTAAGTCACTTAGCACAGGTTGAGTGAGTTTTATTGTTTTATTATTTGGATTCTGGAATATGTATGTAGTTGGATCAGATTTTTTGTTATGCTAAGATGTAATAAGCGCCTTTAAAAAGATCTCTAGATATACATGTTTAAAAAAAAATACAAAGAGATACCTATTTAGAAGGAAAATAAATGAACATTTACATAGCTCCATTGAAGAAAATTGAAAAGCTAGGGCACAACATGAAAATGAAATCTTAGAGCAAGGGCACAGAGATCACAAGGGCATGACATGGCAACAAAATAGAAAAGTAAGGACACAACAATGAAATCATAGAGCAAGGGCATGATAAAAAATGTAGATATCACAAGGGCATGACAACCAAATCATAAAGCAAGGGTACAACAAAAAAATGCAAAGATACAAAGCAACAAAATCACAGAGAAAGGGCACAATGCACAAAAAAATGTAGAGATCACAGCAATGATATGCACCAATGACAAGGGAATGACAACATTTAGAGATCTCTACCCTCATTTAGAGATCTTCATCCTCTTTTGCGTGTAGCTCTCCACAATCAAAACAAATGGAGAATGAGTTATGTTTTCCTTTTATTTTTGTTTATACTAACAAAAGCATCACAATTATGATTGCAACTTTGGTATTGCGACGACGTCAAGGACAATTGCCAAAAAAAATGAAAATGACAACAAATTACACTGTTATCACAAATTTTCATCACAATTTGACCCTAAATGTTGTAATGATTAAACCCTAGGCAAGGGATTCCACCAATTAGAAAATTGGAAGGTCTAAACAAATAAAGGATTGACTCTAGATCATTGATTTGGATCTAGAAGGTTTAGCCAATATTATATTTAAGGAGGGTCTATGACCTAATTTAGAAAGGTTATGAAGGTTGTTGTGTCCATGTGATGTGTGAAGGACTAGATGCATGCAAGGGCAAAGGTGGATCAGAAAAAGTAAAGAGACCAAGTAGAGTAGTGAAGTGCAGAGATATAGACACATTAGATCAAAGAGGTGATCAATTTATGAACAAAGGAGATTTGTTATCTTCATGGTAGTGCAAACCAGAGGATTAGGTACTAATATATTTTAATAGGTGTAACCAAGGTTTAAATCTCTTAAGAGAGGACTTACTTAGTTTTACGGTTAAATCCTTTAATTAAGGTAGACTATATAAGTCTCATAAGCTCTTAACAGGATAGACCCCTCAAAGGGTAGATCATCAGAAGTGATCAAACTTGTAGCCCTAATAGGTGAGCTTTATTTTTGTAGTAGTTAAGATTTGTAGGTGTCATCCACACTACAATTTTACCTTCAAATTGGAGGGTTTCTACCTAACCAAATATTTGTGTTTATGTTTTATGAGTTACTTTACATGTTTGTAGGTTATACATGAAATTAAATGCTAGATCTGATTATGTATCATAGTAAATGTTCATTTGATATATGATATTAATGAGATAAGGGTTTATGGTGAAGCTATAAGATTTGATACATGTTTGAAATGTTAAAAGTTTTATAGATCCTAATTCACTCCCTCCCCACTCTCAATATCTTACTTTCCCTATTATATTTCTAACAATTGGTATCAAATCATTGGTTCTCTTATCAGAAGTTTAACCACTTGAGAGACAAGATCTTGGAGATGGAAGCCTATAAACTGGGAAAGACTAACAGAACAAAAAGCTTGATTTGCAAATTACCTTGGAACAAGTCAAAGTCACTAAAGAGAAACTTTGTAAGGTCCTAAAATAAAGGAAGGAGATGGCACTCAAACATAATGACACACAATAAAAGGAAGAAAGCATTGAGTACATATGCAATGAAGGTAGATCTAGTGATAGTGATGCAACAATACCAAATTTATTGGAGACAACAATCTAAATGAAGAAATAAAACAACTAAAGAGAGAACATGAAGTGATATCAGTAAGACCATGTGAAGCCATAAAATAGAAGGGAAATGTTGAGGATGACAAAGTTCTAGAAGAAGAAAACATTACATAGTTGACTAAAAGACTAGATGAAAATATTAGTGAGGTACAAACCCTAACACACAATCAGTTTGACATGGTAAATCAGTTACCAATTCTTAATCATGAGTTGGTTAGAAAGGATCTTGAGATTGTAAATCCAAAATCTGAAAATGAAAGATTGAAGAATGAGCTAAAATTTGAAAATAATTTCATGGAAAGGCTAGATAAACCTAAGGAAGCTATAAAATTACTAAATGAACTGATGAATGCACCTAGAATACCTAATGGCACTTCTGGACTACGCTATGTCGATTTCCTATCAGGTGTCGAGCAAGGAGAATCATCAAGGTAAGGAGAACAAAGGAATGTTAATGTCAAGCCAAAGGACAAGAAGCCTACATGCTATCATTGTGGAAAAGCATGTCATACAACAAACATGTGCATGAGAAAAATTGGTAAGTCAAACCCTAAAACAAAATTTGATGGTTATTACTTTAAGTGCAACAAACAAGGTCATCAAGCACACGAATGTAGATCAAAGGTCAACAAAGCACCAACTACTTCTAGATTTTAAGGTTACTAATATACTCGTTAGAAGCATGGTCATAAGTCACAAGATTGTAGATCTAAGGCAAAGAACAACTAGAAACCCAAAGGAAAAGGCAAAGCACCTAAGAAAGGTAATACCACTGGTACATTTGGGTCCCATTTTTTACCTAAATTTTTTACGGAAGGCCAATTCGGCTTGTCAAATTCACTTTTTTAAAAATATGATCCTGAAAACATTGATATTTTGACAATACTTAAGTATCTTGTCAAAAATTTGATAGAACTTAAGTTTATTGTCAAAATTTTGACGATGGTTAATTACTTTTGTCAAAATTTTGACATTTTCGGGATATAAAGAAAAAAAAAAAGTGAAACTTCATTTTGTTTTCACGTGACAAAGTGTAGGTGCATGGGAGGATTGAAGGGGAAAACACTACTCAACATCATGTAAGGTGAGTAAAATTTATTAAATTTTGATTGTTTGTGTTAATGTGATACTAATCCTCCCCTACTTATTGGCCATGTTTGTATTGTGAATGCAAGAAAAGAAAGAAAACCAAAAGGAAAAGGAAGAACTTTGCATACAAAATGTTACAGGTGTGTGGCTTATAGGTGCATATCTTGTTTCTTGTTTATTTTCATCCAAATCAAGTAATATTATAGTCAATGCCTTTTGTAATCATGAGAAGATGATGTCAATTCACCTTTAACTTGATTGAAAACTAAACTAAAATGCTTGATAATTTTGAATATTTGATCCACCCCAATCATTTTTTATCATGAAAATTGTCCTCATAGCTATAGAAAGGTTGTATAGGAAACAACACAAATCAAATATTTAAACAATGGTATAATAACTTGACCTAAAACAACTAATTGTATCTTTTTAAAACTCAGCTAACATACCATGAATTTTGTCGTAATCATTTTTCTTCCAAACCATCTACCATGGAGAGCATGTTGTACACCAACTGCAGATTTTGCACTGTTAAAATATAAGTATACATGACCAGCACTATACCTTCCACACAAAAAATGTGCCTTCAAAACCAAATGAAGGATAATATCTATGACTTCAAAAATAATGATGTAAAGGTAAGTGCACTACATTTGGTACTCAACCAATTGTGGGAACCTTGGAAGCTTGTAGGGTTAGAGAAGAGAGCCAACAACCTTGAGATAAATGGTTTTGAATAATATTAAATAAAACTCAAATTTCTTGATTAAGCAATAGCTTTTGGAGATATCTGTATGAAAAATCATCTTCAATTTTTCTAACCACCACAAACATGAACATATCATTGATGATGCAGGAGCATCCTTGGTTGGCTAGCAATCCTACATGTTGGTGTGGTTTAAACTTGAAGTTGGAGGACTTTGTCAAAGAATGAAGGGTGACTCGATCGATACTGAGTTGGTTTGGTTCATGTGTTAACCTAGTAACTCGGTTAATGAAGATCTTCGATAATGCATGGAGCATCTTAGTTAGTGAAGAAACTCGGTTAGGTCTAGTAGAATGCTAACACTCATCATGGTTTTCTCTAACACTTAGTTTGTTCTTGGTCCCAATGGTAACCAAGTTATCGGTGAACTAACTTTTGGCATTTAATTTGTATATGGGTATTTAATTTTTGTTGCAGTTGACATGTGGCTTATGTAAATGTCTAATGTAAGGGTTTATCTTAATTTGTAATGGGCTAGGCTGACTTGTGGCTTCGTTGCATATAAGTAAGGGTGTTTTGTGGAGTCTTAAGGGATTTTTTGGTAGATCATTTAGCTTGGAGAAGAGGATGAAGT
Organism: Cupressus sempervirens; assembly: GCA_028749045.1. Lineage (NCBI taxonomy): Eukaryota > Viridiplantae > Streptophyta > Pinopsida > Cupressales > Cupressaceae > Cupressus > Cupressus sempervirens. Next base: position 814,557,873 of record CM053789.1, read on the forward strand.
GGAGGAACAAACTTTTAAGGACTAATAGTGAAGGCTTTGTAAACTTGGAGATTTCTTAGTGGGCTTGCAAGCACAAGTTGAGATTTCCTTGGGGTTTCCCACTAGAGTGTAGATCTGGACTAGTTGGGATTAGGATTGTGATTTGGATCTTGAGGGATCTTATCAAAATATTTTGTAATTGTTTTTGTATTTGGCCCTTACCTGGAAGGTCTTATAGTTGGGCACATTGCATGTAAATTATTATATTTTATGATTAAAGAGTTGTGATTTGGTATTAGATCTTGTATTGTTGTTGTGTTTCCATTGTGTGGTTATTTACAAGGATCTAAATTACCTCAAGTAGGGGTATCCTTGGATTCTTTCTGCATTAGGTAGTATCAAAGCTTAGTTGTTCCTAAGTTTGTAGACTAGGCACTAAAGTTGAGGCAGTTTGCACTAGGACTTGGGTGAAGGATGGAAGAGAATGTTGATCTTGTGGAGTTGATTGATCTTCTAGATTTGTGGATTGGTTCCAAAAGGTTTACAAAAATCTTTGAAGATGCCTCCAAGAATATTATACCCTAGGGAAATTGATGATCTTATTGTTGACGTGGAAGAAAGGATCTCATAAAAGGTTAAATAGGTTTTAGATTTGAAATGATGGAGGTTAAAGCCAGTTTCAAATCTAAGATTGCATTGATGAAGAGTGACATGATTTCTGAAATTATGAGTGCTTTAGGTGGTGTACCTCATAATGTAGGTACTGAAGATGGTTATGAGGAAGTTTCTAAAGACATTAAAGTTGTTGGATCAAGTGGTGAGGATAGAACTGATCATGTGGAGAGACCTATTGGAACAAGGACTGGTTAGTTTGGTAGAACTGGATCTCAAATAAGGTTGAAGTATAAGATGGAGGTTCCTAATTTATTAGGTACTTTGACTCCTAAAGACCTAATTGATTGGATTGGTGAATTGGAAAACCATTAGAATTCTTTAGAATAATTAAGAGGGGGGTGAATCAGTTATCCAAGGTCCAAATGTACAAATAAAACTTTACACAACTTAGTGAACCCATATCCATAAAACATATTCATCATGCATGCATTCATTAGATCATACACTCATTTAAACTTGTAGGTTATTGTCAAATCAACTTTGTAGAAATATTAACATGAAATATAACATATTCAATAACACATTTCACACAATGATTTTATGTAGAAACCCAATTTGGGAAAAACCACCATTAACATGCTATTCATTCTCACTCTTCTAAAGTGATGCCCTGTGAAAGGCCAACCCTATTAAAGGTTACAATACACACTATTAAATGTGACTTGGTTAGAGGATTTCAATCACCATGATAGGTGTGAGCCTTGTTAGAGGAGTTTATATCATTCACTTGGAATGTCACCTGTTTAGATGATTTACAAATGATTGTTAGGTCAACCTTAATCCAAAGGATTTACCCTAGACTGGTACAATAATTAGAAAGTAATAGTAAGGCTTAATCTAATAAAAACTTAAAACTCACTTGCAGATTAAAAATCTCTATTTCAATCATCCATTCTTATTGGCTTTCACACACTTCAGCTCTGAAAGCTTGTTCACATTTCAAGCATTCATACTCTTAAGCCTTCTTACTTTTCTTGCCAATTTTAGTCTCTTTTGTTTGGTCTCTGAATGAAGAAATACCCTGAATGAAGAAATACCCTAGACTCCTTGTCTTCCTTAGGTTCTAACACATGACAACCTTTTCTTCTGACCATTCATCTCTATAAATAGAAAACTAAGATATTTTATCGTTCATCTCTATCGTTTTTTTTAGGGTTAGGTAGGATTAGGTAGGATTCAATGAACCCACCTATATTTTCATTTTTTTCTGTTCTAGAAACTTCTCCTTCAATCCTATTTGAATTCATCTCAAAATGGTTTACCATGAATTCTGTGCCACCAACTCATCATAGTTATCTTCCACACACTTCACAAAATTCAAGAAAACAAAATAGTCTCTTAGATTTGTCAATTTCATGATTTAACGTGAATATTGACACTCAACATCAATATGTTGTCACTTAGCTTCCATACTGGCTCTTCCCCTTGTCATCAACTAGCTCACTTGGAAAACACTAAAGTTTACTAGTGTTCAACATCAACTAAACTTTACTCAGCTTACATTGTATCACTCGATATACACTACACTTTGACTTTGCTCAGCTCCAACTAATTTTCTAGTTGGTGTTACCATTTTTTGCCTCCTACCAAAAATTTGAATTTGAACACTTGAGCCCTCCCAACGGTCACCTTCCATCTTTAATATTATTTAAAATGCCTCAAAAATATCAAAAAATAAAGAATTTAAAACCTATGGTATTTCCTAATTTTATTTTGACTTGCCCACAACTTTTCGCACAGTCAGATCTTGCCCAGATCTACAGTGGCTTCTTCCCCACATTTTGGAAATGCACTACCTTTATGTAATGCAGGGAAGCCCCTTTGCAACACATGGATTGTGGGTCTATGTTCTTCTTGTGGGCCGTAAAATACAAGGTGGCTGGCTGAGCTGGCGATTCTATTGGTGCCTGCTTTCCCGCATTTTGAGCTTCGTTAGACTTTCTGACAATGCGAGAAAGTGCCCTGGTGACACGTGTCCATATGAAATCACAGAGGGTAGTTACACAGGTTTAGAAAGCATGTATTACAAGCACCGTCAGATCTCCCAGGATCAACGGCTGGTGTACGCCTGCAATAAGGAGTTGCGAGGAAATTAAACAATGCAGGTATGGGCCCTTGCAACACATGGCATGGTGTGACATCATGGGCCCACTTTTCTCAGGAGGTAACAATGGCTCGTCTTCCATGGCATTTTCCAGGCAAGTCATAGCACGAAGAGGGCATTTCATTGGCCCATCCAGCTGACTAGGTATGCAGTCCTACAAAATTATGATCACCATAGATTTAAAGAAGATCAAGGGATGGCACTTTCCTGGATTATGAAGTTGCAAGGAGATTAAGGAATGCAGGCAAGTGCCTTGTTGCCACATGTCCTTGTGGGGCCAGGGTTATTCTATATGCTGCAAGATGATACCAGGTTGGATGCCAGGTTGTGCTGAGTGTTTCGTGGACCCAAAAAATTTTGAGAGGCAAGCACAGTATTATAGGGATCTTTCACAATGCGAGGACTTTAAACATTGCAGGGAAGTACCTAAGCAACACGTGTCCCAGCAGGCCCGACCAAGGTATAAACAATTAGCATTGACAGTTGGACTAGCGATTATGTGACTATCATTGTTAGGATTTTGAGGAGGTGACACAGTTAGTTGGTCAACCGCGTGGGGACTTTGCGGGGTGGTAGACGAAAATAAACTGATTGATCCACGTGGCTCATCCTGGTGCCAAATTTTAGTTGACTGCTTGACCTTGCTGATTCATGAATGAAAACGAAGAGAGATCAAGTTTTCCCACGCGATCTAATCCCTGTGATGAATTCCAACCACCCTCGAATGAATGCTAAACCCAAGAGAACACTCCACCACCCCAGTTGTGATCCATCTACCTGGTCAAGGTAATTTAATGGCACCATTTCTATCTTCTCATGCCCCTGTTCCAATAAAGATCAAATATCATTGCATCTGGATCTGCATGATTGTTCTTGGTAGGACTTAATGGCAGTAGTTGTAGAGTAATGTTAGTTGGAAAATATCTCAGTTATGCCTGAACTATAAAGGCAATTTTTGTAAATTTTGTTAAGGTCGACTCTTCTCTGAATTCTCTGATATTGCTCTACAATTTCATGTGTAAATTCCCTTTGCCTTTGAACTGTATGGAATTCTGCCTTATCTCCTTCAGCCATTGATGTAAAGATCAAGAACTATTTTCCTCTCATTGGTGTTTTGTGGATATCTACAATCTTGTATAATTGTATCTCTTCTAGCCTGTGAATGATATATAAGTGAATCTTCTCTTTCCTTGCGTCATTTATCTGGGTTTTCTCATCTACATGTGATTGTTAGATTAAAACAAGTCTAAATGTGTATATCTTTTGGTGTCATGATGGTTCAATAGTGCATGTATGGGAAGAGATTGGTTTGAACATTCTATTTTGGTGCATTACCTCCTTAGGTTAGAGTAGGTAGATTTTCTTTCATGCTTTCCTTCTCCTTTTTTCGCCCAAGAGTAGTTAGGTGCACCCTGATAGTAAAGGAAGTCAGCCTTCTCCAGAGACTCAACCTCACAGTTCAAGTCCCACAACTTGGAGGTTGTTTCCATGCTTCACAAGGTTGTCCTTAGGTTAAAACTTTGGATGTGGGTGCAAAATTTTGTGACAACAGTTGGCTTGCACTAATTTTTCTCACCACCTATTGTCTACTCAATCAAGCTTGTAGACTCAATTCCTCTTACTTGTTCTTCTAGACTTTGTTAGTGTATCCATCCTTTGCAACTTCAAGTGGATAATAAATGCACTATAACATTATTGTCTTAACTAATCTTTGTACTTCTTTTTCATACCATAACTCAACCTTTCCTCTAGGTGCTTTTATTATCTCATTTTATTAAAACCTCCTCATCAATCAACCAAATGATAGCACTCAAATCATCTAAGTAGTTGTGTTACCAAGAAGTAGCAAGTTGGACATCAGTGACAAAACAATGATTGAAACACATTCTCATGCTTGTATCAATCTTTTTTCAACAATCTCCCTCTTTGGCATTGATGGAAAACCAGTACAACCAATACCCATCAATAATACCAAAAAGAAAATAATTACTTGTATTGAAATCTCTCCCTCTATTAGTAGTTTTCATCTTCTGTATAGATTACAAAATTATGTTTTGATGAACAGACAATCAACTCATCCTTATGACTCCCTCTTGATCACTTCTTATATCTCCCTTAGCATTATCTCCCTCTTACTAGGTAGATGTAATCATTTCTTACTTTGTAGCAATTAGTAGGTACACTAGCTTCCTCTTTGTAGATATTTCATGTTTATTTTTTCTCCCTTGGATTTCTCCCTTTCTTTGTCTTTCTCCCTTTCTTTTCTATCTCCCTCTTTGACAAAAATGCCAAAGACTTTTCATCGTAATATGCAGATATGAATATTTTTCAGTTTCTCCCTCTATCACCTAGCTTGTGACTGATTTGTAGCTCCAACTCTTTGATTACTTTAGGTAGCTTTTAAAGTAAGATCCACTACATCAATGTGTAACATATTTTAATAATCTTAGTTGATGTAGGTCACTTCTTATGTTTCTTAAATAGTCTTGGATAGGGGTATTTCCCCTAGTTTACCTCTTAGATACACATGAGCATCCTTGGGTAATGCTTTTGTGAAGATATTAGCTATTTTCTCTTTTGTATTCACATATTCCATCTTCACCTCATTATCTTGAACTAACTCTCTCAAGTAATGATACTTGATTGTAATGCACTTAGTCTTTGTATGCATCATAGGATTCTTTGATATATTTATAGCACTTGTATAATCACAATAAAGTGTCACGGGTTTAGTGATTTCCTCTTTCATAATTTTTAGTAGTTGTTTGATCCATACAATGTTTGTACAATTTACTGCAACATCAACATATTTAGCTTTAGTAAAAGATTGAGAAATGCAGTTTTGTTTCTTGCTAGTCCATGTAACTAGCCTTTTTCCTAAGAAAAATTCTCCTCCACTAGTACTCTTTTTGTCATCAATATTTCTAGCCCAACCAATATCAGTTTAGGCTCAATTCAAACTTTTCATTTTTCTTGTAGTATAGACCATAGTCTTCTATTCCTTTTAGATATCTCATTATTCTCTTAACAACCATCAAATGATTCTCCTAGGATTACCAGAGAATCTTGCAACTATCCCAATAGATAATGCAATATGAGGTCTACAATGTACTACATATTACAATTTTCCAATTATAGACCTATACAATGTTTGATTCAACTCAGTTGAACCATCATTCTTTGACAATTTATATCTTGTACCCATAGATGTTCTTACTGGCTTGGAATCTTCCAATCCCAAAAAAATCAATATCTCATTTACATATTTTGACTAAGTGATGTATATACGATATTTCATCTGATGTACTTGCAAACCAACTTGATTCCTCCAAACATGGACATTTCAAATTATTTCTTCATTTCATTTGCAAAAGCTTTGGATAAAGTATCCTGACCTCCAAATATGATATCATCAACAAAAATTTTAGATAGTAAACTACCTTTACCTTTCTCTATCTTCAAGTGTAGATTTTTTTATCATTAGTCATCTCAAATCCAATCTTCACAAGATAATTGTGAAGCCTTTCACACCATGCTCTTGGTGCTTGTTTCAAACCATATAAATATTTGTGTAGTCTACATACCATATTTTTGTTGTTAGTATCAATAGATCCTTTTTTTTTTCTATATAAACTTTTTTTTCTAATATGTCATTTAGAAATGCATATTTAACATCCATTTGATAAACATTGAAACCTTGGTATGTAGAGTAAGATAGCAGAGTTCTTTCTCCTTCCACTCTTGCAATAGGACTGAATGTTTCTCCATAGTCCATCCCTTCTTCTTGTGCATACCCCTTGCAAACTAATCTTTCCTTATTCCTTGTGACTTTACCATTTCCATCCAACTTGTTTCTATACACCCACTTGGTGCCAATCACATTTTTATCTTCTAGTTTAAGAACTAGAGTCCATGTCTCATTCTTCTCAATTTGTTCAATATCTTATTTCATGGCTTTACTCCAGTCCACATCTTCTAAGGAATCTTTCATTGTTTTAGGTTCATGCATGCTAAGAAAAAATGTATCATTTCTAAAAAAATTCCTTGTCATTGGTGTAGTAGGGTTATGTCTCTTGACATACTTTGACAATCTTGGTTTTGCTTTGTTTTCCTCATTTGATCTATCAAGTTCTAGATCACTATGGACTTCTCTATTAGTTAATTCAACATCTCTTTCAGGTACACTAATCTTAGAATCAAAATGTGCCATAACTTCATTATGTAACTCTGCACCTAATTTTAGCTCAGTTCCTGAATGCAACTCGGCATTCATTGAATGTGACTTGGCAGTCACTGTAACTTGTCGTTGATTTGAAACTTGATTTCAAACATCTTCATCAGTAGGAATACCTTCATTAAAGTATGCAAATGATTTGTATTCCTCTAGCTCCTTCATAGGTTTGGCCTCATGTACTTCTGTACATTCATCAAATTTCACATTTTCAGTTTTTGCAACTTTGTTAGTGTTAGTATTTAAATACTTATAATCTTTACTTCTTTTGGAATAGCCAAGGAATATACTTTCTTCATGTTTTGCACCTATTTTACCATTCCTAAAATCTTTGAGAGTATAACACTTGCTTCCAAATACCTTAAAATATTTTACATTGGGTGAGTAACCATACCATAGTTCAAAAGGTGTTAAATGAGTACCTTTCTTGACTTGTACATGATTCAAGGTATAGAGAGATGTACTTACAACCTCTCTACATCATTTCAAAGAAACATTCTTCTCCATCATGAGTGTCCTAGCACAGTTCATTATAGATGTGTTCCTCCTTTCAGCAATTCTATTTTGTGGAGGGGTTCTAGGAGCAGATGTTTGTCTTTTAATTCCTTTGTCATTACAAAACATATCAAATTCATTTGATGTAAATTCTCCTCCTCTATTAGATCTCAAACATTTTAGACTTTTTCCTTTTTCCTTCTCAACTCTTGCTAAGTAACATTTAAACATTTGAAAAGCATTAGAATTTTTTTTGAGAAACATAATTGTCATCATCCTAGAATAATCATCAACAAATAACATAACATAATTATCACCTTTGTAGCTTTGCACATCAATTGTTCCACACAAGTCAGTATGAACAATCTTCAAAATTCCTCTAGAGATATGAGTCTTACTCTTAAAACTAAACTTTGTCATTTTGACCAACTGGCTTGTTTGCAAATTATATAATCAAGTTTCTTCAACTTAGGCAAACCTTTGACTCTTCTCATGTTATTGATACTAACCAAGTTATCAAAATTAACATGACATAACCTCTTGTGCCATAACCAAACATCATCAAATTCTACAACTAGAGAAGTAGCATCATCCATATCAAGATAAAATAGATTACCTCTAGTTTGATCACATTTTTTCATTAGTTTTCCGTCAGTGTCATATATTTTAGAAATCTTTTTCTCAAACTCAACCTTACAACCTAAATTATTCAGTTGTGACACACTCAAATAATTATAGTTAAATCCTTCAACATAATAAGCATTGTCACATAAAATATTTTTTGTGAGTTTGACCAAACCTTTTCCTTTTATCAAATAGGGTTCATGACTACAAAACCTTATACTATTTCCATCATAATAATTCAAGGTAATGAAATTAATTTTATCTCCAATCATGTGATGTGAACACCCACTATCAATGATCCATCTATCATTCTTATTTACACAAGACACTAGTGCAGTTGCCTCATCCTCATCAAAATCATCCTTCATTGCAACATACACCACTTCATCATCATGATCATCAGATTCATCTTTAGTTTTCTCTTTTGCAATCTATCAAGACTTCTTGCCTTTGTCTTTGTAATCTTTGTTGTCATCATCTCTTCTACTTTTGTATTTGTCTCCACTTCTATTATTCTTCTTCTCTAGACATCTAGAAGCAATATGACCAACCTCATTGAAATTAAAACATGTGATAGGTAACTTACCTTTGAATTTTCCTTTAGGTTTGTGAAATATCCTTTCTGGTAGTGCTTCAATTTTTTCTACATCCTCTTCATATGTATCATTGTCATTGGAAACATATTTTACCATTTTCTTCTTCTTTTCATTATGTTCCTTCAATGACAGCTTAACTTTGAAAGAAGATTCTACATTGTCAAATTTGAAGTTGTCAAAATTAGATAGCTCAAAAGTAGTGAGCCTACCTACCAGACCTGCAAGAGTCATATTAGAACCTAGTATACATCTCAATTGTTGTATTGTAGAAACTCTAATAGCATAGGTGGGCAGCAATGTTCTCAAAAAATTTCTTATTATAGTCTCATCATCTATCTTACCGGTAGATCCTCTTATAGAATTAACTACATCTTTTGTCCTAAAGCAATATTGACCAATATTCTCACCTTGTTTCATTCTCATATCATTGAACTTACCTCTAAGACTTTCAAATTTGGCTCTTAGTACATTTATGTCTCCTCCATAAATGGTGTGAAGAGAATCCCACATTTTCTTTGCACCATCACAACCCTTTATGTCATCAAACTTGGCATAACTTAGGGGAAAGACAATCTCCAACATTGCATGGTTTTGTTCTTTTCTCAATGATAATGGTAGATTATGCATGATCTTCAAGATCTCCTAGGTGTATCTTCATCAAATGTTTCCATTCAAGAAAGTTATCTCTGTTAAGTTTGGATACCTCTCTTTCTGACATCTTGATCTTTTACTTCTAATACCTTCAAACTAGTCCTCTTAAGAAGATGGTGTTGGAAATATAAAGAAGTAACTGAGAGGGGAGGAGTGAATCAGTTACTACCAAAAATAAATTCAACATCCCTTTGGACATCAACAAAAACTAATGCTAAAAACTAAAATATTAATACTCGGCATGCACACAATTAATGTTGTAACTCAGTAAATACTGAATGTACTCCATAATTAATTAACTTTGTAGAACTTAAGATGTTATCAGTGATTATCATTACTTTATCTAAATTACAAACATAAAAGAAATGAACACATATGACACCAAGGTTTAACATGGAAAACCAATTTGGGAAAAACCACAAATTGTAACTAGTTACTAGTTTTCACTCTTCTAAAGTGAGCCATGTTAGGAGCCAACCCTGTTAAAGGTTACAAAACACACTATTAGGTGTGACCCTATTTAAGGATTTAATCACCTCGTTAGGAGTGGTCTTGTTAGAGGAATTTAGATAATTTAACAAAACTACCACCTTGTTAGAGGATTTACAAATAGTTGTTAAGCCAGCTCTATTAAGAGATTTAGATCACTACTATAATGGTTAGAGAGTAACAATGAGATGACCTGATTGAGATGAAATTGAATTATAGATTATAGATCTGTATTCTGGCTTGTACATGATCCTTCTTGATCCAATATATCATTTCAGCTCCTTAAACATATCTTTCTGACCTCCAAATTTTCTTCTTTAGAGCAATCTTCAATGATGGTCCTTTTTTGTACACTTTCATCTCACAACTTGACCTTATACTTATATCCTTCTTATTGTCAAGTCAGCTAGAATACATCTTAGAATAATTAAAATTCATTATCTTATTCGAATGGAATCAATAGATAAATTAATTAAGCTCAATACACCAAAATAAGAAATTCCTTTGTTAGCCAACCCAACTCTGTAGACACTAACTCAAAAATGATTTCCCTGTGTTAACCAATAGAAGCTAGGTTAACACTGCAAACTTGCAATGGTGCTCTAGTAACTGAGTGAACTCAGTTACTACTAATTCCATCCAACCTTTCCTTCATTAACCAAGTGAGCTCGGTTAACACTCATCTTCCACAAACTTTCCCTCAATGCCCGAGTGAAGTCGATATATATTGTCTTTTGTACAAGAATGCTCGACAGACACTAAAAACTATCTTCACTGTCTGAGTGAGATCAATATGTACTGACTGATTATGACATTTATGTAACATCAATGACACCACACAATTAATCAATTGTATCCAAAAATCTCCCTCTTTGGAATTGATGGCAACACAACATATCATAACATGATGAAATTGTGAGAATGAGACTCCCTCTGTCAGTGTGAACTCTTCAACTTCTACTCTATCAGAAAATTTTTGTCTACAACAATCTTCTATCAAGTTCATTCTCCTTTGACATATCTTCATATAACTTCTCCCTCTTTGTAATAACAAAAAAAATCTGAGAGACATGGCAGTAAACTTCTCCCTCTTTGATAAAACATGTCAAAGACAACAATTCTAATAGTATCAATGTAACTTAAATATTGATTCATTTGCAATATGCCCTTGTCAATATTGCATCAACTATTTGATCTTCAACTTTCTCTTGTTGATGCATCACTAAACTTCATTTAGTGAGCTTGAGATAGGGGAATGGCCCCTAGCTTACCTCTTAGACACAAAAATGCATCCTTAGGTAATGTCTTGGTGAATGTGTCTACAATTTGGTCTTTTATATTTACATATTCCAATTTAATTTCTTTATCCTACACCAATTTTCTTAAGAAGTGATATTTTATAATGATGTGCTTTGTTTTGGTATGCATCACTGGGTTCTTTGATATATTGATTGCACTGTGTTATCACAATATATGACTTATGGATCTTTGATCTCTACCTTCATTTCTCCCAACAGTTTTTTGAACCAAACAATGTTAGAATAATTGATTGTTGCAGCCACATATTTTGCTTCTATTGTGGATAGATAGATACAATTTTATTTCTTACTTTTTCAAGACACTAATCTTTTACCAAGGAACAATTCTCCACCACTAGTGCTTTTTCTATCATCAAGACTTCCTGCCCAATTAGCATCAGTAAACACTTTTAACTCAAGATTACCTTCGAGTTTGTACCATAAGCCATAGTCTTAGTACGTTTCAGATATCTCATGATTCTTTTGATTGTCATCATATGGTTTTCTCTAGAAATTTTTGAGAATCTTACCAACATATCAACTGCTAAGGCAATGTTAGGCCTTGTATGTGTATGCGCCCTAAAATGGTTGACTAGACTATGGGACCCCATTATTCAATTTATCAATTTATCAAATTTTCTGAATCAATGGTTTGCAATATTTTATCAAATCAATTCAAATCAATTTCCTTGATCAAATTTGATTATTTAGTTTTTAAAGGTTGATCATTTTATCCTAAGTCTTACTTAATTAAAAGAAAATCTCCCTTTTAATTAAATAAAATAAGTCCCCATTTAATTAAAAGAAAATGACCCTTTTAATTAAATAATTCATCCACATTTAATTAATTAAGAGAAAAGCCCCTCTTTTAATTTAATTAAATATTTCCTATGTAATTAAAATAACTTGCTCCCTTTTAATTAAATAAAAACCTCACTTAAATATCTCTTTTTGATGAAAAAATAAATTAAATAAATAAAAATTAAATAAATATATTTTTTGTTTTCTCTACTCTTAATGTCAGAGTTATCTTTTTCCTCTTTCCACTTTCTTCTCCAACATTCCTCTTTTCTCATTGTTGGAATTTTGTCTCACATGAATCAAACTCTATTATCTCATTTTGGTTGTGAGAAGCCTCTCACCTCCATATTTTCCTTTATAAGGGAGAGCCATCTCCTCATTTTGGACATCTATTATTATTCTATTGTTATGATGTACGTTTGGAGAGCAATTTTTGAAGAAAGAGATTCAATACTAAATCTTTTTGTGGAGAACTTATATCTTCTTGTCTTCTTCTGTCATGCATCCATGGCTTCCATCATGAGTTTTCATCCTTGCATTTGCATATTAGCTTAGATCCATATTTTTTTTCATAGATTAGTATTGCATTGTTCTTACATTTCCTTTCTTGCATTTTTTTTCATTGTTATCATTTAGATTAGTTTTCATCTCCATTTGCATGCATATTGGATCCTTGAATCTCTTATTTCATGGTGTACTTGCATGGGCACAAACTAGGTCAAACTGAGGGCCTCCATTACAAACTCTTACACTCCATGAATAGAGAGCTATGAACCGCCATTCGAGACCTCATTCTTGAGCAATCTTAGATATAATGACTCATAGAAGTGTACCCACATTTCTGGCATACATTTTTGGCACCCACCGTAAGACAACCCACCTTTACTTGCTAGTTTGGGACATTTTTAGATCCAACCCCCTTGTATGGATTTGTTTGGAGACAAAAAAATCTTAGATCTGAAAGATTTGATTATATCTCCCAAATGGCTAGGTATTTTGATCTAAATTATTTTTGCAAGGTGAAAACATATCAAAGAAGCTTCAGTCCAATTTTCAAATTTTTTTCAAGGTATTTTCGATTTTTCATGATTTTTCCTTGATTTTATAGGAAAAACCATTTTTAGGAGTAAATTAGTAGATTTTTTGGAAAAATTTGCATTTTTGGAAAATTCCCTAAATTCTAAATAGAGTTTGTTCTTTGTATTTTGATTTTAGAGATCATATTAGGGATCAATAATTTGATTTGCAAAAATTGATCTATTTTGACAAAATGGCTCCCCGGGGCACAAATTAAAAGATCTTTTCAAAATTCTAACATTTTTTGGAAAGCTCTCTAATTTTTGACAGGGGGTCTATTTTTTGCATTTAGGGCTTTGGATCTAAATTCATATCATATAGGTCCAATCATTATGACTAGTTCAAAAATCAATTTAAAAAAGGGTATTTAATGAATAGCTTGCATTTAATTTTTACAATGGATCAATGCATGATGTGAGATTTCATTTGGGTTATTTTTTAATTATTATCACTCTTAAAAATTAGATTTTTAGATCTAACCCTAGGTTTGCATAAGTTGGATATATATCACTTATCTTATGTTTGCTTGTTGCTTCATTCTTTGCGAGCAAGCATTCAAGCATAAATGAAAGGCACAACAAGGAAAAGACACATTGCAAGAATTACCAAGTATTTCGTTTGATCTCTATAACATTTGGATTTGGAACTAAAATGAACATCTCATGTGTTTGGCTTGAGTTCTTTTACATGCTTTCATAGATTCACACTTCATTTGGTGCTCTAAAATTGGATCTAAATTTGATTTCATACATCTATATTTCACATAGTAATTAGGCCCTATGAACACTATTTGGGAGATCTTGAGAGACTGAACTTCATTCGCTTACTTTACATGTGAAGCTCTTCTTGACAAAGGATCCCCTTGTAGTGAAGGATATTTTTTATTATCTCGCTATTCCATTTGGATTTTTCCTCAACATCCATTTGTCCTTTCTCTTTTTATATTAGTGGTGTTTGTTGTTGGATTTTCCAAATAGTTGATGAGGTGATTTCAAATTAGAATGTCAAAGAATCTTGTTAGCTATGTTTGGGTAAGGTGAAGAGGCTAGAGGAGTATGCTATGTTCTCTTTTAGGCACATCAAAAACTTAGAACCCTTGAATCCAAACCAAGTCCCCATGTGGTACAACTTTGTGAGTCTTCCTTGATAAGAGAGGGTTAACCATAGAGGACATTCCCTTTATTGGGTCAACCAAATGGATGGAACCTCAAGCAATAATAGCTATTTTTTATGTGGTAGTAGCAACCGCTATATAAATGTCTTTGTGAGAGAAATCCTCATGGGTGTATTCTTTTGTTGGGCTATCAAATCCCCTCAGTATCTTTGATTGATTAAATTCTTAGAATATGTCAAAACCCTAGTGCATCAGGAATTGATTTTGCACACTCTAGATTGCAAAAGCTACAGAGTTGAACATTACTAAGAACCATAGTGCTGCCAAATTTTCTTTTCTAGGACTATATGTGTGATTGGAAAATATTTTGAGAACATACACAGTAGTGGTTCTAGGGATTAGATTTGTACTCTGATACTATTCTTGTCCATGTGCAAGGTTGCTTTGTCCCTTGCTCATTGCTTGAAGACATTTTCTTGTAATCCCTTATTGCTATCTTGTGTGCCTAGTTAATGATTAAAAATCTATTGATACACCTAGTTGGACACTTAAAGTTAATAAAAACTTATTTCCTGAGCCGAGACTTTATGACCAAACTACTTTGTTTTCTTATTACTTTCAATCTGCCTAGGTTGATCCAGTTTAGATTAGGCTACTTACGCCATTGTTAGAAGCCTGTTTGCACCTTGGGTTATTGTGCTTTAACGTCTTGAATTATTAATCATTGATTTCATAACAGACCTTTTTTGGAGTTGGTGACTTAGAGACAATCCTTATTGAGAAAGATACACCTTAGATTCTTTGATATTACGCTTGAAAAGTCTTAGTAATTTCTTGTCCACCCACTTTCATCAAAATTTAATTTTAATTATTTATAATTTGGGTAAACCATCCTCCTGGTCCATATGTGCTAGGGTATTCACCCAAAGTTGTGGGCACCTCTGTGGCAGTGTTGGTTTACACCTATTGCAATATTTTATCTTATCATTTCTCTTTTGGACAAGTTAGTGCTTTTACTATCCTAGTTTGGTGCCAACGTTTCTTAGGGTTATACTATCAACTAGTACATTTTCTTTCATGTTGGTTACAAGTGCTATTACATGTTGCTCAACATTCAAATGATCTCAAATGGTACCAAATTTCCTAAAATAACTCTTGGTCTTCTTTCTTCTTCATCTTCCATGTCTTTCTAATCTCCCATTTCCATTCTTCCTCTTCTTCATGTCTTCTTGATTCTTTTCCTCCTATTATCATATAGTCTACCTTCTTCTATTCATCATTTCTCTTCTTCCATTCTTGATTCTTCTTCTTCTAGAACCATGGATCCTGAATATCTTGTTAGGCACCCTCATTTGAGCATGGATGAACTCGATCTCCTTCTTAAATTTGAAAAGTATTGTTACTACAATAGATATATGGATGTTAACCTTGTGAGAAAAATAATTGAAAAAGGGAGGAAATCAGATGTTCTTGCTAGGATCATAATATCCTTCTTCCAAATATTCCTTATCTTCCAAGTCTCACCTTGATTCTTCTAGATATCGTTCACATTATTCATCTTCTATGTCTTATCAAGATTCTTCTAGATATCATTCACATTCTTCATCTTCTAAGTCTTATGGTTATTCTTCTAAATATCATTCGCATTTGTCATCTTCCAAGTCTTACCACGATTCTTCTAAATATCATTCATCTAGGTCTTCACCTACCTCTTCTTCATGATATCATTCTTCTTCTACTTCTACCAAGAGTTTTATTCCTCTTATTGAGACATACCATAATGAAGATCATAAAAAGTCTTGTGATATGCCGATCTATAATGCCTATAGTGACAATGATTATGATGATGATGACTATTATATTCCTATGCATCCTAAAAGTCCTAGTCCTATGCTTGTGTTTAAATGGGATGAGTCGCAAATAGATATTGATGGTAATCCATATGACTCAAATCTTGAAAACAACATTGATAAATTTTGTGAACAATACCCAAATGAAAAATTTGCATTTTTTTAGGAAGAGAAAGCATTTTTTGCTGCTGAAATAAAACATCAATGCCATAAGAGTTTCTCTTCTAAGAACCCTCATGCTAAAAATAAAGATTACACTCTTGAGAAAGATTGTGTTAATGTTTAACCTTTGTCTTTTGATGCTCCCCTTCCATCTTCTACATCCCCTAATGATTCCGAGTCTCTTAACTCTTATACCAAACCTTCATCCAACAAAGATCCCAATACTTTTCATGTGGTTCCCTATAGTTGTCCTCAAACGCTACCTCTTAAAGAAACTCAAGCTAACCTCCCCTTGGCTACAAATACTTTTGATAATGCTAAACCTAAAGATCCTAAGCCTTCATGCACTATAATGCCTACGTCAGCTAGTCCTCCATCATCTATTCCAAAGTCTTCCATACAATTTCAACATGCTTCATTCTCTTTAGGAGTGGCTTCATGTCAAGAGGTCTCTAAAAATGATAAATAAAAGAATGTAAAGAAAGATCAAGATCAAGAACCCTCCATGTCATCCAATTATTTTCACGATGTCTTTGATCCATTTCATGGTCTTTTTGATCCTCTATGCCCTTCCTCATTCATTCACCATGTCTTAACTCTTCTCCTAAGAAAGATCAAGCTACTATTTACACTATTGAGCTTATTGACAATCAAAATTATCTTAATATAGTTATGGCTTCCAAAGATGATACTTCTACTTAGGTTATTAAAAATAGTGTTGCTACTTCCAGTGTTGAGCCTATTGGAAATCAAGAGAAAAACTCTACAATTATGCTATCCAAAGATCCTTGTCAAGATCAAAGTCTTTCATCTTCTTGTTCTACCACTCCATCTTCCCTTCCACTTTCTACTCTTCCTAAGTCTTCTCAAGCCTCAAGTACTCCTATAAAAGAAGTTACTCCTATTCAAGGTGTTCATGATCCTATTGAAAATCTTGATGCTCACTCTAAAGATGTTGATGTCCTTGATTGTCATATAGATGTTGATGAACTTATTGATTACCCTTTTGCATCTTCCACATCCATCCTTGGACCTCACCCACCAATACTAAATTCTTCACATCTTCCTTCCATCTTGGGTCCTTATGTCCCTTCACTTTGCCCTCCCAACTCTCCTAATTCATCATCCATCTTGGGTCCTTACATACCTCCCTCTCCTATATTTCCTCAAGATCAATGTAGAAGCATATCCTTGAATCCTTTTCATCCATCCACTTACCTAAACCAATCATATCATCCTTCTTCCACAAGTCCCAAGTCTTTTGGAAGTAACCTAAATGTTCAATACAAGGAAAAGAAGCAATTCAAGAATCCATATAAAAAAGAAGACCACCATGTCTCCTCTAATCGACATGGGGGCATAAAGTCAAAAGAGATATCTAAGAAAAAAATATAAGACAAGTATGGGTTCAAAAATCCATCATTGAATATATTATTTTTAAATCATCAAAAAGAAATGAAAAGAGGCCTACAACTATATGGATTCCAAAGTCTCTCTTGACAGAGTCTAATGTTGAACAACAATTGAAATTGACAATCAAGCTTCCAAAGAATTCCACTTCATCTTCTTCCAAAAGAATTCTTCCATTCCATGTACCTAAACCAAAACCTCTTCTATCCACTCACCATATTACTTCATGTATTCCTTCATTTACATTTTCTCCATCCTCTAGCCACCCTTCAAGGTGTGTTTTGATGTTGATCTTGCCTTCATTTCCATCTTCCAATCTCACTTGCTTTGCACAAAGTCATCTCTTACATTTTTGTCTTCCATCTTCATTTCCCTAGAAACATCTTTGATCATATCATTTCAACTCCTTTGCATGTCATGGTTTAAACTTTCAAGGAGCATTATCTAAAAATATTGACTTCTTCCAAAAAAATTCAAAAAAAAAAAAATTTAAAAAGAAAGAAAAAAAATGAAAATTTTGAAAATGTGCCTTGTTGAAAACTTGGTAATCAAGCACCTTGGTAGCCTTGGATAATTACCATGATGAAAACCTGACAATCAGGCATCATGCTTAGTTCTTCTATGTCTTTTATCCATTCTGTCTTCTCTTTGATCTTGATAATGTTGACCTATACACAAACATTTGGCTATCTTGTGAGCTATCTTATTATGATCTTGTTTTCATTCCTTTCATGTTTAGCCTTCATATCTATTTTCCTCCATTCATTCTAGTCTTTCACTATCCTTTTCCCATTTACCCTTTTGGTCTTGATCTAATAAAAAAGAGTAAAATATGATTCTATGAAGCCTCTTGACATGTCTACTCCTTTGAATTGTATCTTTCCAACTTTTACATTATGATTTCATGAATTATCCTATGTTCGCCTTTCATTACTTGTCCAAATGTGCTTTGGAAAAATTGGAGGAATTAGTCCTTGAAGATCACTTTCACTTGCTTCATACACTCCTTTCTTATCTGTCATACCCACTAGATTATTGCTTCATCATGTCCTCTACCTTGCTAGACATTAAGACTGCACGATGTGATCTTGCTTGAGAGTCTAGTCCTCATTTTTGTCTAAGGGCATTGTATGTTATTTGTACATATTTATTGATCCTAATTTTATTTTATTTTAAATGATATATTTCAAAAATCCAAAAAAAATGATATATTGTGAGAATTCTAAAACTTGAAAAATGTCTTGAAAAAATGATCATCTTAGTAATAAGTGCTTTGATGTGTCTCCAAAAAAATAATATATTTCAAAAAAAATAAAAAAAATAAAAAAAATCCAAGTGGTTAAAACCTAGAAACGAGTGCTACTTGAGGCCTTTGCACCCCTATTTCTTAGTGTGTATCTTCGACACTTAGCCTTTCTCCATCACACCTTGTCCTTGTTACATTTGTTTGGAATTGATCTTTGTCTAAGGGGCATAAGTATGTTATCTTTGGTCTCTTGGATGCGTTAGTCTTTAGGACACCTTGTAAATAGTTTTTTTCAACACCACCCCAACTGTATTTTTTTAATACAACTATTGACATCATGTGTTTTTCAACACTTATTGGTTTGGTCTTACCCAGTTTTGTCATGTGATCTTCCCTTCTTACAAGCATTTGATCCTTATCCTTAGAACTTAGTATTAGTTAACACACTTAAATTTTAAATGTAACACTTAATGCTTAACTTATGTCATGATCTTTTCTTTGTGTGCTGACTGTTATTGATTTTCGTTGAGTGTCCTTGTCTAATAAATCTCTTTGGGATGCATAGCTAGAGGACTTGTGGCATGTGACATGTTTTTATTTTTTTTCTACTTGTGGGTGTGGTCTTGAACTCTAGAGTGTCTGTTGTTGCCCCCTTTAAACACTTAGGAGATTTAAGGCATCATCCTTGACTGTTTTTGCACAACTGTTCTTCCGGTCATCCTAGCATCTATGCCTTGATGTGAGCATGGTTTTGCTACATTAAATTGGGTAAGCTAACATCGAAGTCATCTTGACCTTTATGTCTTTGATGCTTATGTTAGAATCTTTCCATGTTCTAATCCGATATAAATCACATTCATATATTCATAGTTAACTTGTGACTAGTGATGATTGTGTGATTTTTTGATGTTTGTTAATAATGGTCCAATGATGAAAATAAGTTCTCTAGCATTCTCTAATGAATGATGAACACAAAAATCCTATGTTATAGTTTCTCTTTTGCAAGTACACCTTTGCATTTTCATGTAGCTTGCATTATTAGACTTCATGTTAGTTTACATTTTTAGGCTACATTATGAGTTTGAGAAGGTTTTCCCTTCATCTTTCTTGTGGGTTTTTAATCAACTGTGGTCATTTTTTGATCTTCATTTCCTTATCTTCTTTCGTGATCTCAATCAAAATTTTCTATTGTAAACAGTTGATTAATTTTGGAGCATTCTATTTCTTATGAAAAAAAATCTTTTCTTCCTTCTATTTCTTTCCGTGTCTTCCAAACTTCTATCTTCCATTTTCTTTTACCCCACTTCTTTTCCTCTAAATCACCTATGGGGCATAATATTTCATGCTTGATGATCTACCTTGGCTCTTTGATTCTTATATCTTTCATCTTACATCAAGAACTTTATCTTTTTGTTTGATTTGATCAAATTTATCAATTTGCTATTTCTCTTTTATCTCATTTCAATTTTGATCATGAGGGGGCGGTATCTATCAACGTCAAACCTTGACTCAGTTTTATCAATTTTATCCTCAACTTTTTTTTAAGTCAAAATTTATTTGTATTCTTTGTCCTGATGTGTTCACAAATTGACTACACATCTAGGTTGTTTTGTGATCCCAAATCAACCTCACATTTCAATATCTTTCTTTGACTACATGTGTTCCCAAATCGATCACACATTAATCAAAGAGGGGCAAATGTATGCACCATAAAATGGTCACCTAGACTATGGGCAACCATTATTCAATTTATTAGTTTATCAAATATTTTGAATCAATGGTTTGCAATATTTTATTAAATCAATTCAAATCAATTTTTTTGATCAAATTTGATTATTTATTTTTCTAAGGTTGATCATTTTATCCTAATTCTTATTTAATTAAAAGAAAATCTCCATTTTAATTAAATAAAATAAGTCCTCATTTAATTAAAAGAAAACCTCTCTTTTAATTAAATAATTCGTCCACATTTAATTAATTAAGAGAAAAACCCCTCTTTTGATTTAATTAAATATTTCCTATTTAATTAAAAGAACTTGCTCCTATTTAATTAAATAAAAATCCCACTTAAATATCTTTTTTGATGAAAAAGGAAATAAAATAAATAAATAAATAAAATTTTTGTTTTCTCTACACTTAATGTGGAAGTTATCTTTTTTCTCTTTCCACTTTCTTCTCCAAGACTCCTCTTTTCTCATTGGTGGAATTTGTCTCACATGAATCAAACTCTATTATCCCATATTGATTGTGAGAAGCCTCTCACCTCCACATTTTTCTTTATAAGGGAGAGTCCTCTCCTCATTTTGGACATTCATTATTATGCTATTGTTATGTTGTAGGTTTGGAGAGTGATTTTTGAAGAAGGATTTTGAATACTAAAGTTTTTTGTGGAGAACTTCTATCTTCTTATCTTCTTCTCTCATGCATCCATGGCTTCCACCATGTGTTTTCATCCTTGCATTTTCATATTAGCTTAGATCCATATTTGTTTTCATAGATTAGTATTGCATTGTCATTACATTTCCTTTCTTGCATTGTTTTGCATTGTTATTGATGAGACCAAATATTGCCTTTATTTCAGAATAGTTTAAGATACTTTGTTGATACTCTATTTTATCTTTGCCAAAACATTTGTGGACCTATGTTTACCAAACCTATGATAAACCTATGGGTATAAATTATTCCATCTTTTGCTAGTATTATATATATTATGCAATATTTCATATAGTTATCAAAATGTGTGTTCTTATATTTGAATTTAATTTGATAAATATTTATTTGCAAACATGTCTTTGTATTGTAACTAACCTATTAATGAAGATTGAAAGATGATTGGAGGAATTCAAAAGATGAGTGCCAACAACATTCAAGGAGAAGAGAATGCTAAGGAGTAGCCACATTGGAGGAAAGTTGTAACGGTTCCAAAAGACACGGTAGCAAGCAAGGAGGAGCTATGAAGACTTATTGCCTTCTCTACATTTATTCTACGTGAGTGGACGTTCAAACTTTATTATTCCCACCTTAAATCATTATTTCTTCTTCCCACCTTGAGTTGTTATTTCCTTCTTTCTCTCCTTCGGATTTAAAGCTAGGTCATTTACTTTTCTGTTATGGAATAAGTGTTGATCTCCTATATATAGGAATCAACCCAAGTGTGTTAGGGTAGCTAGTTAGAAGAAAGAGTTTATGAGAACAGACTGTTAACTTTAACAAAAAAAAATTTACAGTTCTATGTTATGTAATGAATTTCAAAAATCTAATGAAATAGTTTTTGGGTTCTATCTTGTGTTAGTAGTTTAGTGAAGCTGACCAAGGGGGTCCACTTGGAAGGTGGATTAGATTAGGATAGAATAGATTTATTTCCAAGCATTCGTAGTGTTGTAAGTAGAAGTTGTAAGTTCCTTCATGTAGCATTGCACTTTGTGAATGTTCCTGCAGCATATGTGAGAATAGTTATAGTGGATGAACCGAGTTGGAATATTTGTTATCTAGTCATTGTATTTACAATATTCATAGATTTAAGTGTGTTAGTTTCCTACAGAAATAGAGTAAGTTCTTTTCCTTGCATTTTATTTTCCTACAGCATAAACTTAGTGACTCATTAAGAGACCTAGTGCACATACTATGCTGATCATTTCAAGTATACGTCCTTAGGTTGAAAAGATTAAATGCACCTCATAGTGGGAAAAATATTCCTTAGTTCAAATATATTATTATTAAGCATGGCCTAGAGCATGACTATGATACACCTATTGTGAGGCGAATCATTTTTGGCGTCGTTGCCAAGGATGGTGTCAAGCTAGGAGAATTTCTAAGTCATAGTTCTTAGATAAGTTTTTTTAGAAATCTTTAGTTTGAAGTTTCTTTCACCAATTTGAAAAGTTTAATTACATGCATCGAAGAGGAAGAAAATGAGATGAATATGGAATATTTCTTCCATGGGAGTCTATTAATTTGAAAAAAAAAATTGAAGAAGAAGAATTTGAGTTAGCTTTTGAAGATCCAAGCCCTATTTTTCCCACAACATCATCATCAAGAGCTGAACCAATAGATACAAGCAGTCTTCAACCTTTCACTGAAGTATTGGCTAGTTTTCTTGATAACACTGCTCTGAATTCACCAATTGTTAATCATCTAGTACCCATGTCCATTTTCAATAGCAACCTCATAATCTAATACCTCCAGTCATGGCACAAACTACTTTTCCATTCCTTCTTCCAAGTCTTGTAACCAATGCTAATCTTAAGAACATACCTCCCACTGCTCTTCCAAAGTTCTATGGCCTTGCAACTGAAGACCCTGATACTTTCTTGTTTGAATTTGATATAATTTCTCATAGTTTTGACTACAATACTGATTCCCATAAGCTTAGATTATTTCCAACAACATTGAAAGAATCAACTCTACGATGGTTCATGGGCTTAGGAGCCAATGCAATAGGAAGTTGGGATGAGATGCAAACTCTATTTCTGGATAAGTACAAAGAGTATTGCAAAGCATCTAGTTCAAGAGGAGATGATGTCTTTAGGATATCCTAGAAGGAGGAAGAAACATTAGAAGACTATGTTTCCCATTTTCTATATACACTGCAGAAGAACCCTCAGCATGTGTTGTCTAAGGATTCACAAAAGCTAGTCTTTCTAAGAGGTGTGAATAATGAGTATTTAGAAGCACTAGACCTAATGGTTGGTGGTGATGTATATCAAGCTTCTTGGGATGACCAAAAGAAGATATGTTAGAAATATTCAAGGTCAACCATGAAGAAAGGTTGAGGACCTCGTTTCACAGTCACTAAAGGAATCAGCCAAGGCATTTCAAAGCTCAAGATATCTAACCTATTGTCAAATTTTAAAAAAGACATCATCAATTATTTTGCTACACATCTAGACACAATGACTGCAAAGAAGCAAGCAAAAGTTGAGTTACAACTAGTTAAATACTACCCTCATTGCTGGAAGTAGAAGAAGGATTGCCAATGTAAACTGGTCACAAGCACAGAGAACCAGTATCTTCCAACTGAGTATGTCAAGATAGATGGAGATGATGAGCAAGTATTCTTTGTTTCTCAACACCAACCATGGTCCCAAGATCAAGGTATGCCTCAGGACCCCTTGCAAAATTCAAATTCATATGGCAATCAATGGAAAAACTATAATCCCCAAGGTCCTCCACAAGATCAACCCAATTGGAACAATGCTGGGCAAAAAAACCCACAAAATTCCCAATGGACTTAGAATTTCCAACCACCTAGGCCTAACCAACATAGTAACCAATGGAAGAACCAATAGAACTACTAGTAAAACTAGTAGAACCAATGGCAACCACCCCAAGAGAATTGGCAGTCTACAAACCAATGGAGGGGATCTCAACAATGGCCTAACCAAAATACTGGTGCTCCACAATTACCACCTCCAGTTCAGCAACCTGCTCAATGAAACTACCTACAAATATTGGACCTCAAAAGTAAACACAATTACCTACACAACCTCATCCAATAGCCACAGCAACCCATGTATAGTGTTGATGCTTAGCAATATCCTACTTACTCTCTAAATGTTGCTGATATACATCTAAGATCTGGTACAACTTTACCAACACCTAAACCACCTCTTATAACTGAAATACTAGACTCTCCTGCAACATTAGAACCCTTAGTTGCTGAAACTATTGACTCAACCAATGTTACTATGTCAACCCTAGCTCAACTAGTAGTGGAACCTCCTTTTCTAGAAAAGCTAATACAAAAGAAACCTGAACAAACAAAGGAATAGTCTTTTAATATTGTTGATCAACTGAAAAATATACATGTCCAAATACCCATGTTTCAATCCATTAAGGATGTTTCAGTTTATGGAAAAGCTATTACAAAAGCATGCTTGAAGAAACCTAGAAGGAAGAAAAAGAACCCCACTACAGTCCATGTTGTGGGACAATTGGCCGACATCATGTTAGGGAAATTGATCACACCAAAATATTTTTATCCAAGAAGTCTAGTAGTGAATGTCAGTATAAATGGTCAGTTTGTTAAAAATGCTTTAATAGATCTTGGAGCTGCTATAAATGTTATGACCAAGGATACTATGAAGAAGTTGAAAATAGAAGGACTAAGGGCTACACCAACAATTTTGCAACTTGCAGATAGTTCTATTGTTACCCATGATGGGATGATAAAAAATATAGTTGTAACTATAGATTCTCTAGAATATTCTACAGACTTCATAATTTTATCCCCCAAAGTTAATCTATCTAGTTATCCTGTTATCTTAGGTAGACTATGGTTAGCCATAGCTGATGCAAATATAAGTTGTAGATCATGGAATATGACCATATCAAATGGCCAAGCAACAAAGAAATTTGATTTATATCCTCCAGCTCAACCATTACCAGATTTAAGCACATCTTTGGCTAGATTTAGGGGATGAAGAATAAGAGTTAAATTCTATAGTAGAGCTCATGATGTTACATAGACAGTCTTTTCTAAAATTGCAAGAGGAAGATTTAGTACTTAAAGTATCCTCAATAACAGTTGTGTGGTAGAAAAGATGTATCTAAAAGTTCTATGTTCGAATTAATCACATATGAGGAATGTGATAAGAATTGCACTTTGCTTAAAGAACCTAAAATTCTTTATCCACTTTTATCTTGTGAATTAGAAGCAATTCCAATCTCTAAAGCTGTTATGATAGAGTCCACCACTACTATTGAACTAACTAAAGGTCATAATCTCCATGTTAATCCCAAATTAACACCCACACAGATGGAACGGTTAAAAGAATTGCTTCAAAGGCATGAAAAGGCCTTTGCATGGGACTATAGTGATATAAAAGGTTTGAGTCCTACACAGTTCACTCATAGGATATACATCAATGAAGGTTTTCTACCACTCCATCAACACTAGAGAAGGATAAATCCAAGCCTTAGAGAGATAGTTAAAACTAAATTGTAAAAATTGCTTGGTGCTGGTTTTATTTATCCTATATCTGATAGTAGATGGGTATCACCCCTGGTCATAGTGCCTAAAAAGGGAGGAAAATGGAGAGTTTGTGTAGATTATAGAGAATTGAACAAAGCTACCAAAAAGGATCACTTTCGTTTACCATTCATAGACCAAGTTCTAGACACTCTAGCTGGAAAGAAGTATTTCTCTTTTCTAGATGGGTATAGTGGTTATAACCAAATTAGTATTTCTCCTGAAGATCAAGACAAAACCACATTTACATGTCCATGGGGTACTTTTGCATACTTTTTTTTACCATTTGGTCTATGCAATGCTCTTGCAATGTTCCAACAAGCTGTTATTAGCATCTTTGTTAATATATCACATGATTGTATGGAAATCTACATGGATGACTTCACAACATTTGGAGTCACTTTTGAGGAAGCAATGATGAATCTTGAAAAGGTTTTGGTAAGATGTCAAGAACATAATTTGGCACTTAACAGTGAAAAGTGTTTCATGCTCATGCAGGAAGGCATGGTACTTGGTCATTTCATATCAGCTGCAAGCATACAAGTGGATCCAACTAAGATAGAGGTAATTCAAACATTGCCCATACCTACAAAATCAAAATATGTAAGATCCTTTCTACATCATGCTAGATATTATAGATATTTTATAAAAGATTTTAGCAAAATAGCTAGTCCCTTGTATAAGTTACTCACAAAAGAAGTTGAATTTAGTTGGACATCTGAATGTGATGAAGCCTTCCTACAGCTCAAGAAACTTCTGACTACAACCCCAATCTTATAAGGCCCTAATTGGAATTTACCTTTTCACATAAATGCACATGCTTCTAATTATGCCATAGGTGTAGTCCTAGCACAAAAATCCCAAAATCTTCAAAATGCAATCTATTATATCAGTAAGAGCCTTCATGGACTAGAGCTAAACTACATTGTGACTAAAAAAGAATTGCTAGCAGTAGTTTATGCCCTCAACAAATTTTGGTATTACATAACTGGCTATTCCATATTTTTTCATAATGATCGTGTAGCAATTAAATATCTCATGAATAAACCTGCTATAATAGGTAGGTTAGCAAGATGGTTACTATTTTTGCAAGAATTTGATATAACTATGGTTGATAAGCCTAGAAAAGCCAATGTTATAGCTAATTATTTATCAATAATCCATCATGATGATACTAACACTATTTTCCTAGATGATGCATTTTTGAATGAGAATTTATTTCATATTTTTGTTCAAACTCCATGGCATGTAGACATTGCTAACTACATTGCAGCCAATAAAATGCCAACACATTTTTCTTAAAAGGAAAAGAAGTTGCTTGCAGAGAAAAGTTTTTGTTTCTCCTGGATAGATAATCTCTAGTTTTACACTGGACCGAATGAAGTTATGAGAAGATGTGTGAGAGAAGATGAGACATATGACATTCTACATGCATGTCATAATGAACCATGCAGAGGACACTTTGCAGCAAAAAGAACAGCTTTCAAAATCTTGACAACTAGTTATTATTGGCATACACTTCACAAGGATGCAATCAACTATACACAGAAGTGTCACAAGTGTCAAAGGATGGGTTGACCAACAAGAATAGATGAAATGCCTCTTCATCCTCATATGGCATTAACATGATTTGAAAAATGGGGAATGGACTTCATTGGTCCAATTGATCCTCCATCTAATGGGAAATCCTATATTCTTGTGTGCATTGATTACCTAACAAAATGGGTTGAAATTAAGGCTATGAATCATGCTTGTGATGAAAAAGTTGCTAAATTTTTGTATGAAGAAATTTGTACTCGCTATTGTGTACCCAAAGAGCTAGTCACTGATCAAGGTGCACAATTCACCTCTAATCTAATCTCAAATTTGACTAAATAGTCTAACATCAGGCACCAGAAATCTAGTCCTTATCACCCTCAAGCTAATGGACCTGAGTAGAGGTCACAAACTATGAGCTAGAGAATATCCTAATGAAAACAGTCCATTTGCATTGTAGGGATTGGACTAGTAGATTACAAGAAGTTGTTTGGGCTTACAAAACAAGCTGGAAGACTACTACAGGATTCACACCATTTGAGCTCTTATATGGTAAGGTAGCAATGCTTCTAATTGAATTTGAAGATAAAACTCTAAGGACAACATTGACATTGGATATTGAACTTCCTATAGCACAAAGAGAATGTCTTATGCATCTTAACTCTTTGAATGAGATGTGCAAAGCAACTTTGGAACATACCAAACTAATACAAAAATAAAGGAAATAATGGCATGATTCTCATATTATTAGTAAAAAATTTCAAGTTGGTGACTGGTGTTGGCATTATGATTATTTTTGTCATTAGTGACAACAGTTACTCAATTCTGAATGCTTACCGAGTATTAAGTGGTTACCTTGTAAGCTTAGCAGTTATGCAATTTACACTGAGCATTCCTAAAGCTACCAAGTAAATACAGGCAATGTGAAGACCAACAGTATCTACTGAGTTTCTCAGTGTCTACCATGCTTCACAATGTCTACCAAGCAGTAACTTTATGTCATGGAGATTCAATGTAAATCAAGCATTGGAAGAAGCAGTGTTTACCGAGTGAAGCAAGGTAAATTTAGTGTGTAGTATCTACCAAGTGACACTACATCTACCAAATCACCAGTGGTTACCGAGTTCAAAACTGTATTGAGTGATTAGTATGGACCAAGCCTTCACTTCTACCAGGTGCATGATGATGTTGAGTAATACAGTGGACATCGTGTATGAAAAGGTCACTGAGTCAGTTCAGTGAACCCGAGTTATTTACTGTTGGGCCAACTTTGTAATGTATTTGTTCACTTGTATTTTGGACGACCTTGCAATTTTGTAAATTTGAAAGGTATATATGTAAGATGTATTATATGATATCAAACATATGAAGGAATAGCGAAGTAATCTGAAGTAATTTTGAAAAGTATCTATAAAGGATTTTCAATAGCAATTCAAGGAATACAACAAGGTCAATATAGAGGCAGAAAAGTTGTATTCATCATATAAAGTGATCAGTGCATAAAGGATCTTATCAAAAATCAGTTGTAAGTAGATCCTCTGCTTCATCTTAATAGGTCAATCAGTTTTTTAAATCCTCTAACAAGGTAGACTTAACAGTCTTTGTATAAATCTCCTAATTGAGTACATACTTCATTGTATGTTTGTAAATCTTCTAACAAGGTGGACCTAGCAGTCCTTTATGCTCCTAATAGGGAAGATCACCAAAAGTGGTCAATGTAAGCCTTAATAGGCCAACTTTATGCTGCACTATTGAAGTTTTGTGGGTATCATCCCCACCCTGGTTTTACTTTCTATTTGGAAGGTTTCTGGATCACCAAAATATTGTGTTCTTTTGTGTAATGAATGTTTTATGTTTTAGAACTAATGTATGCAGTAGCATAGATGGATGTGTGATAAATTTAAAGAAAAAAATTTAAGGTTACTGATTCACCCCTCCCCTCTCAGTAACTTGTCATATCTTGAATATTTCCAATAATTGGTATCAGAGCTTTGTGGTTCTCAGGATAAAAGTTTGGCAACTTGAGCAAATATCTAAAAGAAAAATGGAGATATTTAGACTTGACAAGGCAATCAAAAATGAAAAGCTATATCTAGAGATGGCCATAGCTCAACTTAAAGAAGCAAAGGAGCATCTTTCCCAATCCCTAAAAAGAAGGAAGGAACTTGCAAGACAAATGGATGACCATCAATATGTTGAAGAAAAGATTGAAGACCTTTTACCATCAAGCAACTCAAATGAAGCTAATGAGGCAATCAAGGAACTCCTAGCAAAGAATGGCTCTCTGTAGGAAGAAGTAAGATTCCTCAAAAGAGAATAAGAAATCCAATGAATCAAGCTATGTGAAATTTTGGAACAAAGGAATAAGGAAAATGAAGACTTGGAGGCAAGAAACAATGAAAGACAGAATCAATCCAATCAGCATGAAGACCTCATTGATCAAATCACCAGAGAAAATGATGAAATCAGGATTCTCAAAGCACAAAATGAAAGAATAAGAAGTGATCTAAATTATGAAAGGGAAATTAATGAAAGAATATTGAGAGAACTAAGATGTGAAAAGCAAATTGTTGAAAAATTAAAGAATGATGTAAATACTAAAAAAAAAATCAATGAAAGAATGTTGAAACCACAAGAAGATATGAATCAACTAATTCAGCAAAAATAGCAGAATCTTCATAAGAAAAAAGGTAAAGGAGGACTTGGATACAATGAAGAACAAGGTGAATCTTCCAAGAAAGGTGCAAAAATGAATCTAAAACCCTCATGCAATCATTGTGAGAAAATTGGTCATACATCAAACAAATGTTGGAGCAATGGAAAAAGAAAATTCAATGGAAAGTGCTATAACTATAATCAGCATGGTCATAAAGCCAATGAATGCAAGGAGAAAACAAAATTTGAAGGTAATTGTTAGAAATGCAAAAAGCATGGTCACAAGGCATCTCAATGCAGATCCAAATCATACAATCCAGCTGAACAACTTGTAAAGGCAATATTTGGATGGGACTACAATACCTAGTGTAGATGTCATTATTATGGAGAATATGGACACACTGGTATAAATTGTGCAAGGCATCACCTAAGGAAGAAGGATACTACTATAAGGTGTTACACGTGCACTAAACTCGATCATATAGCTAAAAATTGCATGAATATAGGAAAAATTGAAGATGAAAAGAAAGCAAGGGCTAACAACATAAGGAAACAAATGAAGCAGTAATGGATTCCTAAATCCACTAAAGATACAAGCTCAAATCATTGAAGTGAAGTCACTCAAGAAGTGGGTGACTCCATCCCCTCAAACTAAATTCCTAAGAATGTGTTGGAGTTGTACTCAGAAAGGAAATCATAAGTAGTTCAAAGAAATATGAGGAATGCAAATGACCCAATCAGTATTCCAGATACACCAGGATCATAGAAAGGTTATCTTTCACTGATTGCATCAAACTCCATTGAGGAAAGTGGTTAAAGACCTTACCGAGCAAGGTCAGGAGTAAAAGGTATTTGATTCGTCTACTGAGTTGATACTCTTATCGAGTTAGGTCAGTGGATGATAGTCTATCACACACTACAATAGTATGGTACCTAGCATTAATGGCAAACTTTTCATCAAAATGGGCAAAATTTAACTTCATTTTTCATCATATCCTTAGAGCAAAGAGATCTCCAAGTGCATTAAAAAAATTTTAAGTGATTTTGGGTGAATTTGTAGTTAGGGAATTTGTTCAAAGATTTCCATCACTTACCAAGTAGCAATGGCATCCAAAAGCACCAACACTAGCAAGGCAAAAAGAAGTTCAAAGATGTTGGTCAAGGGTGTAGAATGGAAAGCACCAAATTTCAAGTTAGTTCCTGCAGTGGCGGAGGCACTCAACCCTAATGGTGCACAATCACAAATTCCACCAAAGCTTTTAGATAAAATGGATTAGGTATATTCTTAGCCATGTTCACAATGGTTAGTTATGGTTGGAGTGGCCCGTATTGATCACCAAAAAGATGATTCACAAGATTACTAGCCTTCCCATTCTGAGCAAAGCTAAATCCACCAAAACCTTAGGTCAAGATGAACTCCAAAAGAAAACCCTAGCCAAGTGTGATGGTAGAGGCTTGAAAATTAGTACCGTTACTGACGTAGAGTTGAGGTTTAGAACTCATGTAATTGCTCACAAGATTTACAATTTTAGTCATTTGAATAGTGTGCTATGTGAGACAGTAGACTTAGCATTCAAAGTTGTGAAGAAAAACTTGGAATATGACCTGTCAAAGCTACTACTAAGGCAGCTAAACAAGAATATGGATAGCATCAGGTCATCAAAGAAAAATCCTTGCAAATTTGGTTCTTTGTTAACATGTATCTTCTTTTATGTCCAAAAATTCTTTCCATCCAAAGGTTCTATCGTATGGAGAAAGGATGTTCCCATTTTGTATCAGATAAATGAGTTTATAGCAAAAATGGGTGTAAACTTTGATAGTATAATGGATAATTATTTTGAAGACTTGAAACAAAAATGAACAATAAGTTCAAGATTCCTCCTAAACCTATTGAGGACTATAAAGATGATGTATGTTTCATGGCAGACTGTGATAGAGTATACATTCATGCAGTCATGCCCTAAGTTGCATGGGTGAAACCTCTCCCTTATGAGGTTAATATTGATGAAACTAGGGACATCATTGAAGCACTGGTAAATGAGCCTGTATATCCCAAGCAACCAGTCTTTGGTACTTATGATGAGGCAAAAGCCAGGATTGAATTAGAAATTAAGCTACCTCAAGCAATCAGTAAAGGTAAGAGAAAGATTGCTAAGATGAAAACTGTCACTAGTCTCTTAATTATTATCGAGGGAAAAGGAGGAGATGAAGAATAGGATCAAGAACAAGAAAATAAAAAGAAAGAATTAGAAAAGGAGGTAGAGCCAGCAAAGAAGAAAGGGAGGGTTATCATTACTAAACCTCCAAAGGCCTCCACAGCTATTTTCACCAGGAGAGGCAAAGGCAAAAATAAAGGTGAAGTTGTATTCAACAAGCCCCAACTTACCTTCCAAGAAAGGTTGAAACAGATGGAAGAAGGAGTTGGCATCACAAACTTCAAAGCTTTAAAGTTCGAAACCAAAACTAATGCAGAGAAGATGCAGATTGAGGAGCTGGTACTCACCAAAATGGGAAAGTGGAAGTATTCCCCAAACCAGATTGCTCCTCATATCTCAAAAGAATTATTAGCAAGACTGTAACCAAGGTGGGAATGAGCCACACAAACAAAAAAGACATCTATGAACAATCCTTTAAGAATCTATTACCAAATCTCACCGAGGTAGAAGTAAAGGCAGCCATGAAGAATAATGAAGGTAAAATGATGATTAGATTTCACACGTGTTTTATTGTAATTAAGGACACTGAGCATGTTGTAAGAGATTCAAAAAACATGTGGAAGAATATCTATCATCTTCATAAGCCTAGTGATGATCTAGTTGTGATCAAGGATGATGATGGTGATAGTGATAATGAAGAAGATGAAAGCACTCCATGTGCTACTATTGATATTGGAGATTATCACGCACTAAGGGTTGATGATGAAGAGAAAGGGGAAGATGAAGAGGAAGACAAGGCGGAAGTGGATGAAGAAGATGACCCAATGAAGATTACAATAGAATTCATTGCTTCCCTTCCTCACTCTCCACCTAAGCCAACAACATCATCAGGGTTGAAGACAACTTCAATAGGACTGATTGCATCTACATCAAAAATATCATCCGCTCATGTCACCCCACAACTCCAAGAATCTTCTATGGAAGTATTAGTTACTTCATCTACCGAGTTGCAGCCCTCTTCATCAACACCCGAGCAATCAATCACAACATCATCAACTGTGCCAACTTCTTCTGCTCCATGTACAGTAAGTTTGGTAGCCCATTCTACAATTTTGTCTACTGAAACTTTGATTGCACCAATCTCTATTAGTACTTCAATTATAAATATTCCAACCTATACATTACCTATTGGTAAATCATTTTTGGGAAGCACATCAATTTTGGATATAGTTGGCACTTCTCTCAATTTTCCTCTAGTTGGACCAATTCAAGTTTTTTTTGCTAGTCCATCTATATCAACTATTGTTTTTGTTTCTAAATCCAAGGAAGTAAGCACTAAAGTAAAACCTAAGACTCCTCTAAAACTTCTACTTACTGTTAAGGAAATTGATGAAGATTTAGACTTGGATAAAGAAATTATTATTCCCAAGATAGATTTAGAACTGCCTTAAAAAACAAAATGAGAATGGTCAATTAGCTTTTAGAGCTAAAGGCAAGGCAGAAGCAGCTAAGAGAAGAGAGAGAGACAGAGAATACACAATAATTGAGAATGCCAAAATATAATTACTAAAGCTATTGATGTTGATGTTGATCCATCTCAACACATTTTGTTATAATTAGAAGAGGTTGTAAATAAGTTCAATGAGGACACCTCTGGGCAAGAGAAGCTCATTGAAAAGGTAGAGAATAAATTTGATAATAAGGTGCCTGAGCACATTGCTCAGCACATTGCAATAAAGCAAGTAGAATTATCCACAATTTTGAGCAACCTTGAGCAATCTTTTACAAATGTAACATTACTTTTTGGCAAGCTCTGTGATGTTACTGAGTACACCAAGGACGTTAAAGAAAAATTAAATAAGATAGATGTGGAAATGAAGGCTAGTGCTCAAAAGTTACAACTTCATCATAGTTCAAGCTCTTCACATCACATGAAGGTGAAATTTTTGTCAAAAATGTAGGCAGAGTTACTTAGAGAAGAAGCTAGGATCAGATCTACACTGATTGACATCCAGAATATGATCCTTCCAATCATGGACCAAATGTAGAAGCATATTGCCTATTCCAAAACATTGATTCAAGACAAAAAAATTTCTATAGTAGATCATATGATTGAACTTTCTACAAAAGTTCAAGTGGCTCTCTCCACCTGCAAAATTTTGCAAGATAATTGGGATAAGACATTGTCTCTTATTCTCAAGGTACACTCTAAATTTCTCTCACATTATAGTGTCTCTATTTGAATTTATTGTATATATTCTTTAGCATTATTGTCAAAAAGCAACAGTATGATGTGAATAAGAGAAGAGAGCAAGGGGAGTAAAAGAGACTTGTGAAGAAATAAAAATAAATTGACATATGTATAGATAAAAGCTATGTATGCCATATGTATGGGGGAGATGTGTAAGATATGTATATATAGTAGATTTGCAAAGATCAATTTTGGTAAATCAAAATCAGAATGTCAGTTAACATAAGTTTTGGTTCATAAGTGTTTTTGTCACTAATACGAAAGGGGGAGATTATTGGCATTATGATTTTTTTTTCATTAGTGACAAAAATTACTCAATTTTGAATGCTTACCAAGCATCGAGTGGTTACCTCATAAGCTTAGCAGTTATGTAGTTTACACTGAGCATTCCTAAAGCTATCAAGTAAATATAGGCAATGTGAAAACCAGCAGTGTCTACCAAGTTTCTTAGTTTCTACCGTGCTTTATAGTGTCTACTGAGTAATAAGTTTGTGTCATGGAGATTTAGTGTAAACCAAGCATTGGAAGAAGTAGTGTTTACCAAGTGAAGTAAGGTAAACTCAATGTGTAGTATCTACTGAGTGACACTATATCTACTGAGTCACCAGTGGTTACTAAGTTCAGAACTGCATCGAGTGATTAGTATGGACCGAACCTTCACTTCTACTGAGTGCATGACAATGTTGAGTAATGTAGTGGATGTCATGTATCAAAAGGTCACCGAGTCAATTTAGTGAACCTGAGTTATTTACTATTGGGCCAACTTTGTAATGTATTTGTTCAATTTTATTTTGGTCAACCTTGAAATTTTGTAAATTTGAAAGATATATATGTAAGATGTATTGTATGATATCAAACATATGAAGTAATAGCGAAGTAATGTCAAGTAGTTTTGAAAAGTATCTGTGAAGGATTTTCAATAGTAGTTCAAGGAATACAGAGGCAGAAAAGTTATATTCATCACATAAGGTGATCAGTGCATAAAGGATCTTATCAACAATCAGTTATAAGTAGATCCACTACTTCATCTTAATAGGTGAATCAGTTTTTTAAATCCTCTAACAAGGTAGTCTTAACAGTCTTTGTATAAATCTCCTAAGCGAGTACATACTTCATTGTACATTTGTAAATCCTCTAACAAGGTGGATCTAGTAGTCCTTTGTGCTCCTAACAGGGTAGATCACTAGAAGTGGTCAATGTAAGCCTTAACAGGCCAACTTTATGTTGCAGTATTGAAGTTTTGTGGGTATCATCCCCACCCCAATTTTACTTTCTATTTGGAAGGTTTCTAGGTCACCAAAATATTGTGTTCTTTTGTGTAATGAATGTTTTATGTTTCAGAACTAATGTATGTAGTAGCATAGATGGACGTGTGATAAATTTAAAGAAATTTTTTTAAGGTTACTAATTCACCCCTCCCCTCTTAGTAACCTATCATATCTTGAATATTTCCAACAGACTGGCCACTACTATATGATTCCATATTTAAAGATATGCCAAGAAAGTTGTAGACAAGATGGCTAGGACCATATGAAATTAGTCATGTCTTTGATAATGGAGTTGTTCAACTAACTATCATTGCTCTAGTACCTTTCAAACTGTTAGTCAATGGTCAAGGATTGAAATTATACAAACGGCTCCAAACAAAAGAAAATTTCCTATAGTAGTTTTAGCTACTAGATTCAAATAGAAATCAAGTAACTCTTCTTGTAGTCGAAGGTGTCAACCTTCCGACTGCCACTCTTCAACATTAGTTTCTTTGTGCATGCTCATAATAAAGACTTTATGTTCACATAAAATTCACTTTTCTATTCACTTTTTCCTTCCATCTCATCTCTTTACCTTCCACCCATCCACCTCATCTCATTTCGTTATATTCCATCCATCCACTTTCAATGTCATCAATTTCTCATATTTTCAATAAACCTTGCAACATGCTGACAGACACTTTTGATGATGATATCACTTTCGCCACCTTTTTTTTGGTACGTGCGATAATCAGATTGATAGGTATAACATTTTCAAATTATTATTCACTTATAGTCCCTAGATTTCATTAATTGTATTTAATACTACATAATTTATATGATGGCAGCATTATGCCAATCCCTCACCCATACTAGGTCTAACAAGTGTGGACACTTGTCCAAATTTAGCAAGGGGTAGGGAAGGTCACTAATATCCATTGGCATTTCTATTTATCTGTAAAGATTTTTCCAAATCTTTGCATTCCCTTCATTGATGAAAATTAATTGCCATAGGTACACAAGTGAGGTGTCATGCCCCTAATTTTTTTGAATGATTTTTTGTGTCAAGTTGTGATGTGACTTGTGTTCAAATTTTATGTGATCCAAACCCATCTTCAGATGATTCTCACACAGATTCATGATTTACCTTCATCAAAAGCCATATTATTGTGCATAACAATTTGTTATGACATTAATTGCCTACTAAAACAAAGAAGTGTGAGTTGAGTCTATAAAATAACGAAAAAGCTTGAATTCAAAAGGGGGAAAATAGAGTAAACAGAGGAAGTGTTACGAGAATTGGTGGATAGTTGCAGAGGAGAGAACCAGTGGAACACACTATGTTACTCTCGGACGTAGAAGTCATGAGAAGGTTTAATGCATGCAAATGGCTAAGGTATTTCTTAAGTTTGACTGCATATGATGAAGAGGTGGTCGTAGAATTTACAAGGAAATTTGACAAGGGTGAAGCTTTTGTTTGGGGTTTAATGATGATTGCAACAGAGGAATGCATTGTTGAAGTGACTGGGTTGCCTACAATTGGAGAACATTACCCCAACACACATGATGCGAGGTCAGAAAGAGCTCAATTTACTAAATCACTTGATTCTCAAATGGACATTATAAAGCAAGGTTGGAAGAGAATGTCACTATTGCCACCATACAATGAATTAACCATGCATATTATCAGGTATTTTACATGTGAAGGCAGGTTCTCATACTTGCATGTACATCATTTCAAATTACTTAGTTGTGAGAGGCATAATCTTGCATTAAACATTCCAAAATTCTTGTATAATATGCTTTGTATTAGTGCAGAAGAGACTCAAAAAAGAAAAGATAATTCTATTACTCATCATGCCTTAATCAAGTTACTGATAGAGAGGTTGCTTAGGGATGTATATCCCATGACAAGGGATGAATTTGTGCAAGCCAAAACTCTATAACCCCAAGCTACCCCTAGTGAATAGCCCAGTGAGGAAAATGTAGCTCCCACTAGTGAGCCTACTGAATAAAATACCTAAGAGGCTGAAGTCAAAAATACCCAACGAAATTTACAACAAATTATTCTCGTTCAAGAAAATGTGTCTTCACCTATGCAAGAAACCTCGAAACCTACTTCTAGTAGAGAAAAGAGGAAATTAAAATTGTAAGAAGAAATCTCTATTTAGGAAAAGGAAAAGCTGAACCCTACAATTGTAAGACAAAAAAGAACAAAATAAAGTCTTGTAGCAACTACTCCTACAGAAAAGACACCCAAAAGGAAAAGTAGGCAAAAGGTTGTGATGCAAAAAGAAACCCCCGTAAGGAGAAGCCCTAGGATGAGAAGGCAAGTTTCTAAAGATTCTACTTTGTTTATAACATCCACTAGGGAATCCCCTGTGCAAATTTTTTCTGATCACTCTCCTCCCCATCTTGAGATTACAAGCATTCCTAAAAATCCTACTGAGGAATGTAGGGATGAAATCAAAGAAAATCCAGATGATACCCCAATAGACCTACCAGGTACTTCTAGCTATAGGGATAAAATAGTTCCTGAATATATTGATCCAAACATTGCCCTAGTTCCCCATAAATTAACATGGATTACTAGTTTTGTAGAACATTTATGGAAGGAACAAAGGAAGAGAAAAAGAAATCATGAAGAAGACAACAATTCTATCTCACTGCAGAAACTCCTTTTTCAGTTGTATGGATAGCATCTGTTTGCTGAGGCCTTGTGGAAAGAAGAGAAGAAAAAGATGAATAAGATTGTAGCATCTCAAGGTGAAGAAATTGTAGATTTAAAGGAACAGTTAGCAAGCTAAAAGAAATGAATGGACCATGCCCTCAACTTAGCTAATCAGATCCTTTCTTGTAGACCACCACCAAGAGTTTATGCTCTCTGTTTGAAAGAACAATTTATTTTCTTTCAATTAATGTTAACTCTTAAGAATATTAATGTAGATTTCAAACCAGCATAAGAATTTTATGGACTATATTAGATTCTACCACCTTGGCAGCAGAATTTACTTTGTGAATTATATGTTCATAATTGTGTTGTCCCTTCAGAGTCTCAATGGAATCCCTTGCTTTACATAAGGGATATACACTTAAGAGTCCTCATGTCTTGGATGTCTAAGGAAGAAAATTATGATAGGTAGCTGAATAATTACAAGGATAAGGAAAGGATAGAACCCTTGCCTTTAAGAGCAAAGAGTAGTAAGCTAGATGAAGCTCTCAGGGATTGGTTCACATTAACTTATGGAAAGAAGAATCCAAAAGTAAGGGATAGGATCTTTGCTACTAGAGCTAATTTTTATGCTGATTATGAAAATTTGCCCTACTTTGCTTTCCAGAGAGCTACGACTAGTGCTAGGAGTAGATGGGCCAAACTGTCCGAATCTCTTAAAAAGTTAGAACCACATAGTCTCATCAACTTGGAGGCAACACTTCATAGGGTTCCAAAATATTTAGAGTTAGGGAAGCAAACCAGACTAGAGTTGTGGTGTCCCCTAACCATACAACCTCTAATGCTCATGTGGCCTTTATATGAGATTAATACCAATAGACTCGACAAGCTGTAGGAAGATCATAAAGGGGAAGTGTAGAAGAGAACTAGAGGATTTTACTACACTTTCAAGAGAAACAGAAAAAGAAGGACAAAGATTGGAGAGTTCAGGTCATTAACAAGGAAGTGCAATGCTTGAGGACAAGCATTAGTTTAGCAGGGGGCAAATGATGAGACCAAATATTTCCTTTATTTCATGATAGTTTAAGATACTTTGTTGATACTCTATTTTATCTTTGTCAAAACATTTGTGGACCTATGTTTACCGAACCTATGATAAACCTATGGGTAGAAATTATGCCATTTTTTGCTAGTATTACATATATTATGCAGTATTTCATATAGTTATCAAAATGTGTGTTCTTATATTTGAATTTAATTTGATAAATGTTTATTTGCAAACATGTCTTTGTATTGTAACTAACCTACTAGTGAAGACTGAAATATGATTGAAGGAATTCAAAAGTTGAGTGCCAACAGCATTCAAGGAGAAGAGAATGCTAAGGAGCAGCCATGGTGGAGGAAAGTTGTAATGGTTCCAGAAGACACGGTAGCAAGGAGAAGCTAAGAAGACTTATTGGCTTCTCTACATTTATTCTATGGTGAGCAGATATTCAGACTTTATTATTCCTACCTTAAGTAGTTATTCCTTCTTTCTGCCTTGAGTTGTTATTTTCTTCTTTCTCTCATACAGATTTACAGCTAGGTCATTTACTTTTTTATTATGGAATAAGTGTTGATCTCCTATATATAGGAATCAACCCAAGTGTGTTAGTTTAGCTAGTTAGAAGAAATATTTTATGAGAACAGACTATTAACTTTTACAATTGTGTTTTTATAGCTCTTTGTTATGTAATGAATTTTTGAAATCTAATGAAATAGTTTTTGGCTTCTATCTTGTGTTAGTAGTTTAGTGAAGCTGACAAAGGGGGTCCACTTGGAAGGTGGATTAGATTAGGATAGAATAGATTTATTTCCAAGCATTCGTAGTGTCATAAGTAGAAGTTGTAAGTTCCTTCCTGCAGCATTGCACTTTGTGAATGTTCCTACAATATATGTGAGAACAATTATAGTGGATGAACTGAGTTGGAATATTTTTTATCCTTTCATTGTATTTCTAGTATTCATAGAGTTAAGTGTGTTAGTTTTCTATACCAATAGTGTAAGTTCTTTTCCTTGCATTTTACTTTCCTGCAGTATAAGCTTAGTCACACATTAAGAGACCTAGTTGTTGAGATAATGGGTGTTGCACACATTCCATAATATTGTTATTTTATTATTTTATTTTATTATGTAATGTTGTACCTAGATAGACGTTCAACATGTAAATATTCCCATGGAATATTCTTGATGAGTTGTATTGTAACATTGTGATAATATTTCATGTAATTATTTAATATTGAGGAAAAAAGAATTAAATGCCCAATATTAAATGTGGGGTCAGTGGGTTAGGTAGCACATGGTTTTAGCACATGGTTTATGTAATACCACTTAGTGGTTTTGTGGGACTTGCTACTATATAAGTAGCCACAAGGGTAGTTGTTGTAGAGAGAGAGAGAGAGAGAGAGAGAGAGAGAGAGAGAGAGTGACAAGGAGAAGACAAAAGGCAAGAGTCGAGCGGGACAAGGCTTGATAGGTTAGCCAAGGGAGCATTTGTGAAAGTTGGAAGCATGGCATGGGATGTGTGGATTCATGCTTGTTCACATAGTTTTCTCGGTTGTGGCTATGGCCATGAAGGCTTCCATGGTTGTAGGGCAATGGTATTTTTGCTGAATAATACATGATGATGGATGCTTTTGAAGGCTGGGTTTTTCCCTCAATGAGGGTTTCCCAGGGTATATCTTGTGTCACAATTTTGTGGGTATGTTGTCTATTCTCTTGCATGTGGATTTTAATTTCATGTTTATTTTAGATCTATTATGGGTTATGTGGAAATGGTTATATTCTTTGTTGCCAAGTTTCCTTACAAGTGGTATCAGAGCTATGGTTTTATTATTATAACCCTAGATTGAATCCATGGGAATGCATGAGAGGATAAAAGAAAAGGGCAAGATATATGAATGATTTATTGCAGATCTGAGGGTTTTGGGTTTGCTATTATGATGGGATTTTAAAAGATTTGGGCATGTGAAATTGTTGGACAAAAGAATTTTTCGGATGTTTCATTTAAATGAGGGTTTTGGGGGGTAGCTTGTAGAAATGACCTCCTGGGTAAAAACAGACCTCACCATTGGATCCGGGTTGACATTTCCATAAAATTTGATATATAATATGCCCTAGTTTGGCCATATTAAGAGGAAATGAAAGAGTTTTTTGGTTTCAGCTCATGATGGCCGTCAAATTTAATCCCGTCGGAATTTTCGTCACTGAAAAAAATAAAAAATGAAAAATCATAATGAAAATGGTAAAAAGACTGTCTTAGTAAAATGGTCATAACTTTCTCTCAGAATATCGAATTTCAGAGTTCTTATAGGCGTTGGAAAGCTAATTCAGAGCACTACAACATGGTGTAGGTTTGGTTCCATGATTTTGAAATTTTTTAAGGTTTTCAGAGCCCTAAAGTTAGATGTTATTTATTTTGAGCACAAATTAGGGCATAACTTGGGCATACGGAGTCGGATTTTGGACTTCGAGTAGTCAATGGAAAGCTCTTGGAGAGCTCTACACATTGGTTCAAATTTGGTGCAGGTTTGACATGATTTAATTGTTGATATATTGATCTGAACAGTTTATAGATATTTTTGACTATGGTAACATTGTGAGTTTATGGCATTGGAAATTTAAGATTTGATGTCATTGTATACTTAGTTCATATTTCAGATTGGTCTCATGATGATATGGTTATCAGTGTTTGGTTTGGATATGCATGATGACTTGTTGGGTCGACAAGTTGTGCAGTGTTGTAAGCGGTCTATACTTACAGGTTGCATTTATAGCTTGATTATGGGTTGTCTTTGCCCATTGATCTTTCATTATTGATGCATATTCAGATTGGTGGCTTGGATTTGGGTTGTCTATGCCCTAAGTCACATGATTTTATCTTCATGTAGAAGGGATGAGATGTTGTTACCAGGTACAGTCATGGTGGAAGATTGTGGTTGACTATGCTGACAGGTTGAACATATTGAGAGCCAGATGCTCGGTTCATGGATGTGATCATGGTGTCATGGATTTTGGCATGACATGATTGGTTATACAGGTACATCCTTGATGTTCATTAGCTTGAATTTCTGATTTAGTTATGGTGGTATATCTTCTTGGTTGAGGATCATGGTTATTTAGTTTCTTTTGAGGAGCTCATGATGTGCACTTTGAGTTCTTTGATGGTTTGATGCCTTGGTTGATTCTCATGGTTAGAAGATGGTTTTTCATCATTATGTCATGGATAGCTTGGATACACGGTTTAGTGGGAGCTTGTGACAGTGATGGGGTGACAGTGCAGGATTAGTTCCTAGTTTGGTTTATATCTTCTTGGTTTGGAGAGGATGGATTTTATGATGCCATAGGTGACTTGGTACCACAGTTGAGTGAGAGTTTTTGGCATTGATATAT
The DNA here is from genome assembly GCA_028749045.1 of Cupressus sempervirens. Classification (NCBI taxonomy): domain Eukaryota; kingdom Viridiplantae; phylum Streptophyta; class Pinopsida; order Cupressales; family Cupressaceae; genus Cupressus; species Cupressus sempervirens. Next base: position 814,600,592 of record CM053789.1, read on the forward strand.
TTATTAAGTGTTTGTAGATGTTGGAGGTTTGTCTTAGATCCTGTTGCTGCAGAAGCGTCTTTGACATTTGCATTGTGCACTTGTTATCTTCATGGTGTTTGAAGATGGTTAGATCTTGAGGACTCATGGAGTTCTTGGTTATCTTCATGGTATGTGGAGATGGTTCTTCCTAGTATGTGGAGATGTTTTTCTTCATGGTGTGTGGAGATGGTTGCATCTTGAGGACTCACAAGGTTCTTGGCAAAGGTGCGGTTTATGCTTTTATTTGGCATGTTATCCTTGGTATGAGGATGGTTTCATTATTATGTCATGGTATACTCTTGATACGCATTTAGAGTTGTGACATGTTATGGTATGTTCATATGGAGCATGTTATCTCTTTAGTTGAGATGGTAAGATCATGTTGTCATGTTTATGTTCCTGAGGCCATGGTTGGAACTTTGACATTGATCTTGGTTTAGTTTCTTGGTATTGAGTACACTGATCATAAGCTGGATACTTCATGATATTGCTATGTTGCATTTGGAGTTGGCATGGATTGATTGGTTACAGGTGCTCATGGATACTTAGAGATGGTGGTGACGTTGATTTCTCTTGGATTAGAGAAGTATTTGTTGGGATGATTGATGGTTTCAGCAGGAAGTCTGAGGGGCAGTCACCTGATATGGACTTAAGAGGAGATTGTTCTTAGATGAGTCTTGGTTGGAGACTTGGGTATCTTGATGAGCATTCTCATTCCCCACTCTTGGTCTACTTGGTGGTTTGCTACTTGAGAGGTATAGCCCATTGTTTTCTCTCAATTGCATTATATTTATACTTATCTTTCATGGATATGGATCTTGAGCTATGGTATATGAGTTAGTTCTGGAGGGTTCATTTGAGAGATGGTTTAGCATTGGTTATCTCCATGTGCATATGTTGTTATGCTGGTTGAGTTTGGGAGATGGTTTTATATTGGGCATATTCCTTGGTTTAGGAATGGGTTTATTGAGTTTGATCTTCTTGTGAGAGGCTTACATCCATGATTAGTTATATGGTATGGTTTGGGTGTTGTTGAGGCTTCTTGTTGGGGTTTTATGGAGGAGATCATACTTGCACAATTTACATCTAGAGGTGTGTGTAGAAGGACATGATACAGGTTATGATTTGCATGGTTTCTCTGGTCTTGGTTATCTTCCTGGATGTCCAGTTTTGCCTACATTGGATTTGAAATTGGTTGGAGATTGTGATCACTGGTTTGTGCTCATGTATGTCATGTGAGAGATTACATGGTTATTCCTTTATCTCTTTCCTCTGTTGGTTGTGGTGAACTTGGGAGAGCATTGGAGACTTGTTATGAGAGTTGTTCTTGCAGGATATCAGTTGATGTATTGTTGATGTCCTTGATACTACATGGATTCACTTCTTTGAGATGTTGTGAGTGGATTGGTTATAGATTTGACATTATCTTTTGCAGTGGGAGCTTCTTAGTATATATGTGGTAGGTATTGCTCTTAAGGCTTGTGATTGCAGGTTGTAGATTGGATATGTTGGTAATATGAGATTCACTTGTTATACCTTTGAGGTATGGATAGTTGGATGGGTTTGGCACTTGCTGTGGGTGCTATTTTAGCTATGGATATTTTGACAACTACGAATACATGTGATTACCTTTGGATCAGGTTATTCGTGCTTGGAATTTCAGTTGGTACAGGATTTTATGATCTTCTAATGCAACAGGTTGGGTGGCTTTCTCTTTGGATGGCTTCTATGTATGTCCAGTGGGAGTGGCATAATAGGAGGTGAGATCATTCATGTTTGAGATGCTGGATGCTTTAATTTTGTTGCGGGTACCAAGATGGAGCACTTGGTGTATTTTGATCCATGATGGTGGATGTGCTGGGAGGTATTGTTCCCTTGTTCATTTATGTGGCTACGGATTGACCCTATGCAATGTATACAACAAGTGGGAGATTGTTGAGATAATGGGTGTTGCACACATTGCATAATATTGTTATTTTATTATTTTATTTTATTATGTAATGTTGTACCTAGATGGACGTGCAACATGTAAATATTCCCATGGAATATTCTTGATGAGTTGTATTGTAACATTGTGATAATATTTCATGTAATTATTTAATATTGAGAAAAAAAGAATTAAATGCCCAATATTAAATGTGGGGTCAGTGGGTTAGGTAGCACATGGTTTATGTAATACCACTTAGTGGTTTTGTGGGACTTGCTACTATATAAGCAGCCACAAGGGTAGTTGTTGTAGAGAGAGAGAGAGAGAGTGAGTGACAAGGAGAAGACAAAAGGCAAGAGTCGAGCGGGACAAGGCTTGACAGGTTAGCCAAGGGAGCATTTGTGAAGGTTGGAAGCATGGCATGGGATGTGTGGATTCATGCTTGTTCACATAGTTTGCTCGGTTGTGGCTATGGCCATGAAGGCTTCCATGGTTGTAGGGCAATGGTATTTTTGTTGAATAATACATGATGATGGATGCTTTTGGAGGCTGGGTTTTTCCCTCAATGAGGGTTTCCCAGGGTATATCTTGTGTCACAATTTTGTGGGTATGTTGTCTATTCTCTTGCATGTGGATTTTAATTTCATGTTTATTTTAGATCTATTATGGGTTATGTGGAAACGGTTATATTCTTTTTTGCCAAGTTTCCTTACACTAGTGCACATATTGTGCCAACCATTTCAAGTATATGTCCCTGAGTTGACAAGATTAAATGCACCTCATAGTGAGAAAAATAGTCCTTAGTTCAAATATATTATTCCTAAGCATGGCCTAGAGCATGACTATGATACACCTATTGTGAGGTAGATCAGTTATCATTAAGATTAGTTTTCATCTCCATTTCCATACATATTGGATCCTTGAATCTCTTGTTTCATGGTGTACTTGCATGGGCACAAACTAGGTCAAACAGAGGGCCTCCATTACAAATGCTTACACTCCACAAATAGAGAGCTATGAGCCACCATTTTAGACCTCATTCTTGAGCAATCTTGGATATATGACTCATATAAGTGTGCCCACATTTTAGGCATATAGTATGTAGTACATACTACAATTTTCCAATCATTGATCTGTATGTGGTCTGATCTACTTCTTTGGAGTCATCATTTTTTGAAAGCTTATGTCTAGTAGACATGGGAGTTCCAACTAGTTTTGAGTCTTTCATTCTAAATTTCTTTTGTATCTCTTTTATGTATTTGAATTAAGTAATGTAGATACCATCTTTCTTCTATTGAATCTATAATCCAACAAAGAATTTTATCTCTCCAAACATAGACATTTCAAATTCCTTACTCATTTCTTCTAAAAATATTTTACACAAATCTTCATTTCCTATGAATAAGGTGTCATCAACAAATATTTCTACCAACACAATATCTCTATCTGGTCCTTCTTGGATATATAAGCTACTATTATCATTTTTTCTTCAAAAACCAAATTGTAATAGTTATGTAGTCTTTCATACTAGGCTTTGGGAGCTTTCTTGAGACCATATAGAGCTTTGTATAATTTGCAGACCATGTCCCTTTGTTAGGATCTACAAAGCTATTCAATGTAGATTTACTCATCAAGAATTCCATTCAAAAATATAGATTTAACATCCATTTGATACACTTTAAATCCTTTGTGAGTTGCATATGCAAGTAGAGTTCTAACACCTTCTAATCTTGCAAAAGGTGAAAAAGTATCACCATAGTCAATACCTTCTTCTTGAGAATAAACTTTACATACCAGTCATGCTTTTTTTCTAGACACTTTTCCATCTTCATTCAACTTATTTCTAAATATCCACTTTGTACCAATTACATTTTTACCTTTGGGTCTAGGAAGAAGAGTCCAAGTTTTGTTCTTCTCTATTTGTTCTATTTCTTCATTCATTGCTTCAACCCAACTTTCATTATCTAGTGCATCTTTAATATTGCTTGGTTCAAATTCAACAAGTAAACATGTACCTTTTAATTTGCTTCTTGTCATTGTTCCATTAGATTTATCTCCAATTATCTAATCAAGTGCATGATGCCTTCTAATATATCTTTTTAAAATAGGTTCTTTTGATTTGGCAGTAGTTCCATTGTTTTCATCATTAAATTTAGTATTAAGCTCAGGTTCCATTTTTTGTGACTCAAGTTCTTCACGCTCGGTTTGAACTAGCTTGGTAGCTTCTGACTATGACTCGAGTTCTTTAGAATGTGACTCAGTTTGCACTTCCTACAACTTGATAACTAGTGGAGATTTACAAGACTTGAGAGATGAAGTCTCCTTTCTTTTGAATAGATTTGGCAAAGTATCAAGTTCATAGTAGACAAATCTTCTATAATCCTCTAGCTCCTTTTTTCTTTCTTCTTCTCTCTTTTTCACAAAATCATCAATTCTCACACGTGCACTTTCTATGATCTTATGAGTAGAAAAATTCAAACATTTGTATGCTTTACTTTTGTAGGAGTATCCTAGAAATATGCCTTCATCACCTTTTACATCAAATTGTCATTTTCTAGAATCTTTTAGGATATAACATTTGCTACCAAATACTTTTAAGTAACTAACATTAGGTTTGTACGCATACCATAGTTCATAGGGAGTTTGGTTTGTGTATTTCTTCAACTAAACTTGGTTCAAAGTATGAACTACAGTGTTGATAGTTTCCTTCCAGTATTTGATAGGAACATTATTTTCTATCATTAGTGTCCTTGCATAATTGATGATGGATCTATTCCTTCTTTCAGCTATACCATTCTATTGAGGTGTACCAAGGGTTGATACTTGTCTTTTGATTCCTCTTTCAATGCAAAAATTATTGAATTTATTGGATTTGAATTCACCACCTCTATCTAATCTTAAGCATTTCAATCTCTTTCCAATTTCTTCCTCTACTCTTGCCAGATACCATTTGAATTTCTCAAAATGCTTCTGATTTTTCTTTTAGATACAACACCATCATCATTCTAGAATAATCATCAACAAAAGAAATGAAAAAAAAAATTCCACTATAACTCTCTATTCCAATAGGTCCACATAAGTTAGTATGTAAAATTTCCAAGACTTCTTCTGTGTGATACTTTTTGCTCTTAAAACTAGTCTTTCCCATTTTACCAATTTGGTAATTATTGCAAAAACCAACATCAAGTTTCTTCAAACTAGGAATATCTCTTACTCTTCTAAGTTTCCTTATCTTGACCAGATTATCAAAGTTTACATGACATAGTTTTCTTCTACTTGAGCAATAAAACATGAGTATTCACTAAGATCAAGATAAAATAAATTACCCTTTGTTTGCTTGCCTAATCCAACCAGATTTCCTTCATTATCCAATAGTTTTGCATTTTTGTTCATGAATTCAACCATGAATCCAATGTTGTTCAACTGTGCCACACATAGTAGATTATTCTTTATTCCTTCAACCCAATAGGCATTATCACAAATAAGTTCATTGGTTAATGAGATACGACCTTTTCCCTTTATGAAACAAGGTTCATTGTTACCAAATCTTATACTTCCTCCATCATAATATTCAAAATACTCAAATTTTGATTTGTCTCTAGTCATATCGTGTGAAGATCCACTGTCTATAATCCATCTATCATTTTTTCTAACATGAGAGATAAGTGTCATCTTATCTTCCTCGTCATCAGATTCATCTTTTACAGCAATATACACCATTTCATATTCACTGTTATCAAAATCTTTAACCATAAAAAAAAGTCTTCTTACCTTCATCCTTGTAGTTCTTGTGACTTTTAAATTCCTTCTTGCCTTTGTGCTTGTGGCTTTTCTTCTCATCCTTGCTTTCTCTATTTGGACACGTAGCAGCAATATGACCAATTTCTTCACAAGAAAAATAGATTAGAGAGATTTTACCTTTGTACTTTCCTCTACCTTTGGAATATTTCTTTACAAGTAGGGATTCAAAAATTTAAAGATCATTGTCAGAACTTTCTTAATTTCTTCCTCACTTCCTGTTTGATTGTCTTTTGATTTCTTTCTCTTTTCCTTAAGCGAGAGTTTGGCTTCAAATGTAGACTCAATATTTTTGGAAATAGGAACATAGTTATCATAGTTATCTAGTTCAAAAGTTGTCAATCTTCTAACCAGAGCATCCAAGGTTAATTTTTTATTTGGATCACATCTCATTTCTTGAATAGAAGACACTCTAATTGCATAGATAGGAGTTTTGAGTACCTTTCTTACAATAGTTGCATCCTGAATGTCTCCTCTAGATGCTTTGATTGCACTTACACTGGCTTTGATTCTTTCCACATATTTTGCAATATTCTCATCTTCTCTCATCTTCATTTAATCAAATTATCCTTTGAGACTTTCTACTTTGGCTCTTCTTACATTTTCATCACTTCCATAGATATCTCTCAATTTGGTCCACATTGTATGAGTAGATTTATAGTCTTTTACCTCATCAAATTCAGCATAAATGAGAGCAGATGCAATATCAATCATCATGATGTTATGGTTCTTCTTTTCAACAATATCTTCAACTGATAGTATTCCAGTGGGAATTTTGTATTTAGTATCAAGATATTTTCAACCTAAATCACTGATAGTAGCTAGATGTAACCTCATAAGTGCTTTCCATGCTGCAAAGTTATCTCTATTCAGCTTTGGAATCTCTCTTTTGTAAGACATCCTGATCTTTAGCTTAGGTCCTTAAAACCTTCTCTACAAGCACCAAAAGATCTGATACCAATTGTTGGAAATATAAAGGAGTAACTAAGAGGGGAGGGGTGAATTAGTTACTACCAAAAATAAATGCAATATCCCTTTGGATGTCAACAAAAAAAAACTCTAAAAATTGGAATACTAATACTTGACATGCACACAGTTAATGTTGTAACTTGGTAAATATTGATTGTACTCGATAATGAATTAAATTTTCAAATCTTAAGATGTTATTAGTGATTATCATTACTTTATCTTAATTGCAAGTATAAAATAAATGAACACATATGACACCAAGATTTAATGTGGAAACCCAATATGGGAAAAACTACCAATTATAACTAGTTACTAGTTTTCACTCTTCTGAAGTAAGCGGAGCCAACCCTGTTAAAGGTTACAAAACACATTGTTAGGTGTGACCCTATTAAAGAATTTAATAACCATATTAGGAGTGGCCTTGTTAGAGTACTTTAGACAATTCAAAAGAACTACCACCTTGTTAGAGGATTTACAAATAGTTGTTAAGCCAACTCTGTTAAGAGATTTAGATCACTGCTACAATGGTTAGAGAGTAACAATGAGATGACTTGATTAAGATGCAACTGAATTGTAGATTACAAATCTCTATTCTAGCTTGTGCATGATCCTTCTTGATCGAATATAATCTTTTATCTCCTTATACATATCTTTTTGACCTCCAGATTTGCTTCCTTAAAGCAATCTTCAAATCTTCAATGATGATCCTTTTTCACACACTTTCATCTCACAACTTGAACTTATACTTATATCCTTCTTATTGTCAATTTGGCTAGAATACATCTTAGAATAATTAACATTCATCATCTTAGTCAGCTGAAATTAATAGATAAATTAACTAAGCTCAATATGCTAAAATAGGAAATTTCTTTGTTAACCAACCCAGCTTGGTAGAAAGTAACTCAAGAATGATTTTCCTGTTAACCAATAGAAGCTCAGTTAACACTACAAACTTGAAATGATCCTTTGGTAACTTAGTGAACTCAGTTAACACTGGTTCCATCCAACCTTTCCTACATTAACCGAGTGAGCTTAGTTAACACTCATCTTCTACATACTTTCCTTTGATGCCTAAGTGAACTCAGTATACACTATCTTTCGCACAAGAATGCGACACTGAAAACTGTCTTCACTGTTTGAGTGAGATCGGTATCCAATAACTAATTATGACATTTTTGTAACATCAAAGACATCACACAATTAATCAATTGTATTCATTAGATGGCTCTAATACCAATTGTTGAAACTCTTTAGAATAACTTAGAGGGGGGATGAATCAGTTATCCAAGGTCCAAATGTACAAATAAAACTTTTCATAGCTTAGTGAACCCATATCCATAAAACATATTTGTCATGCATGCATTCATTAGATCATTCACTCATTTAAACTTGTAGGTTACTGTTAAATCAATTTTGCAGAAATGTAAACATAAAACATAATAGATTCAATAACACATTTGACACAATGATTTTATGTAGAAATCCAATTTGGGAAAAACCACCATTAATATGATTATTCTCACTCTTCTGAAGTGATTCCCTATAAAATACCAACCTTGTTAAATATTATAATGCACACTATTAAATGAGATATGGTTAGAAGATTTCAATCACCCTATTAAGAGTGAGCCTTGTTAGAGGACTTTAGATCATTCACTTGGAATGTCACCTGATTAAAGGATTTATAAATGATTTTTAGGTCAACTTTAATTAAAAGGATATACCCTAGACTGGTACAATGATTAGAAAGTAATAGTAAGGCTTCATCTAATAACAACTTACAACTCACTTGCAGATTATAGATCCTTCTTTCAGTCCTCCATTTTTCTTGGCTTTCACACACTTTAGCTCTGATAGCTTGTTCACCCTTCAAGCATTCATACTCTTAAGCCTTCTTGTTTTCCTCATCAATAGCAATCTTCAGTCTCTAAATGAAGCAATACCCTAGACTCCTTGTCTTTCTTAGGTCCTTGCACATGACAACCTTTACTTTTGACCAGCCATCTCTATAAATAGAAAATCAAGATCTTTTTTCATTCATCCTCTATTGTCCATTTTAGGGTTAGGTAGGATTCAATGAATCTACCCATCTTTTCATTTTATTCCCTTCTAGAAACTTCTCCTTCAATCCTCTTTTAATTTATCTCAAAACAATTTACCATAAATTTTGTGCCACCAACTCATCATAGTTATCTTTCACATGCTTCAAAAAAATCAAGAAAACAAAATAGTCATTTCAAATTTGTCAAATCCATGATTTAACATGAATACTAGCACTCGGCATCAATATGTTATCACTCAATTTCCATACTATTCTTCCACTCGTCATCAACTAGATCACTTGGAAAACACTAAAGTTTACTGGTGCTTGACATCAACTAAACTTTACTTAGCTTACACGGTATCACTCGGCATACACTGCACTTTGACTTTTCTAGGATCCAACTAATTTTCTGCTTGGCTTGCACTAACTTTTCTTGGCACCTATTTTCCACTCGACCAGGCTTGGCAGACTTAATTCTTCTTATTTGTTCTTCTAGACTTTGTCAGTGTATCCATCCTTTAGAACCTTAAGTGGATAATTAATGCACTGTAACATCATTAAATCTTAATTGATCTTTGTACTCTTTTGTCATACCATAACTCAACCTTTCCTTTAGGTTCTTTTGTTATCTCATTTGATCAAAACCTCCTCATCAATCAAGAAAATGATAGTACTCAAATCATCTAAGAAGTTTTCTTACCAGCAAGTAGTAGGTTGGACATCAATGACAAAAAAATGATTGAAACACATTCTCATACTTGTATTAATTTTTTCAACAAAGACTACTTTGAGCTTGAGGATATTGAAGATCCACTTAGACTAAGGTTGGCACAAACTAAGTTGAAAGGACATGCTACTCTTTGGTGAAAAGAACTACAAATAGATAGAGAGGAGTAAGGTGAAATGAAGATCACTAGATGGAGGTTGATGATAACTAAGTTGAAGGATAAGTTTTTTCCTACTAATTATGTATTTGCGTTGTTCAAAAGGTTGTAGAGTTTGAAACATAAATATATGACTATGAAAGATTATACCAAGGAGTTCTACAAGTTGACCATTCAACTTGAGCATAGAGAATTGGCAAAAGAGAAGGTAGCTTGATACATTAACGGTTTGAGATTCAATATCCAAGATGAGGTTGGTATTTTAAATATTGATTCAATTGAGGATGCTTATTAGTATACCCTAAAGCTAGAAGATAAGCTAAAGAGGAAATGTCAAAGAATTTCTAGAGGGAAGGAGAAATAGGATAGATCGAAAAAAGATAAACTAAATGTAGAAGATGCACGAAAATTTTTTGATTAGAAGAAAGGGATAGGTAGAGGTGAGTTTAAGGGTATTTTCTATGGATGTGGTGAATAAGGGCATAGATCTTTTGAATGTTTTCATGGTAGGAGATTTGTTGTTGTGAATGAGGTTGAGGATCATGGAAGTTAACCTGAGAATAAAGAGAGTTTACTAGCTCAATGAGTATTGCTTGGCCAGAGGACATTGGATTCTTGTCAAAGGACTATTTTGTTCAGGACTCATTGTAAGTCTAGTGGTAAAGTTTGTAATGTGATTGTGGATGGTGGTAGTACTAACAACCTTTTTATTGAGGATATGGATCAAAAACTTGGTTTGAAGAGAATGAGACATCCTTATCCTTATAGGATTGGTTGGTTTTGAGATGAGCATGCTTTAGAAGTACAGGAGAAGTGCCTTGTTGATTTCCAGATTGGGCATTATAAGGATCAAGTGTTGTATGACATTGTGGGCATGAATAGTTTTCATGTGTTTCTTTATAGACCTTGTTAGTATGACTATAGGGTTGTGCATGCTTGTTCCATTAATATGTTTATAATTGTGAAAGGTGGCAAGAAGCATTCCCTGATTCTTTTATAGAATGAAGAACTCAGTAGGAGGAACTTGAGTATTGGGTAGTCAAGTTAAGTTGGTAGGTTCTGAGAAGGTTAGAGATTAGCATGGAAAGCAGACCTATAGCACACTGAGGATGGATTTGAAGAAGTAGAAGAAGATCAAGGGAGTGTACAAGTTGAGGACCCTGAGGATATGTATGTGAAGAAAAAAATTGGAATTTATGTGTTGAATCCTTCAAGATGTTCTTCCATCTATTAAGAACATATTTTTGAACCTAGGGTGTCTGATGCAAGAGCATCCTTGGTTGGCTCGAAATCCTTCATGTTGGTGTGGTTTGACCTTGGATTTGGAGGAGTCATTCAAACAATGAAGGGTGACTTAGCTGATACTGAGTTAGTTTGGTTGTTGTGTTAACTGAGTGACTCAGTTAATGAAGATGTTTGGTGATGCTTGGAGTAACTTAGTCAGTGAAGGAACTCAATTAGATTCGGTTGAATGTTGACACTTGGCGTGGTTTTCTCTAACACCCAGTTTGGTCTTGGTCCCTGTGGTAACCGAGTTGTTTGTGTGCCAAATTTTTTGGCATTTAATTTGTGTATGGGTATTTAATTTGTGGTGCAGCCAACTTGTGGCTTATGCAAACATTTAATGTAAGGGTTTATCTTAATTTGTAATGGGCTAGGCTGACTTGTCACTTAGTTGGGTATAAGTAAGGGTTTTTTGTGAAATCTTAAGGGATTTTTTGGTAGATTACACAGCTTGGAGAAGAGGATGAAGTGGAGGAGAGAAATTTGAAGGGCTAGTAGTTAAGGCTTGGTAAACCAAGAGTTTTCTTACTGGGCTTGCGAGCACAAGTTGAGATTTCCTTGGGGTTTCCTACTAGAGTATAGATCTAGACTAGTTGGGATTATAATTGTGAGTTGGATCTTGAGGGATCTTGCAGAACTATTTTGTAATTTCTTTTGTATTTGGCCCTAACTCAGAATGCCTTACAGTCAAGCACATTACATGTAAACAGTTATATTTTATGAATAAAGAGTTTTGATTTGGTCTCAAATCTTGTATTGTTGTTGTGTTTCTATTGTGTGGTTATTTGCAACGATCCAGATTACCTCTAGTAGGGGTAACCTTAGATTCTTGTTGCATCAATTGACCTTGTAGTTTTCCTTCTTGATACTTCTCTCAAGTGTTAACTATGGATAATTATTATAAATGATGGTAGCAGGATCAGTATATTGCATTGACCTAGGCATGATTAGTGATTAGTTTTTTCCCAACCAATCAATCATAAATAATTATGTCCTTTCATCCAATTTTTTCCATCTTAAGTATTTCATGCATATTATTTACCTCAATTATGATTGGTATGAAGCTTCCTCCATAATTCATTTTTTAGGCAAGATTTTGAGAGAATCATTTTTAATTATTTTTTTCAAATTTATAAGTTGAATTGAAAAGTTGCCACATTTTTAAATGTTCACTATACAATTACTAAAATTTGTCAATTGCATATGAATAAAAATTGAAGGAAACTAACATCTATGTCTAAACAAAGTGGCAACGTATAAATTCTATATGAACAATTCAACATAATGCCTCATGGAGGCATAATATCTTGAAGTGCAAGTTTCTAAAACAAAAGACATGAGCCTATATAGATATTGTTAATAATAAAATTATACCATTAGACAGATGAGTTGGAATAGCTTCTAGAAATGAGAAGAGAATGGTTGATAATCATATATGGGTGACAAAGCCCAATTATTTAAGTAATTATTTATCCAGGTTCATAATTCATTACAACAAATTTCTAGACACCAATACTTGCAATAACAATAGCATCTGATTCTAAGTGGTCCATCTTAATTTGCATATCACCTTGATATAGATCAGGAACATTTGAATTAGACATTAGAGGAAGAACATGTATCCCATCATGCTGAAATAGAAGCATAAAATTAAACACACATGAGCTCTCAACTAGTTGGAAACAAAAATTTGAGATTTAAAGAGAATTGTCACCAACTAAACAAGTTGTGCATGAGTTGTCCATGTAAGAAAAATCCATAACAACCAGAATAAAAGGAAATAGCACTGTGTAATTCTATGAAGAAAATCAAACAACCAAAAGCAAGCCAAACTCGTCCTACATGGATAGACCAACTAAACAACTTGAAATGCATTCAAAACACTATCATGCCAAATAAAATTGAATTAAGAGGAAAAGATAGCCAATCCAGAAAACCATACTACTTCAATCCACTAATTCCCAATTCATACATATGAGAAAATGTGATGAATTCATCTTCAATATAGCCATTTTCCTAACATGACAAGACCCAAACATACTATCCCATCTTAATGGAATAATTAAATGCATTTGAAGCATAAATGATATAGACTTATTACAAAGAGTAGGGGACAATCCATATAAAAATAATCTATATGCCATCTTCAGTCAACCAAAGTGAATATTTTGGAATAACCACCCCATAAATCTTTAACAATCCTTATAAATTTAAAACTGTCATATACATAGAAATTATTTCCATTCTTCTAACAATAAGAACAAGCCCTCAAGAACAAAAATAAGATCTTCCTAATGCCATGAAATTTATGAAAACATCCTCCCAAATAGTATACTTTTACTATTTAGGATTACCACTTATATAAACTTCAATCATACATAACTTTTGGATTCTCATTCATCACTCATGTCTAGCTCCATTTTATTGGAAAAGTCTAAAAATTGATTCATACATTCAGTATTAGGAAGGATCAAAAAAGATCCCTTGTCAATCAGCATATTTGAAAGATGATCAGCAACTATATTTCCCTCATGATATATATGTGAAATCATATAAGATGAGAACTTACACAAAAATGGCCAAATTTTTTGAAATAGATAGTTAATTTTCCAATTGTAGCAAGATTGACTCATAAGTGAATTTATAGTTATCATCAGATCACCCTCAATATCTAGATCATCTAATGATAAACCTAACATCAATCCATAATAAAGTGCCAAATCCTCTACTTTGTTATTAGTTCCATTCATAATAGCAAGGCTTTAGAAGAAATCAATTCCACCTTGAGAATTTCTAATACAAACACTTTCTCTAGGCATACCCAGGTAACCTCAAGAAGTATCATTAAAGTTTAACTTGTATAATTAATAACTAGGCTTACACCAACTAATCTCCTTCCTATTAATTCTCACCTTGGTTTTCATCTGATGATATGTTGGAACACATAGCTTTAGTCATGTTTTAATAATTTCAATTTCCCATTCTTGTTCTGGTATTTAATCCACCAAAATCTCAAAATTTTAAGTCAAATGGGAAGAGAAAATTAAAATTGCAAATTTTCACTCTCTCTCCTCGAACCATAACTTTTTGGAAAAGTTAAGGTTAGAAAGTTATAATTGGGAAGTTTGAGTTAATGGTCAACCTTTTCACTCTCTCTACCCAAACCTCTGCATACACTCTCTCCCCCAAACTTAATTATTTATCATAATCTTAACCTATATTTTTCAGAACCCAAACCTCAACTATGAATAACTACCATTTGGAGTTCATATAGGCAGTGATGAGACAAAAATTAATCTCTTCTTTAACATGTGTAGGCTTTTCTTTCAATAGTTGTATCATGTATATACTATATTATAGGTTTGGAAACTCACTAAAATTGAAGATGGTCGATGCTAGAAATGAAGATTAAATTTGAGATTATGCAATGCTAAGCCAACAATGAAAGAAAAGTCACACATTGTATTCCAAAGGAAAATATGGCTAACATGGAGTTCATAATCTAGAAATATCAAGCAAGAACTATTGGTATGATAATGTGCCACTCTAAAATTGATCTTGCACCATAACAATGAAGGATAAAGGTCGAGTCACATTAAGCCTAGGCATGATAAAAAGTCAAATAGATAACTATTTAGAAACACAAATCATATGCAAAAGTAGAGATGGAGTTGATGAACTGCTCTACAATAGTGTGATTAAAGGAGTTTTATGAAGGTGGTTATGAATGCCCACACAATATTCAATGAAAATTGCATACCCGAAACACTAAAAGATATTTTACTAGGTGCTTAAGTTGGGAATGCCACTTGCATGCAAAATGTAAAATTGTAGATGAAGTTCATGTTCATCAAAAATTACTTAATGGAGATGATAAATTCATGAAATTTAATAATATAACAATATTGTAGACATTACATCTTTGATATTACTTATCATTAGCATCAAGTATGGAAAATACATGAGGATCATCATTCAACCAAATAAAGCTATGAATTCATGAATCAAGGTGGAATTGGTAAAATATAAGCATGCCAATTGCTTCACAAAATGTCAAAATATTAATACAAAGTGTAGAACATGGATATGCATGATGTGGAATAATAGACATCCTTTAGAAATAATGGATGAAGCTCCTTGTCAGATTTGGGCGTTGTGAATTCACTAATGTTATATCCACAAATGAAGAGAATATATTGCTCCTCACTTCGCTTCAAGGATTTGAAAATTATATAAGGTACCTATCTGACATACTGGAAATATCACATAGAATGCATCAATAATTGTGTTGAAGAATAGTGATTGCAAGAATTAAAACAACAAAAAGGGAACATAAAGGAAATTTTTGCGCTTGCAATTTAAGCTTTGGGATACTGTCATGTCCCCTTTTCAAATAATTAAAAATAATAATTTTTTCTAAGGCAGGCAGGCCCAAAAAGGTGAAGTTTCGGAAAAAGGGGATAATCTTTGGAAGCTAATGGACTAATAAATGAAAATTATTATTAAAATATGTTTTATTAACCCCTCTTGGACATGATTTAGGGTTATTCCCTCTTTTAAGGAGTTTGGAGGCATTTTGGGCTCATTCCAGAACTTGATTTTTGTTCATTTCTTTGTTATTCTTCAGAGGCTGCCAAACCTGTGGAGAAGGAGACCCAAGAATGGGATTTTTCAGATTTTTAGGAAGGCTAAGGATAGGATTTTGAAGCCATTCCATGTGCATGCTCATGCAGAGTTTTCCTTTGTGCTGAACAGTATAGATTTGTGGTTTTTCGGTTGTGTTTTTGTACGAGTTTGGTGTTTCCGGTTGAGTATTTCATATCAGTTTGGGTTGCTACTGTATTTCAGACTTTTAGATGTTAAAATAGAGTTGAATATATGTATTTGGTCATGATTATACTTTTGTGATAGATTATTAGTGTTTTTGTGGTGTTTTCGGGCTATTCTATGTTGTTTTCGGGAGCCCGATGAGCATTGTTTTTATCCTCCATTTGGGAGTTGTTGTGTAAATGTTATATAGATCTGAAAATATCATTTTGTAGGCTTTTATGCTGCTGAAATTTCTATAAAAATTTCCACTTTCAGATTTACTAATAATATGTGAAGCTGTGAAGTTTTTGGCACTATTTCCGGCATACTTGATTTGGGGTTTATTGAGAAATTGGTAGATCTTTGAAAGATTGGTTGTTTGATCTTAAAGATCTAATTAGAGGCTTGAAATATCATATAAAATTAGAAAAGGGACATTTTAGTGGTATCAGAGCTATGATCTTGCCAGCCTGAGGGATTGTAGAAGTTTGCCTGTCAGTTTTGACAACTACCCAAATCTTGCATGTCATAATTTATGGTTGCATGTTGCTTCTAATCAGCTGCATGTCAAAATTTATGGTTGCATGCTACTTCTAATCATTTTCATGTTAGTTCTTGGTGAATTTGGTGGTTTCATGTTGCTTCTAATTAGCTGCATGTCAAAATCTATGGTTGCATGCTACTTCTAATCATTTGCATGTTAGTTCTTGGTAAATTTGGTGGTTGCATGTTGCTTCTAATCAACTGCATGTCAAAATCTATGGTTGCATGCTACTTCTAATCATTTTCATGTTAGTTCTTGGTTTTTGAAGAAGTTATAACCTATTGGGGTTACACTCTACTTTATCCAGAATGGACAGGTATGGTACAGAGTCTCAGAGGACATGATCTTGGACAATTGATATCCAAAGTCTGAACAGTAGAAAGGATGGTTATTTAGACATTCGAGATAAAGTTAGGAAAATAAGCCATGACATGTTTGAATAGTTGGTTGAGTACCACCATATGATGAATGACATGTTGTCTGACCCAGCTAAGGTTGATAAGTTGACCAGATTTCTATTTGGTAGATTTTCTCACAGGGCAGGTGACACAATTACCAAGAACTTGCATGAGGAGTTTGAGAAACTAGCTTATAGCCAGGTAGAGGTCTCAGATTCTACTCCACCACAGGAGGTAGTGAGAAAGGATATTACATAGATTGATAGTAATGGTCAACTTGATACTCAAATTGAGACAATTGTATACAGGTCGTTAAAGGGTGATATCACAGGTATTCAGGATGGTATAGTTACAACAGGTAGTGACTACAACGTAGTGGGTTTAGATGATGATTATGAGGATTTTTTTGTGCATGATGGTGAGATACCTGGTAGAGATGAGTAGACATTGAGCATTCATGACTTTGCTGAGAAAGAGTACCAGGCATAGTTAGATGCTTCATCACATGAGGTTGAGGCTGGTAGTACTTCACACAATTTGTCCAACCAGCTGAAAGTGAACAAAGACAGTATTATGACTTCATTATCTCATCATGACAAGTATGTGGAGTTAGTTGGTATTGGTCATATTACTCAAGTGAGGATTTTGCTTGAGTTACCAGCTGATTCTAGTTTACAGATATGGACTTGAGATTGTTATATTGGCATTTGGGATTTAGTTAACTGGAGATCTTTAACACTTTTTGGTAGCAGTGTTTGTTTGGGTGCTATCATAGATTTGATTAGTAGATTGCATGGTGTTGTCTTTTCTTGTGCTAGCAGCTTGTTTGATGTTGGTATTAGTTTTTATACATCGGTGTTGGGCTTTATTCATATATCTAGTCGACCATACTTGCTGGAATGTGTTGATGATCTTTCATATTTGGCAGTGTGTACAGATGAGTCCCAGGATCATATTGGCATTGATGACATCCAGGAGGATGCAGTGGGCAGTTTTGAAGACTTAGTTTCTTTGGGTACAAAGGAGTTGGACAGCAGTGCTATAGTTTTTGATACTCCGTTTGTTGATATGAGCTTTAGAGTTGATTCACAGGATATGGATGGTAATAATCTAGAGACTCGTAACTTTGAGGATACTCCTTTAGATAGTGCATCAGAGGAGGTTTGTAGGAGACAGTCAAGCCAGTGCCATCATGTGTCTAATTAATTAAGAGTTAGTGAGTGAGACATTGCTATCGCTTGCTAACATTTCGATGTTTCTCATCAATTTTTAGCAGTTTATGGATGGGGTTCTCCTACTAGTGATGAGCAGGGAGGCAGTTATCTTTCCTTGATAGAGTTCCACTCTTTATGGGAGGCTATCCAAATTTTGAGATAGGATTATATGCAGTTGGTAGCCGACAGAGATTATCTTATGGAGTGGGGCAGTACAACATATGATGCATTGTTGGCCAAGGAAGATGAGGTGAGTGAGCTTACTGAGTAGCTTGAGGTGACTTCTGAGATTCTTGAGAGTACACAGTTGGCTTTCAAGGAGTCACATTTTCATTTGGCTAAGGTGACCATGGAGTTAGAGCAACTACAATCTTTACTAGATTCTATACAGTCACAAGCTGTGGTGTCTAATGATCCGAGGATGTCCATGTTCGAGATTGTCAAAGATAGTGGAGATGGGGATGCATCCATCCTTGATACTAACATTGGCATATCGGGTTCATCCCCACTAGAGTCAGGTTCAGTTGAGTTGGGTGCTGTAGCAGATTTTTGTGGTATGCCTGACATGGTGGTGACCTCTAACACTAATGGCATGAAGACTAGAGATGTTGTATCAAAGACCATGTGTGATGTTGGTGAGCCGATAGTTGGCATGGTTCCTGCTAGTAATACTACTCCCTTGGTGATGTCTTTAGAGGTAGTATTCAGTTCTAACTTGGTTAGTGATCAATTGCAGTTAGTTACATCTGGATTGCAGTCTGAGCCATTGACTGAGATTGGCGTATTCTATCAGTATTACATTGTGAGGTATGCTCATAAATTTACCTTTGATGACCATGTTGATGAGATGATGATACAGAGATGTACTTTGGTTCCTAGTGCTTATCATCAGTTATGGGATAGTTTAACACCTCAGGATGAGAGTTGTGATGGGTATGACATGGTGATAGGTTCTACAGTTGACAGCTTGATAATACATGACGCAGAGTAGGAGTTTCAGAGTGATGCTTCAGCGGGTGTTGTTATTGATTCTACTCCTTTGGCTATGACATCTCCTAACTTAGCTGGTGATCAGTCATAGTGGGTTGTATCACTTGTTCATGGTGGGCTATTGACTAAGGTTGGTTTTTTTTATCAACATTATATTGCAAGGTATGTACATCAGTTAGCATTTGATCCCTGTGTTGAGGAGTTGATGGCAAGCAAATTTGGTTTGGGTTCCAATTCTTGCTATTTATCTTGTGATGGCTTTTCACCATTAGGGGTGCATGGGAGTTATGGTTATGAGACAATGGTCGGTGATCTACAGAGTTGTGTTGACTGTAGGAGTTGTATAGTGTGTGGATTCTCCATACTTGGTATAGTTTCATTCGGGAGCATTCACCATTGTTGTAGAGTTGGATTGTACATTCCGTATAGGCCAGTGGAATGCGTTGATGGTATTTACTGTGTTGGTAGTTTAATTTGTCCACTTTACTTGGGTTTTGATGTTCTAAGAGTTTTTGTTTTGTGAGTTTCTGACTGTGGAAGTTGTGACTTTGGAGTTTGGTTGAGCAGTAATTGTCAGTTTGATTATGGATTCCTCTTGGTTATATTGCAGAGGATATTGCAGGAGCCTGTGTTAATTGACAATAGTATAGTTCATGACTACATTTGGGATCTAGGTGGATTGATTGGTTTATTGTTCAGCCATTACTTGAGGACAAGCAATATTTGGAAGGGGGGGACTTGTCATGTTCCCTTTTCAAATAATTAAAAATAATAATTTTTTTCTAAGGCAAACAGGCCCAAAAAGGTGAAGTTTCAAAAAAAGGGGATAATATTTGGAAGCTAATGGACTAATAAATGAAAATTATTATTAAAATATGTTTTATTAACCCCTCTTGGACGTGAGTTAGGGTTATGCCCTTATTTAAGGAGTTTGGAGGCATTTTGGGCTCATTCCAAAACTTGATTTTTGCTCATTTCTTTGTTATTCTTCAGAGGCTGCCAAACCTGTGGAGAAGGAGACCCAAGAATGGGAGTTTTCAAGTTTCTAGGAAGGCTAAGGATGGGATTTTGAAGCCATTCCATGTGCATGCTCATGCAGAGTTTGCCTTTGTGCTGAACAGTGCAGATTTGTGGTTTTTCGGGTGTGTTTTTGTAAGAGTTTGGTGTTTCCGGTTGAGTATTTCATATCAGTTTGGGTTGCTGCTGTATTTCAGACTTTTAGATGTTAAAATAGATCTGAATATATTTATTTGGTCATGATTATACTTTTGTGATAGATTATTAGTGTTTTTGTGGTGTTTTCGGGCTATTCTATGTTGTTTTCGGGAGCCCGATGAGCATTGTTTTTATCCTCCATTTGGGAGTTGTTGTGTAAATGTTATATAGATCTGAAAATATCATTTTTTAGGCTGTTATGCTGCTGAAATTTTTATAAAAATTTCCACTTTCAGATTTACTAATAATATGTGAAGCTGTGAAGTTTTTGGCATTATTTCCAACATACCCGATTTGGGGTTTATTGAGAAATTGGCGGATCTTTGAAAGATTGGTTTTTTTATTTTAAAAATCTGATTAGAGGCTTGAAATATCATATAAAATCAGAAAAGGGACATTTCAGATACAAGAATAGTTGTTGTTAGAGTTTTAGGTGACTCTACAACACCCCCAAGATCAAATGAAAGACCAAGAAAAGTTCCACAAGGGATTGGCAAGACAATTGCACAAAGATGCAAGAATGCTATTATTGATAATGGACTTGATTGACATCAAATGGATTGATTTAAAATGTACATAATAGGCCTCCTTATATAGGAGAGGTGATAAGAGACAATGATAAGGAGAAGATAAGATATCACTAACACAAGGTGGAATAACATGTCAACTAAAGGTGTATCATCCTCCATTATGCAATAAAGTATGTGCAATGATGAGGATAATAATGTTGTAAGTGCACTAAAGGTGGAATGAGATAATAGCTATGACCACCTAGAGTTGAATTCTCCTACACCATGTGTTTAATTGAGGTACAAACTCCTAAGTGTCTCAATCAAAAACTACTATGCAATGCATTATCCTAAGTAAGCTTGAGTAAGTGTAATTAGTGAATATTGAATTACACCAACACCCCCCTTTAATTGAAACTTAGGGAATGCACTTAAACTCACAATGCAAGATTGGTCTTAGCTGCTAGGCCATTTTAGGTACCCATGTACAATATGCAATGAAATACATGAAATGTAATCTCTCATAAAGTGAAGAAAGAGAGAAAACCTCATGGGAAAAACTCTCCTCCAAAAAGAGATGAAAACAAGATGAATTGATGGATGGAGTACTCAAGAACCCTCAAAATTTTCATACATCATGTATATACAAATAATGATCCCCCATAGTAAGGAAATAAGGAGACATGATATCCCACCCATAATGAAGAAGCTCCAATGTAGATGAAGAGTACCTATAAGAAAAATATAATCCAATGCCTACAAGAAACATGTCTCTCCTTAGGAAGAGATAAATACATCCAATGATGAAGAAGCCACTTCATGTAAAAAGTGAGGAAGGAGGAAGAAGGTCTCCATGTATGCATCTCTGAAGACTGAATAGGTGTCTCCAAGCTCAAAGATTTAGTCACACCATCAAGTTGACCTATGAGATGTGAAAAATCAAGAGAACATGAAGAGTTGGGAAATCCAATCTCCAAAGAAGGTGAAGAAGTATCTCTAAGAGAAACCTCCTCAAATGTATTAACCAAATCTACATTATGAGACTTGTATGAAAGAGCATCTAGGAATTCATCCCATACTACAAGATCTTAAGCATAAATCCTGCTAAATAGTACAACTCATATCTAAAGAAGTAGGAGGTGGAGGAGTAGGAAGTTCAACACATGTCTCAAGAACAAAATGATTCAAGTGTCCAATGTTCTCCTCCCATGAATTATTCACCCTTGATAAAGGGTTAGGTACATCATTAATATCATCATCATTATCAAATAAATGTGTAAAATAATACAAGCATGATGTATGATCAACAACTCCCATAGCTATGACATTTCTAGTCTTCATGTCCCTAATATAGACATAATTAGGAGTGAACTCAACAATTTTACCTTGTGCCCCACGAGTAATTTGGTAAATGGAAAGGAGATTAGTAGTCAAAGATGGTACACAAATAACATCATTGAATGTACCCTCTCCCATAGGAATAGAACCTTTCCCACAAACCTTCATGTATGTATTATTACCCATCAATATAGGTGGATAGGTACAAGTCTCAATAAAAGAAAACATATCCATAGAATATGCCATATGATGTGATGCACCTAAATCAAGAAGTCATTTACCTTGCTTAAGATGTGTGGAAGCAATGAGTGCTTGTCCTTTGCCTCTGGATGATGATGTAGATGTAGTAGCTACCTGATATTGAGAAGAAGGAGAAGAAACTAATGAGGGCAACTAGATATTGTTCTTTTGAAGAATGTGAGTGAGCTCATCAATCTTCTTATGGAAACATTTATGTCATCATGTCCTAGCTTTTTACAATAACCACATTTATCTCTCTTTCTTCTAGATGTTTCCTTTCTTGAAGAGGACTTGGATTCAATATTATTTTGTGAAGGAGAGCCATCACCATTTTCATGTTGCTTAGGATCCTTTTGTTTTTTGTTTCTCTTTCCTTTGGGAGCCTTTGGAGAGGAGTCATTTGTAACCAACGCTTGATACTTGGAAGGCTTCAATTGACCCATGTGTGCTAACTTTGCTTGTTCCTTTGTGAGATGAGCTATAAATTCATCAAGAGAAAGCATTTTGTATGCACTACCAAGAGCATCCATAGCAGCATAGAATGTGGAAACAAAGATTGAATATTCAAGACCTGGCTTGGAAAGAATAGATAATATCAATTGTTCATCATGTTTAGTAATGCCACAATTAGAAAGATCCAATCCAATGGAATTGAACTTAGAGAAAAAGTCTTGAATATAGTCAAAATCACATGGACTTAGACCTATAAGCTCATTCTCCAATTTGAATTTTCTTATTCTATTAGGTTTACTAAAGATTCCTTCCAATGTAGTCTAGGCACCATGAGGATGCATGTCGGATGCAATATGATACAACAAATCATTGGAGATGGTAGATCTATGAGAGCCAAGTTACTTATCCTACCTATCAAACCATTTCCTTATTTTTGCAACACCTATAGCTAATTCTAGATCCTGTCCAAGAATCATTCTAAGCAATCCAATACTCATCAATTGATTAGAAACTACTTGTTTCCATTCATAATAGTTATATGGAATGAGTAATGGAAATTTTTGAAAATCCATAATGAAATCAAATGATGACTGAAATAAACTGATAACTCCTTCAAATTATTCATTCAATTAAGAAAGTTGAAATCCAAGTATTCACCAAGGGAAAATTTAGCCAAAAAAGACCTATTTTTGAAAGTGATATGTCCACTCCAAATCACTAAAATCCAATTATAGATATGGAAAGTAGAGGAAAAACCATGCACTTTCAAAAAAATTGCACCTACACCATTGTGTAGATCATGAAATTCTACCCCAAAACAAAACAAAAATTGCTTGGAAAAAGGAGTCTGTATGAGGAAGATATCGTTGTTTGAAAATTACCTCTGAAATTATTTTTCTTGAATCACCATCGCCACACCTTCAAAAATCAAATGGCTCTAGATTTGGCCTTAGATCTCTAATTTGGATGAAACAAAATTTGATTTAGGGGTTTTTGGACCTCCTCTATATGATGCCAACCTCTAATTTTCACCTGTAATAGAAGGTTACAAATTATGACTCCCGAAGTCTCCTCCAAATTGCCAAATATTGCACCAACAATTAGTCAAGCCAAGATTGCACTTCTTGAGAAGAGGTCTTCACACCTTGAGAATTTTGATACCATGTTAGAGTTTTAGGTGACTCTACAACACCCCCGGGATCAAATGAAAGACCAAGAAAACTTCCACAAGACATTGGCAAGACAATTGCATGAAGATGCAAGAGCACAATTATTAATAATGGACTTTATTGAAATACAATGGATTGATTTAAAATGTACATAATAGGCCTCCTTATACAGGAGAAGTGATGAGAGACAATGATAAGCAGAAGATAAGATATCACCCACACAAGGTGGAATCACATGTCCACCAAAGGTGGATCATCCTCCATTATGCAATAAAGTATGTGCAATGATGAGGATGATAATGTGATAAGTGCACTAAAGGTGGAATGAGATAACAAATATGACTACCTAGAGTGGAATTCTTCTACACCATGTGTTTAATTGAGGTACAAACTCCTAAGTGTCTCAATCACAAACTACTATGCAATGCATTATCCTAAGTAAGCTTGAGTAAGTAAAATTAGTGAATATTTATTTACATCAAGAGTTGTCTAGGGAGACATTAATGCTTCATTTTTCCTTTCCTTTTCTTCTCTCTCTCTCACTTCAAACTAATTCAAATGGATCTTTCACTAGATTCATGAAAACTTCCTGTGATTTCTGTAACTCTTTTGAGCAGCTCAACAGCATGGGGAATATATGAATCACCATAAACACATATTCCTTTTGGTTTTGCCTAGTGCTCAAAAGTGATCATGTAATTTTATTGATATATAATGGGAATGTATGAATTATCATAGCTTTTTAGGCATTGGTTTTTCTTCTTATTATTATTATTCTATATATATTATATAATTTATTTGATTTGTTTAGATGCCTCCCTTACTGAAGAGATAGTAATATTTAATTATTTAATTATTTTCAATTATATACAAGATACTACTAATGTGTGTATGCTTGTATTTTATATAAATTCATAGCTTGAATATTTTCCTATGAAGAAAGTTCACATCCAACAATATGAACCCAAAACAAAATAAGGTGACAATTGCTAGATTGTAGTCTTAGTTCAAACGAAAAGGTGATGGAAAATATTATTGTTCTTGCAAAAATGGAAAGGCTTAAAGAATCAAAGAATTCTATCCACAATATCTCAAAGGCATTGTAAGTAACATGATCACATTGAAGGGAGGAAGGATTCTCATCCTTTGGTGAATGTGGATTTTGAACAGGTGGATCATGGAGATGTGAATATCAAAGTAGAAGGTAATTCTCCCATGGAAGAAGATGATCCTAAGGAAAATAATTGAATCAAATATGTTGGTATTGGCATAGCTAATAATGTGTCAGAGAACAAGATTGAAGGTAATGTTATTGTCACAACTGATGAAGATGATGAAGACGGTGATAGTTACACATCTAATGATAATGATGAAGGGAACCTTGATATTGTAGTGCCTCTCATGTTTGTAGTGTGTACCTTGTCTATTTTTTATTTGAGAGATACTTGTTACTCTTTTTATGTTCTTGGAGATGACCTAAGGGTCATATGTTATACTTTGTTTTGGTACCATAGATGCTAGACTGCTATGTTGTTCAGTTTATCATATTTGCATGTTGATGTTATTTTGAGATGGTAGTAGATCTATGAGGATATCTAGTTATATGGTTTATTGGACATATTCATTGATCATGTTATGAGATGAATTTTAAGCTATGGTTATTTTCCTTCATTCTTGTATCTTTACGCTTTTTGTGAACGTGAGTAATGTAAATGAATTAAATAGGTATTTTAATACATGTTTCTTCAGCTATGATATTATATGCAATTGCACTTGATCATGTATTTTAGTGTGCAGGAATTATATCCCTGGTAGTGGCACATGGAGTTAGTGATTCAACTATTCATGCTTACCAATGTCGTCCTTGTATGGTCGATGTATCCTTATTATAGTTAAGTTAATTAAAACCTTTCAGTGATTAGTAAATCCGAACTCATTTGCATTATGTGATTAGACCAGTGAGCATGTCTATGCATTTAGAGGTTCACTCTATCGCGAAAGTGTTATGTGTTTTTCTATGATTTTGGATTTTGAGGTTTTAAATCTTTTCTAATTTAATTTCTAGAAGCTTTTCCTTAGGTGAATTTCCATTATAGATAATAACCCATTTTCATTTGGGTCGATTCAGAGTTTAGCTACTCCAGCTGGCTAATTTCTAGAATCAACTATTCACTTGAAAAGTGAATAAGTATTGGAAAAGTGGAATTATTATTCACTTTTCACTTTTTAGAAATAGAATTTGGTGAGAAAAATTGGAAATCCTCTTCTAAAGGATTCTTGTTTTATTTTTTCTAGGAGCTATGAGCGTGGGATCTACGCGAGGTTGGTCTCATTGGATTCAACTTAGGGAGTTTATGATTTTTCGTCAGTTTTAGCAATTTTGATAGATCATTTATTTTATTCTGCAGGTTTCAATTTTGGCCCATTTTGTTGCCAAGTAGCGCCTTCCTATTTTAATGTTTTTGCTCTATTTTTGCTTCTGTTTCTTATACCAATATGTTGGGAGGTTGAAAACTAGTGTTCCCCTCCATTTATGTTTGTTGGTTCTACCCAGTTGGTCAGTTATGAATGTTTTCCCTATTTTTGAAATGGGGATTTGGGTTTTTGAGCTATTATGCTGGCCGTTTTTGCATACGATATCCAATTTTGATTTTTTTTGGATTTTTGGGGTTTTTGAACCCAAAGGCCAAATGGGTTTTAATTTTGGATTTTTTCCAAAATTTGGGGTTTTTACCTCATTTTGTGTGCCACCCTATTTTCGTAGGTTTTCTTGGCACAATGTGGGTCGTCAAACTGGATGATCCATTTGGATATCTGCCAGACCACTTTTGCATCATTTATTGCATTGGGATGCATGTTGCATCCATCCTCTTGATTCTATTTTTGGTTGAGGGACTTTTTTCTTTGTGTTCTCATCCAATCCTTTTTTATGATCTTCGTGATGGTGGTGTGCCACACACAAGTATGTGCACGTACATTGTTGGATGACTTGCAAGTCTTGATCTTCCATGGTATTTTTGGAAATGTGATCATTGGGGTTGGGTTGGGAATTTGCATGCCTATAGGCACTCATCGCTAGATGAGCATGGGTAGGGTAGGGTAGCATATGGAGGGGGATTCTATCTTGCAGCCCGGTGATAATGATGCCATGGGTTGGAAAAGGAAGTTTTATATAAGTGATAACTAAAGAAAATATTGGGTGGTAATAAAACTTAAGATAATAAAATGTGTGACCACCTGATTAAGTTTGAGGACACAATGTGTGAGCACCCATTTAAGTTTGAGGAAACACAATCTAAGCTTGGGCCTTTTGATACCAAGTAATTGTCCATGATGTCAACCCTAAATAGTAGCCCTTTGAGATGTTTGACCAGGATCTATAGTTATGCATTACCTTTGTCTTGGATTGAGTCATCATACTTCTTGGCGTGAGTGTTAGCCATGGTTGTTTTCTTTGTGTGTGGTTGTGGTTGGTTCATTATCTCCATCAGCATGGCAGATGTGGACCTATCGGTGCTACCTACACCATTGCTAGGGATCGGTGTACAGAGATGGTCTTTCGTCCTAGTGCAACCGTTGTTGGATGTGTTCACTTGGTACTTCGATTTACGGAGTATGCTTTCTCATGAATTATGCTATCATTGGGATGTCATTTATCATGTTTAGTTGTTGTAGTTTTAATGCATTCCTTATTATGATGTTTAGAATGTGGTAGGGGATGTTATCTACTTGCAGGTTTATCTTACGCTTACTATTAGCGTGTTAGATTTTCTTATGCTTATATTGTAGCATGTTTAGTAGTGATGTCCCTATCATGATACTACCAATGATCTAGTTGGTGGCTTCGAATGTTATGCATGGGGGCGATAGCTAGGGCTCATGATGGTCTTATGATGCCATTGATGGTTAGGAGGAACCGCATTCCTAGTTTGGTTGTTTTGTGCATCGTGATGTTAATTATGCTTAATGTGATGTTGTTTTCAGTTCACTGTGATGTTTCCTTTCTATTCTTCCCTTTGCTATTGATTGGATGGTTAGACTTTGTTTCCAATTTTCTATCTTTTAGCTTTGATTCAAGTGTTCTCCTCGTGAAATGTGGATCTGGTACTCCCCAGTGTGGAGGAACTTTATTTCGTGGTTTCCTTAGCTTTTTATTTTATTTTTTGTGTGCATGTTGATTTGTGTTCTTGCACAAGATTTCACTTTTTCACATAAGGATGCAAGTCTTTGCGCAAGAATGCAAGTATTCACATGAGGCTGTGCACTTCTTCATGCAAAATTCTGATGTTCTATAATTTTGTGCAAAAAATAGGGGCTATTTAGGCTTGTCGGGAAAAAGTTTGAAAGTTGGCTTTGGATACCCTTTTGGGTTTTTCACCTTCCTAGTTCAAAACAGATTTCCTAGGGGTTTAAAATTATCGTTTAAGTATATTTCTTATACTTAAGATATATTTTAATATATGTGATGATTCATTTTTAGGAGTCAGTTTTTGTCTTCAGCTTGGTTGATCTCGTATGTTTTCTTTTTTTGTCTTGTTTGGTAGTGGCATTTGGAGATCCTCTGGTGTGAGGTTGTTTGTTATCTTTCATTGCAATATTTTTGATCTGTGTAAGTTGTTATCATGTGCACTTACACTTGGTTTTAAAAAAAAAATTCTTGCTTGTATTTTCATCCTTGTTTCTAAGGATGTTTGGGTGGGGCATTATAGATATACCTATAATTGAAAAGGCATATGAGCCCCTGTACCAAGTCTTCCAAACAAAACTTCTCTCTGCTATCTTGTTGTTGGTAAACTTCAAGGTTATGAATGGTATATCCAATGTAGCAATCTCACATGTGCTAAGGTATAGTGTCATTTTTTCATCTTCTATGTTAGCGTACCATTAATGTTCTTTATATTAACAATATTTTTCCATAGGTTGATAGGTGATTTTTTGTTACCACCATCAAACATTCTACTTTTTTCTTACCAAGAATTATTAGCCATTATGAAAGATATTGGAATGGAGTATCAAACAATACATGCATGTCCCGATGATCATATTATATATCATTAACAACATGAATTTGTAACACAATGCTAATTGTCATGTTATTAGATATTGATCAAATCAATAACCAAAAAGGTGCCTTGCAAGGTTCTTCAGTACATTCCCATTATTCCACGTCTGCAACAATTATTTAGGTGCACTAACTTGGCACAATTTATGGATTACCATGCATGCAATAGAAGTCAAGATGACATTATGAGAATGTTTATAGATGGTTATGGATTTAAGGACATAGAAGATAGGTGGTCAATATTTAAAGAAGAACCTCATAATTTGAAGCTTTCATTGATAGGAGACAATGTCAATCCATTTGGAGAGATGAGATTCATTTACTCAATCTAGCCTATTTTTATTTTGATTAAGTAAAAATAGGTTTTGATAGGACCCAAAACATTTTACAAAGAGAAAAGAATATAAGCATTAAAAAATGAA
Organism: Cupressus sempervirens; assembly: GCA_028749045.1. Classification (NCBI taxonomy): domain Eukaryota; kingdom Viridiplantae; phylum Streptophyta; class Pinopsida; order Cupressales; family Cupressaceae; genus Cupressus; species Cupressus sempervirens. Next base: position 814,629,882 of record CM053789.1, read on the forward strand.
ATTGTGCATCAACACCCAGAGTAGTAGCATCTAGAACCAAAGAACCCTCAAAAAAAGGGTAGAGAGCATCTAAATAGCAAAGGAACAACTAGAAAGTCTTCAACAAGTCCACAGCCTGATCTACTAGAATGCTCATTTTAAAAGTAGAATCCCTTAGCTCATTAAGCTCTTTATCTTCCATAGCCTTAGGTTTCTTTGAATTTTTTCTAGTAAGTTTACTGGGTCATTGATCATCCCTCAGCTCCTTATTGTCATGATCCTTTCTCCCCTATTCTAGCTTCTCCAAAAGAATCTTAATATTTTCAACATTGGCCTTTAAAATTGAGAACTTATAATCAGCAATCTTTTTCATAGTGTTCTCAATACCCATTCCTCCTATTTGTTTTATTAACAATAATATTCTTCCTTGGATGTCCATAAAGAGGGAGCATATAATGTTGGCAATGATTGTACGAGGTATTTTTCCATTTAATAGTCATCTAAATTCATTTATAAGCACAGTATCAAAATGGCCATAATAATTATGTTGTATTTATGTTCATTCAATTAGGTAAGTATCAAGTGAAAGATATGAATGTATATATTGAGCCCTTGATTGATGAGTTGCTAGAGTTGTGGAATGTGGTCACTATGTACAACATCTCTAGACCAATTGGTGAAATACAATTTTAATTATGTGCAGTGCCTGTATGGACAATACATGATGCCCCTAGACTAACACATTTTTGTGGTATGTAAAACTACTAACACATATTTTTGGTATGTAATAGTGCTAATGCATTTATATTGTATGTTTAAGTTGTGTGTGATAATTGTAAATATGAATCTTCTAGTACACATGTCATCCAATTATACATGATCTTTTAGGTCTTTAGACAAAGGGAAATTTTGCATGTCCAATTTGTGGTTAGACAATGAAATCTCATCATTCAAAAAGTTTAGGAAAGCAGGTGTTCGATGAGCTATTTCAATGATGCATGTCATCGATGGCATGACAAACTCTTCAATAACAATCTCTTAATCATCAATATTTTGACAAGGCTTATTGTTGAGTGCATGGAAAGCTCGTTGATAACAATTTTTAAAATGTTGATATTTCAGTGAGAACTGTCATCAATAAAAATTTTGTAATTGTCAAACTTTTAACATTTCCTACTAGTAGTTTGGTGTCACCCCATGATAGAGATTGGGATCATTTTTTATGGTGTTGTCTATTGATACATCGATAGCGCTAGATTACATCAAAATTTTGACAAAATTATAGTGATGTTATTTTTTGACCATTGTCCATCAAAAGATCGACCAACTCACATCAAAAAAATAGGTCCAAATTTAGTAGTGTAAAATCAATTGGGATTACAATACATGGTACAACTATTAGCTATATGGTGAATATGGGCATATTACAACTAATTTTTCCAAAACACATTTCAAAGGTAAATTAAAAAATTGGATGAATGGAAGTGTAGCGTGTTATCACTATCATATGATTGGTAATTTGAGTAGAAACTACAAGAACCAAGTACCAGAGTCCAATATTGAGTAGAATGGAGGAAACACAACAGTTGGAATTGGACAAATGAGAAATGAATAAATCAAACCAAGAGAAAGAAGGAAGGAGTACAAAAAATTATACTAATGTCACCCAATCCAATAGATAAAATGATCACAATACCAAAAAATAAGTACAAAGGGTATGTATGGAACTATGTTTCAAGTTGCTAAATCCAACACCAGTTCCTAGCATAAAATGTATTGAAGTCCATATCAGCATAAGTGAAGATGTATAAGGAAAAATGTTAATGTCTTAGCTGGAGTACTGAGTTGAAAATTTAGTTATTACCAAGTATCAATTTTGCATGTTAGTATGGGTTGACTCGTGGCACTGACTAAGTGAAGTAGTAGGTATGTGTGTCAAGTTTTACAGAGTAAGTTGATGTTGAAAAGATATTGTTTGGAGTATGAAACATATCATGGAAACAATCATTATTTTGTCAATGATGTTAAACCTACTACTTGCTGGTGAGATACCTCAAACCCACTACTTTCTAGTAAGATAATTACTTTTTGGTCTAAATGCTATCATTTATTTGATTGATGAAGAGGATTTGAAAGATAAGATAACAAGAGTACCTAGAGAAAAGTTAAGTTATTTGGTGTAAGGAGCACTAAGACCAATTATGACATTTATAATATTATGTATTATTGATCTACTTAAAGTTAAAGTAAATGGTTACTTAATCTAAGCCTAGAAGAAGATTTTTATAAAAAGTGTCTACCAAGCTTGGTAGAGGAAATAGTATAAGTCAAGAAAACTTAGTTTAGGCTGAGTAGAATTCAATATGTGTTCAGCATCAGAAAAATATAGTAAGTGGAGAGTATCAAGTAAATAATAGTAGTGATCAAGAAAGGAAGACTTAGTTGATGTCGAGCAAACTAGTGTTGGCCAAGCATTAGAAGACTGTTATTGTCGAGTGAACAATGTGGATGCAGAGTGATAGTAAAAAATACGTAATCAAAGATTTGACAAATCTGAGCCGACAAAGTTGATTTCTTGTGTAAAGCATTTGGAATATTTCTATGATGAGCTGGTGGCACAAAATTCAAGATAAACCATTTTGAGGCAAATTCAAAGAGGATTGTAGAAGAATTTTCTAGAAGGGACTAAAATGGAAAAGTGGGTAGATTCATTGAATCTTACCTAACCTTAGAATGGATGATTCTAGTTAAGTGCAAAAAGACCTAAATTCTATATATAGAGAGATAGAAGGCCAGAAGCAACAGTTGCCATGTGCGAGAACCTAAGGAAGACAATAAGTCTAGGGTGTTGCTTCATATGGTGGTTGAATAGAAGAGTCTACAATTGGAATACAATAAAAGAAGGCTTAAGAGGATGAATGCTTGAAGGGTGAAGAAGCTATTAGAGATAAATAGTATGAATGCCAAGAAGAATGGAGGACTAAACCAGAGATCTTTAATCTATAAGTGATTTGTGTTTATTATTAGATCAAGTCTTGTTGTTACTTTCTAACAACTGTATCAATCTAGATAAATCCTTTGGATTAAGGTTGACCTAACAGCGATTTATAAATCCTTTAACTGGGTGATAGTCTAATGGAATGTTCTAAATTCCTCTAACAAGGCTCACTTCTAATAGGGTGATTAAAATCCTTTAACCGAGTCACATTTAATTGTATGTATCGTAACCTTGAGCAAGGTTGGCCTATAACTGAGATCACTTCAGAAGAGTGAAAATTGGTAGCATGGTAATGGTGATTTTTCCCAAATTGGGTTTCCATGTAGAATCCTTGTGTCAAATTATGTGTTTGTAATATTTCATGCTTACATTTATGAAAAGTTATTTTGACCTAGGATAGTGACCTACTAAGTTAGATTATTGGATGTTTAAATGGATGCATGCATGATATGGTTTTATGGATATGAATATGTTAAGTACTAAAAAGCTTTATTTGTACATTTGGACCATGGATAGCTAATTCACCCCCCTCTTAGTTATTCTAAACATTCCAACAATTGGTATTAGAGAAATTGGTACTTGTAAGGAAATAGTTTGAAGGTACTAAAATCTAAAGATGAAGATGTATAGAAAGGAGGTGCCCAAAATAAACTATTGGAATTTACAAGTGGGAAGTATACTTCTAAGAGCGGGGTTGAATGAGAAGTACTAAGCTTTAACCATTAAATATTTTAATACCAATTAACACATGCATGAAACATATTTAAATAACATGAAAGTAAAAACATGCATGAAAATACTTGACACTAGATTTGATCACCCTGAAACCCTCCAAAATGAGAAGGTAAAATTGGGGTGGGGATGACACCCACAACTTACTACTGCAGCAATAGTGTAACTTGTCAAGGTTACAAAGTTTGACCATGAGCCATGGTATGCCCTGTGAAAGACCTACCCTACTAAAGGCTTTTATACCCTATTAGAAGTGCACCTATCTAAAGGATTTCCAAAAATTCACTTGGAATGTCACCCTATTAAAGGATTTATAGAATGGCTATTAAACCTACCTAATTCAATAGGATTTAATTTTGCTAATACAATTGTTAGAGAGTATAATAGAATTTTTTGACCTAATCACTTAGAATCTAATATTGCTGATTTTAGATCCTTGTTCTGTCCAATTTGATCCTCACTGATCTGATATGAAGAAGTTGTTGTGTTGATACTCTATTCTACTAATTGATATTACAATTCTCCTACTCTACTAAGTCACCTTGAATGTCCTCTTATCACTTCACCCCTTTACTCCTTCTATTCTTCACTCACATGCATCATATTCATCTCTCTAAATTATGGGGCTTTACCCTCCTTAAAAGGTTTTCATGACTTGGGGTTAGGTATGAATCTATGGATGAGATTCATCCTATTTGCCTCTTTAGCATTCCATTTTTTTGATTGGTTGCATGTTGATTACATACAGAATCAAATAGATTCAATCTTATCTCTAAGCTTCAAGATCTATCCATTAGCTAGCATGCAAAATGGTTTACATCTTATTTTGTGAAGGCACAAACTACTATGTCAATAATGTGTTACTCAACACTTGATAAAATTATTGCTTGGCACTTACTGAAATTCTATCTGGCTTGGCACCTGACTATGCTCAGCGTCTATTATTCACTTGGCACATATACTTACTAGGCACTATCTATTTTCTCAGCACCTGAGTGACTCGGCATCTACTATATTTCTAGCTTAGCACTTACTGCAACTTGGCACTTTCATATATTATACTCGGCATATGTTGCTAGTTCAGCATGAACTTAGCAAATAGCTTAAGTGTGTTGACACTCAATTGTCAAAACCATCTGAGATCAACAATCTCCCCCTTTGACATAAGTGTCAAAAAAACTTAACTATACATGATGAGTCTATCTCCCTCAAGTATAATACAATTACAATTCGGTATATGTACAAAACTTCAAAATTGTTCAAAATTTTGTAAAGGACTATATTACTCAAATTTTTGTGTCTCCCCTTGAGTTGATGTGCCTTTTTCTATATCAAAAATCTTACTCCTTTGAGTAAATTTTCTTCATGCTGATAGTCTTTGTATGATCTGTTCTGATATGACCTATTTTTGCTTTTCTGATGTTCACTCCTCCTTTGTTTGATCTTTTCTTTCACATGTCTCCCCTTTTATTTTATCTTCCCTTGCAAATTCTCTCCCCCTTTCTTTTATCTCCCCCTCTTTAACACTTATGTCAAAGGGTCTACACATTGTATTTAGCTAGAAAGTTTTTATTAACTTCTATGACAATCCTTAGATCAGCATCCCAGTTTTGTATAGCAACTTCTAGGGATTTTATTTGTATTGTTGTCTCTATTGCAAGGTTAACTAAGCCATCTAATGTTGAAAGATTTGGATCTTTCTTCATGACTATTTCTACATAAGCTAGTTCCTTTTGGAGTATCTCCATGTGAGGGGTTAGGGAAACTTGTATTTGTACTAATTTGGCTCTAGTAGTAGCCTCTTCTATTGTTAGTACAACTATTTCTTTCTAAGTGTGAAGCACTGTATTGAAGTGTTTTTCACTCTAAGTTAGGTCTTATGGAAATTGCATGCGCAATACTCTCAGATTTCTCTCCAGACTTAGTATCCTCTGGCTGATCTCTTGTGTGAAGATAGTTTGATTACACAAATTTATATACAATGAGAATATATTCTCAACTACCTTCTTCACTTTTTCTATCTTATTTGCTAGCTCTACTTGAGATAGTGTTATCTCAGTAGATATCTTCTCATTTACTTTTGCTTGAAATTTATTCTCAAACCATTCTATTAGTTTAACATTGGAATCCTAGTCCTCATTTGTCACTTGTTCAACAATATCTGACAATTGTTCTAATATGTTCTTTACTTCATCAGGTGGTTGCAAGTTGAAGGCATCTAAGAAGATGTCCTTGATCTCATGTAATGCTTGCTTTTGTTTATACTCATTTCAAAGTATCTCTTGCTTCTTCTCCCTTTCCAATGCCTCCTGCATTAGATTTACCTATTAAGTGTAATGTTGTCATAGTCATATTTTGGAATGACTATCTCTTCATCTAGTGTAGGGTCTCCATAGTGAAGTACCCTTGCAACTCTTGTGGAGCTTGAGCCTAGTGCAGAGATTTTTAGTGGCATAACATTAGTGTTTGGCTTCTGAAGCATTCTTGTAGGAGTTTCAATTGTTGGCAAATTTACCAAAGCTTGAATTTCTTCCTTCTCCTTTTCTTTTGGACTTTCCTTTTTCTCTTCTGATTTATCTTTGTCAAACACAATTATCTATGGTGATGCACCCTGTACTTGTGCAATAGGTATAGAAGTATCCATCTATCCTATTTGTTCCTTTGTAGGCTATTTCTCCTCTATAGTCTAAGTCTTATGTTCAATCATCATGACTTGAACTGTGGAGTCAACCTTTGAAAATGTGTCTATTGATGGTTTCACTATAGGTTGTCCAATTGTAGCTATAGGGATGTTAGACTTATCCCTTGTCAAGTTAGCTACAACTTTCTACAACTTATCTACACTGACCAAAATTGGTTTATTACACAATTGGGCTTGTAGTGTAGATTGATCAAGGATCTTCTTAAGATCCTCTAAAGTCAATGGGTTTATGTTCTGAACATAGTTTTCAAGAACCATCCTTTACTTTTATTATGTCTACAAGTTTACAGGTGTCATGTGGAGGGCTCAACAGTGGCAGTTGTGTGTCTAGCACACTCTATTCTATTTTATGCTTCTCATCTGTTGCCACTTCATCTTCTCTTTGTTGTGTCTCCTCCACTGTGTTGTCACCTTTTTCTTTCTTTGTTTCCTTTTCTTTTTCATTCTCCTCCTTTTCCTCATCATTCTTTCCTTCAAAGGGATCTATCTCTCCTGGTTTAACAGTAGTTAGCCCATATATCAACTTCCACATCTTAGTTGATTTATTAAAAACATCTTCAATTTTGTTTTGGGGAATGTTGAAGGCTCTATATTTGGGGGAAAATTTGTTCCCGTGCTTCTTATTTGCCTTAGTTATTTGTCCTCCTGACAATTCTAGCATCACTTGTGCCAATGTAGATTGTCTTATTTCCTTCTCCAAATTAAGGCAATAATGCCATTTATTTTCAACAATAGAATATAAATATTTTGGCATTGAATTATCAAGTTCAAGTGGGGTGTTCTTGAACTTTTCCATCATGACATACACTAATTTCCCAATCATGTTTTGTTCTTCCCTACTCAACTTACTAAATACTATCACAAATGCTTTCTAAATTGGATTTAGATGCATGACTTACCACTTTGTATTGGCTTATGTCTTTTGACTTGGTCTTTTCTTCATCAGAGTTAGGTTGTGCAACATATTTTCTTCTTAATCTTTTCTTTGTTTGACTTTTTTGCTTAGTTGCTTTCTTCTTTTCTTTGGCATGATCCTTGGTCTTTTGAGTAGTAGCCCTTGTGCTTGCTCTTGTAGATGGAGTAGTTGGCTTTATAGGGCTTGGCTTTGCTACTTTCTTACTCTTTGTCTATGCTACAAGTTGTGTGCTTCTCTTCCTCTTCTTGGGTTCAGGTTTTGCAGGTGCTTCCTCGACTTGTTCCTCATTAGAACCTTCTTCTTCAACATCCTCACCCATGCCTTGTGTCAAATAAAGTGGTCTCTGACCCTATTCTTCTCCTTCTTCATCTTCATCATCATCATCTTCTTCATCATTATCTCCTGTAGTTCCCTCTCCAAATCTAGCCTTGAGTTTCTTTACTAGTTTGTCTTTATTCTTCAATGTTGATGTTGTTTTTAGTTCCATTTCCACTTTTGATTTCACAAAATCATAAGTACCAAAAGGTTTTGCACTTTTATAAATTTCCTCTACAAGTAATGCAATGATGGTGGCTGATGCTTCATCAATGTTAATCCCATATCCTAATGGCCTTATCCATCTAACCCTTAGCATTGTTGCTTGGATATAAGTGTAATCAATATCAACTACAAAGAAAATATCAATGTTGTTCTACTATGAAAATAGGAATTCTTAGGCTTTTCTTCATAGACTTCTTAAAGGCCTCAAAATAGCTAGTCATTATGGATTCAAAATTGTCTCCCATCTACTCTATATACTCATTTATCTGTATAGCAACTAACCTATTTTTCTTCCATTCTATCTTACCAAATGAGGAAAATTCATTCTATACATAAAAGAATGCACATATCAAAATTGAGCCAAACTTACACTAAGCTCTTTTGGATCTTCTTATAGCTCCCAAATTCTCCATAATTTGTTGTAGTTGTAGTTCTACTAGATCATATGTATAATATTTCTTTACAATTTTATATCATACATCCACTACAATGCATGGCACACTATTCAGTCAGCTTGACTATTAGAATTTGTGTGATATGACCCTCACTACAAACTCTATGAGTGTATCTCTGATGGTTTCTATGGTCATTCCTCTTTTATTCCATTGTGCCCCTATGTTCTTTTCAATGACTTCCTTGGAATCGCTTCTCAAGGTCTTTGGCTGATCTAGGGTTGGATATCCTATGACCCTGTGTATGATTCTCTTTGTCAATTTAATAGGTCCTCCTTCCAACCATAAGCATCCATCATGGATTCTTCTCAAAACTATTCTAATCCATTCTATTTTCAAGACCGTAGAGAAATCTAGGGCACGCATTAGTCTCTTTTTCTCAACAATGTTGAATTCTTCTTCTAGTAGCCCATTCTCCCATAGTTTGTTATATGCTTGGTGTATCTCCATATCACAAATCCCTCCGACTTTACAATTGTAACACTTTCTAACATCTTGAACCATTACAGCTTTTGGTGGAATGACAAATAATGTGCATGTTGGATTATTCTTGTACACAACTTCTAAGATGGCCCTAAAATCTGGTTGCTTCACTTCATTGTTGACTACCTGAACCTTAAATGGTTCCTTATCCTTAGGGTTCCTAGAGCTAGAGGCCATTTCTACAAAATAGGGTTTTAGCAATTTCAAAATCACATAACTTAGCCCTTGAGAAATACCTTAGATAGATAAAATGACATTAGATTACAATTAAAATATGCAAAAATGCTTTGCCCTTGCTCAAAAATCACTTATTCACTCTGCTTTCTCTTTGTTCTATGTTTGTAATGATGAAAAATGATCGAAAAAATTGATCTTATACTCTTCAATACATAGCATTTAATGATTAGTGTATATACAGCTGTTAACTCAACTTGTATACATCAATACAAATTCCACTTCACTCAGTAGCTATAGGAATTACCCTTACTTTTCTCTAATAGATTAAGTTTTCTTTACTTGACAAAAACTATTTATTTGGCTCCAACTAGTCTTGGCTGACAACTCAGCACACATTATCATTCACTCGACATCTAAAGGAAACTTTTCTCACTCGGCAACAATGTGAAAAATTAAGGATTTAACTTTGGATTTTCCTCATAAACTTGCATCTTTATTAATGTTGTTTATTCTTTTTAGCACTAATATATTATAGAACTAATGTATGATAAAGCATTTAAATATCAATCCCACATACCTTCTTTTGCTTAGTTAGATGAGATGTGACCACTTGACCTTTTAGGTGAAGTGATCCCTCTATTTGATGTGTTGCTTCCATCTCTTCTCTTCCATGTTTTATTCATCTCTCCTCTAATGTGTTTAGCATCTAATTTCCCTTTTCCTTTGTTGAACTCAAAGTTGGGTGCCTTTGACCTTGTTGGGCAATACTTGCTAATTGACTTGCCTTTAGGTAGCTGAAACAAGTGGTTTGACTTAACCATGTACTATAGTTTCCACTGAAATGTGTTCTTATGCAGTTCTCAGGGATGTGTCCATACTCTTGACAATAGTGATAGATCTACCTAGTGTTGTAGTTCCAATTGTAGAAGTGTCCATGAATTCCTATCTTTTTTGGTTTTTTTGGTGACCATATAGGCTTAGATCTACATTCAAAGGCTCTATGTCCATACTTCTAATAGTTGTAACAATGACCTTCAAATCTTGGTGTCCTAATGGTTCTAGTCCTACAGTCATGTGCCTAATGACCTTGCTTATTTCACTTATAATAGTGACCCATGCTTTTAGGTTTTTTATGTTGATTGGCATTCTTGCTCCTACACACATTAGTAGTATGTCCTTTCTTTCCACAAAAATGACAAGTGGGTTTTGAATTATTATGTTTTGCACTTCTTTCTTTAGTAGTCTTGGATGATTCTCTTTCTTTGGTGCTAGTACAACCTAGTCTTGATGTGTCATTGTTGGATCTAGGAGATTTCAATAGTTGCTCAAAGTACTTAATGGCTTCATTGGGCTTGTTGAAGCTCTCTATAATTTATTTTTCTCTTCTTAAATCATTTTATAGTTGTTCATTCTGCAACTTCAGTGTAGAGATCTCAATGTCCTTGACATTCAACTCATGATGAGAATTCATCATCTGACTTAGGGTATCCAATTGCATGTTGGATATTCTTGCAAGTTCAATTGACTTTTATTCTAGTCTATTGGCTAGGTTTCTCTTGTCATCTTCCATTATGACCTTGTATTCAATAGCTCTCTTCTTCTATTCAGTCACTTCACATAGCATCATGAATTGTGATTCTTGCTCATTCTTGAGATTTCTAATCTCATCTACTTGAGCTCTATTCTTCTCCATTAGGTCTACAATTGCTACATCAAACTCCTTTGAGACTCCATTAGCAAAAACTTTGGTTGTGTCAACCTCCTTGTATTGTGTATCATTCTCATCTATGGCAATGTCTTTTCTTCTCTTTATGGATTTCCTCAATTCTTCCCTAGCTTCTTCCAGAGAATGTAGAATGAGATATATTTCAATCTCCTAGTTCTCTTTAATCTTCCCAATCTTGTAGACCTCCATGTCTAGATCTTTTCTCCAAGCTATAAAGCTCCTCCTACTGAGAACTTAGCTCTGATACCAATTGTTGGAATTTACAAGTGGGAAGTATACATCTGAGAGGGGGGGTGAATCATAACTACTAAGCTTTAACCATTAAAATTTTTAATACCAATTAACACATGCATGAAACATATTTAAATAACATAAAGTAAAAGCATGCATGAAAATACTTGACACCAAATTTTATCACCTAGAAACGCTCCAAAACAAGAAGGTAAAACTAGGGTGGGGATGACACCCACAACTTACTACTACAGCAATAATATAACTTGTTAAGGTTACAAAGTTTGACCATGAGCCATGGTCTACCATATAAAAGGCATGCCCTGTTAAAGGCTTTTACACCCTATTAGAAGTGCACCTGTCTAAAGGATTTACAAACATTCACTTGGAATGTCACCCTGTTAAAGGATTTATACAATGGTTGTTAAACCAACCTAAGTCCATAGGATTTCATTCTGCTAATACAATTGTTAGAGAATATAGTAGAATGTTTTGACCTAATCACTCACAATCTAATATTGTTGATTTTAGATCCTTGTTTTGTCCAATCTGATCCTCATTGATCTAATATGAAGTTGGTGTACTGTCGATTCTTTGTTCTGCTAAGTGATATTACAATTCTCCTACTCTACTAAGTCACCTTGAATGTCCTCTTATCACTTCACCCCTTTACTCCTTTTGTTCTTTTCTCTCATGCATCATATTCTTCTCTCGGAATTATGGGGCTTTGATCTCCTTAAAAGGTTTTTGTGACTTAGGGTTAGGTATGAATCTACGACTAATATTCATCCTATTTGCCTCTTTAGCATTCCATTTTTCTAATTGGTTGCATGTTGATTACATAGGGAATCAAATAGATTCAATCTTATCTCTAAGCTTTGAGATCTATCCATTAGTTGGCATGCAAAATTATTTACATCTTAGTTTGTGAAGGCACAAACTACTATGTCAATATTGTGTTACTTGACACTTGAACAAACTATTACTTGGCACATACTAAAATTCTATTTGGCTTGACACCTAAATATGCTCAGCATCTATTTTTCACTCAACACATATACTTACTTGGCACTATCTATTTGCTTGGCACCTGAGTGACTCAGCATCAACTATATTTCTGGCTCAACACTTACTACAACTTGGCAATTGCATATATTATAGTTGGCATATGTTGCTAGCTTGACATGAATTTAGAAAATAGATTAAGTGTGTTGACACTCAATTATCAAAACCATTCTGAGATCAACACTAAACAAGGAAAACTTTCCTGCGTAACAAAGTTTGATGAAGCCACATCTAGGAGGACTTGGAGATTATGCACAATCTACCATTTACACTAAGCATGTTGATCCTACTAGAGCCCCTACTACTGATGATTTTAAAAAGAAGAAAGAACACAATTAGGCAATGCTAGAGCTTGCATATGCCCTAAGCTACTTAGAGTTTGATGACATCAAAGGATGTAATTATGTTAAGAAGATGTGGGATGCTATAAAGACAATCTATGGAGAAGGCAAAAATATTATGAGAGCCAAAGCTAAAATTCTAAGACAAATGATTGATGACATTAGAATGAAAGAAGGTGAGACTATAGTCTAGTATTGTACAAGAATCAAAGATGTTGTGAATGCTATTAGAGGAGAAAATGATGTTATTGAAGATGAGACTATGATCAAAAAAGTATTGAGAACCTTGTTGCCTATCTATGCTATTAGAGTCTCTACCATACAAGAACTAAGATTTGTTCCTTGTACTAATCTAACCCTTGAAGGACTAATGGGAAGACTAACTTCTTTTGATCTTTCAAATTTTGATAATTTCAAAACTAAAAATGTTGAATCTTCTATCAAAGCTAAACTAACATTGAAAGAACATAAAGATAAGATGAAGAAAAAGGTCAAGCATGTTTCTAGTGATAGTGACATAGATGAAGATGATGTAGAAGAGATTGAAGCATTATTGGCTAGAATATTTCACAAAAGTAAAGGTAAGTTACCTATCATGTATTTCAATTGTAATGAGGTTGGTCATATTGTTGCAAGGTTTCCAAAGAAGAAGAACAATAAAAGTGGAGATAAATACAGAGGTAAAAGAGATAAGAACAATAGAGACTATAAAAGCAAAGGAAAGAAGGTTTGCTACATTGCTGAAGAGGAATCAAAAGATAGATATGATGACCATGATGATGAAGTTGTGTATGTTGCTTTGAAAGATGATTTTAATGAAGATGAGGCAACTACATCAATATCTTATGTGAAAAAAAGTGATAGATGGATCATTGATAATGGATGTTCACATCACATGACTAGAGACAAAAGTAAGTTCATTACCCTTGAGTATTACAATGCAAATAGTGTTGGATTTGGTAATGATACACCTGTCTGATAAAAGGTAAAGGATCAATAAAAATGATAGAAAAGAGCATGTATGACAATGTTACTAGGTAGAAGGACTTAACTATAACTTACTGAGTGTGTCACAATTGAATAGTTTAGGTTGTGAATTTGAATTTGATAACAAGAAGGCTAAGATCTATGACATTAAGGGAAAACTAATTGGAAATGGAATCAAACTAGAAGTAATTTGTTTTATCTTGACATGAATGATGCTACTTATCTTGTTGTAGAGTTTGATGATGTGTGGCTATGGCACAAAAGATTATGTCATGTTAACTTTGATAAGTTAGTTAGTATCAATAACATGAAAAGAGTTAAGAGTTTTTCCAAAACTGAATAAACTTGATAATATTATTTGCAAACAATGCCAATTATGCAAGATGACAAAATATAGTTTTAAAAGTATGACTCACTCCTCAAAAAAAAATCTGGAATTAGTTCATACTAATTTATGTGGACCAATTGATGTGCAAAGATACAAAGGTGACAAGTGCATTATGTTATTTGTTGATGATTATTCTAAGATGATGATAGTTATGTTTTTTAAACAAAAATTTGATGCTTTTCAAATGTTTAAGTAGTACTTGGAAAGAGTTAAAAAGGAGACTAGTAACATCTTGAAATGTCTGAGATCTAATAGAGATGGAGAATTTACATCAAATGAGTTTGAAATATTTTGTAATGATAGAGGAATATAAAGACAAACTTTTGCACCTAGGACCCCTCCATAAAATGGCATGGTTGAAAGGAGGAACAAATCTATAATAGATTGTGCTAGAATATTGATGATGGAGAAGAAACTTTCTTTGAAACACAAGAGAGAAGCTATCTATACCTTGAATCGAGTACAAGTCAAAAAAGGTACAAATTCCACACCTTTTGAACTATGGTATGGATACTCAACCAATGTAAAATATTTTAAGGTATTTGGAATCAAGTGTTACATTCTTAACGACAATAGAAATGGTAAATTTGATGCTAAAAGTGAAGAGGATATATTCCTAGGCTATTCCACATGAAGTAAAGATTATAATTGTTTAAATACTAACACTAAAAAAAGTTGTGAAAAGTGCAAATGTAAAATTTGATGACTATATAGAGGTACATGAAGCAGAACCTAAGAAGGAACCTAAAGAGTAAAAAACCCTCATATACTACTATGGATACATGAATGTTGATGAAGTTGTGAACCAAGTTGTAAATCAATAGCAACAAGTATCAGTGACTGCCAAGTCACATACAACAGATGTTGAGTTGCATTCAAGAATTGAGTTGCATTTAGGAGTTGAGTTTTAGATAGAAATTGAGGTACAATCTAATAGTGAGATCAATGTACATGAAACAAATGTTGACTTACCTGATAGAGAAGTACACAGTGACTCTAAAGTAGATAGACCCATTGAAGAAAGAAGAGCATAACCAATATTGTCAAAGTATGTCAGAAGATATACCCTGTTGGATAAATTATTGGAGATGAATAAGCTAGATGAATGACACGGAATAAGTTGAGAAGTGATACACATTTTTTAAGAATGCATGAGCCTAAGTCAGTAAAGGATGCATTAGAGAATAAATACTAGAGTAAAGCCATGAAAGAATAGATTGATCATATTGAGAAGAAAAAAACATGGACTCTAGTACTCGTTCCAGAGAACAAGAATGTGATTTGAATCAAGTGGGTGTACAGAGACAAACTATATGAGAATGGTGAAGTCACAAGGAATAAGGAAATATTAGTTTGCAAGTTATATGCACAAGAAGAGGGAATTGACTATAAAGAGACATTTTCCCAGTTGCAAGATTGGAACGGGTAAGAGCTCTTCTTTCTTTACTCTTATACAAAGTTTCTAAAGTTTATCAAATGGATGTGAAGTCAAAAATTTTGAATGGTATACTAGAAGAGGAGGTTTACATAGAACAACTAGAAGGATTTTTTGATCCAAATAATAAGAACATGGTATTTAGATTGCACAAAGCTTTATATGGTTTAAAGCAAGCTCCAAGAGCATGGTATGAAAGACTACATAACTATCTTGTGAAGATTGGTTTTGAGAAGACTGGTGGTAACAATAATCTATACTTAAAGATAGAAGGAGATAAAGGGATTTTAATAGTTGAAATACTTTTTGATGATATCATATTTGGAGAGCCAAATGCATTGTTTAAGACATTTGCAAGTGAAATGAAGAAAGAGTTTGAGATGCTTATGTTTGGAGAGATAAATTTCTTTGTTGGATTACAAGTATATCAAATGAAATATGGTATTTACATCACTCAATCCAAGTATGTGAAAGAAATATGGAAATTTTTTGGTATGGAGGATTCAAAACCTATTAGTGCTCCTAGGGTGACAGGACACAAACTATCCAAAAATGATGATTCTGCTGGAGTAAATCAAACATTGTACAGGTCTATGATTGGAAAATTGCAATATGTAGTTCATAGTAGACCTGACATTACATTAGCTATTGGGATTGTTTTAAGGCTTTCTAAAAATCCTAAGGGGAATCATTTGATGGTTGTTAAAAGGATCATGAGATACTTTAAAGGAACAAAAGACTATGGTCTATACTACAAGAAGAATGATAAGTTTGAATTAAGAGCCTATACAGATGTTGATTAGGCTAGAAATATTGATGACAGAAAGAGTACAATTGGTGGAGCATTTTTCTTAGGAAAAAGATTAGTCTCATGGACTAGTAAGAAACAAAATTGTATATCACAATCTACTGTTGAAGTTGAATATGTGGTTGCTACAGTGAATTGCACAAATGTGGTATGGATCAAACAATTACTCAAAGGAATGGAGGAAATTACTAAACTTGTGGTTCTTTATTTTAACAATATAAGTGCTATAAACATATCAAAGAACCCAGTGATGCACACAAAGACAAAGCACATCACAATCAAGTATCATTACTTGAGAGAGTTGGTTCAAGCCAAAGAAGTAAGAATGGAATATGTGAATACAAAAGAATAGATAGCTAATATACTCACAAAAGCTTTACCTAAGGATGCACATGAATATCTTAAAGGTAAACTAGGGATGCTACCCCTATCCAAAGCTACTTAAGAAGAAAGAGTAGTGCCCTACATCAACTAATTTGAATGTCATATTTTAAAATTTGATGCAATGGATCTTTCTTTAGGAGCTTCCTAAAGTAATGAAGGAGTTGAGTCGAAAGATTTATAATCACATGCAAGGTGATAGAGGGAGAACCTAAATTGATTATATTTTCATGTATAGATGACAAGTCTTTGGCATTGTTGTCAAAGAGGGAGATATAAGGTTAAGAAAGATATCAAAGAGATCAAATCAAAGAAAGAAAAAGAAAGAGGCACATATATTAATAGAGGGAGAGATTTCAATACAAGGTATTAATTTTCTTTGGAACAAGCTAATCTCCATCCAAAATGCACTAAATAAAAAAAAAAGTCAAACTTTTGTTTTTCCAAATTCACAAAAGACATAGTGATTTTTTTCCAAAATTTTTGTTGTTTTCAACTACAAACTATACATATCATTAAGATCAAAATCTGAAATTTTCAGAAAAATCCATGATGTTTTCAATTTTTTTGAAAATTGGTTAACTGTAAAACTTGGATGGAGGATAGCCACATCCATTTTCTTTTTGGTATTGTTTTTTTTTTGTTTTCCATCAATTCCAAAGAGGGAGATTGTTGAAAAGAGATTGTTTGGAGTATGAAACCTATCATGAAAATAGTCATTATTTTGTCAATGATGTCAAACCTGCTACTTGTTGGTGAGACTACTCAAACCTACCACATGCTGGTGAGACAACTTATTTTTGGTCTAAATGCTATCATTTTTTTGATTTATGAAGATGATTTGAAAAGATAAGATAACAAGAGTACCTAGAGAAAGGTTGAGTTATTTGGTGTATAGAAGGAGAACTAAGACCAGCTAAGACATTGATGATATTATGTATTATTAATCTACTTAAGGCTAAAGTAAATGGTTACTTAAGCTAAGCCTAGAAGAAGAGTTTTCATAAAAAGTGTCTACCAAGCCTGGCCAAGAAAATAGTATAAGCCAAGAAAACTTAGTTTAGGCCGAGAAGAATTCATTATGTACAGAGTGTTAGAAAAATATAGTAAGTGTTGAGCATCAGGTAAGTAATAGTAGTGACCAAGCAACCTAGTGTTGGTCAAGCATCAGAAGATTGTTATTTTTGAGTGAATAGTGTGGATGTTGAGTGACAGTAAAAAAAATTTAGTCAAAGATTTGACAAATCTGAGCCAATAAAGTTGATTTCTTGAATTTTGTGAAGCATGTGGAATATTTCTATTATCAACTAGTGGCACAAAATTCAAGATAAATCATTTTTGAGGAGAATTCAAAGAGGATTGTAGAAGAATTTTCTATAAGGGACTAAAATGGAAAATTGGGTAGATTCATTGAATCTTACCTAAGCCTAGAATGGACACTTGTGGTTAAGCAATAAAAGACCTAAATTCTCTATATAGAGAGATAGAAGGCCAGAAGCAACAATTTTCATATGCGAGAACCTAAGGAAGACAAGAAGTATAATGTGTTGCTTCATATGGTGGTTGAATAGAAGAGTCTATAGTTGGCATACAAAGAAAGAGGGCTTAAGAGGGTGAATGCTTGAAGGATGAACAAGTTGTTAGAGATAAAGGGTATGAATGCCAAGTATAGTGGAGGACTAAACCAAAGATATGTAATCTATAAGTGAGTTGTGTTTATTATTAGATCAAATCCTGTTGTAACTTTCTAACAACTATATTAGTTTGGATAAATCCTTTGGATTAAGGTTGACCTAATAGTCATTTGTAAATCCTTTAATCGGGTGACATTCTAATGGAATATTCTAAAGTACTCTAACAAGGATCACTCCTAATAGGGTGATTGAAATCCTTTAACCAAGTCACATTTAATAGTATGTATTTTAACCTTTAACAAGGTTGGCCTTTAACAGGGCATCACTTCAAAATAGTGAAAATTGGTAGCATATTACTAGTGGTTTTTCCCAAATTTGGCTTCCACGTAAATTCCATGTGTCAAATTGTGTGAATGACTTTGTGGTATTTCATGCTTTCATTTCTACAAAGTTATTTTGACCTAGGATAGTGACCTACTAAGTTAAGGTATTGGATATTCTAATGAATGTGTGCATGATATGGTTTTATGGATATGAATCTATTAAGTACTAAAAAAATTTATTTGTACATTTGGACCTTAGATAAATGATTCACCTCCCTTTCAGTTATTCTAAACATTCCAATAGTTAAGAGAACTTTCATACACTTTGTGTTTACCTACTATGCGTACAAAGCATTAAATGGAAGATCATTTTGACCATTTGAAGGTATATAGACAAATTCTTAAGTTCATTTTAACCTACCAGGCTATCAAATCGTAAAACTAAAGAACAAGATGATTTCAATGAGTGATTTGTGCGAGTTTTAGAAAGATTCTACTGTGTGTCATTGGCCAAAAGTGTAAGTTTGAAAAGTTATTTGAACTGATTTGTGAATTTGTAAAATTGTTTAAAGTTTAAAAATGTAGTTGGAAAAAATGTTTTTGTTTACATTTGCAAGTGAAGAGAGGGAAGCATTGAAAGGTAGTAATGCACAATTGTTCGCAATAATGCATGCCCTCCACCCAAATCCAAGGCATATCTAGAGATTGTGTTGAGAGGAGACTCATCAGGAGTGTTATTAGTAATTCATCCTATGTGATCATGGTACACAATATTAGATCATGTTACATGTGCAAAATTGGTGAGATAGGTGATTATGAATTGAGGAATGCATATGTTAAGTTGTAGAAGAATGGGGTACTGAAGGATGAAAAACAAATCATGGCCAAGAAAGGGCTAAATTGCACCCTAGAATTCCCCAAAGTGTTTGAGGTTGAATGGATTAAGATTGTGTTGAGAAGGATGCATGATATGAAGTTATGGTTGGAGAATGAACTAGTTAAGATAACAAAGTCCATCATACATCATGTGACTAGTTACCTTGTTCTAGGCCAAGTGAAGAATGTCCATAGTTAGGTGCAAGATGTGATTGAAGAATTAATGAATGGTGCAAGAGCACCTAGGTAAGGCTATCTAACCACCTAGGGTTCCTAATTGAGTTTTGGTTTGTAGTGGCCTTAGCCAAGCCATTAGTGAAATAAAGGCGGATAGAAAGTCCTAAAGTAGGAATTCGCCATTATGAGGTCTAATTGGGTCTTCATTACTACCTAGTTTTCTAAAGTTGCTAGGTGATGTTCAAATTGTTGTCATTATTGCTAATGATGTCAATTGTGCATCTAGAGGGCTTGATTATTCAACTAAGGGGTAGAATTATTTTTTCATGTCATAAGTGAAATATCTAAACACTTGGTATATTTTCATGGGGTTTGGACCAAAATTTCCCTAACTAGGACAAAATTTATAAAGTTGCTTGACAATTTTGCAAAATTGCAAAAGTTGTCATGACAACTTTTATTGCAAAAAGTGCAATTTCAATCAAATAGTTGAATAACCACCTCAAATTAGTTGGAGAATTTGTAATGGATATACATAATTCCTCCACCTATAACAAGGGTTGGATGGCATTGTGAAAAAATTTAGTTGACTGAGCAAGCATATTTCAGTGTTATTTTACCACAATACAAGACTTTTTATTTCTTTAGGACATTTGATGGATTGAATTATGGATTTTATCTTGTTCATGAGTTGGTATTTTTTTTAACTAGTTCTATGTGTGATTAGATAGGTTTTTTAATCTATTTCATTTTCTTTTTGTAAATATTTTGGTATGTGCACTGTTGTTGTCCTAAACTAGGTAGTTTGTGAAGATGGGGTCATAACTCACCTGTCCATTGTGGCCTCCATAGATACCTTGGAATGTGTGAGGTGATTCCTTTTAATATAGGTATGCAAGATATTTGACCCTAGTAATCTTGTTTGGCATTTTTACAGTGATGCCCTAGACAAGCCAAGAGAGCATGGTTAGGGATCACAGACTTTGAAACTATAATTAATGGGATTGAGTGCAATGAATGCTTCAGTCCAAGTATATGGAGAGAAGGAAATGATAATGATAACCCATGTGACAAAAGAGAATTCTTTGTGACATGTATGGACAAGAGTTTTGATCAAACCCTTGTCAATCCTGTCGGTAAATTTTAAAACCCTTAATTTTAGGCTTAAAATTAGCATCCCTTTGTACATACATTTTGGGGAAGTGAGACCAAGTGAATCTCAAAGGTCTTCCAAAAGGGCATCAGCATGTTAAGTTATTTTTCCACCTCATTAAACCTTTTTCTGAGTTAAGTACCAAAAGGTGACTTTGGAGGCCTAATTCCTTGTAGCCCTACTAGGCCTAATTTGGAGCAATTTATTGAAATCAATAGGGATTTTAGTGGATTATTGGTGGATGATCATTGGAATGGCCTCAATATCCTAGAGAAAATCATCTCTCTCCATATTGACTAGATTGTGACCATATGTGGGTATTTTGTATAGATGAGCCAGTAAGGTATCTCAATAGTGTTGATTGGATGAAGTTGAGTTTTACATTGGTGTGGACAAGTTGAAAGAAGAAGGGATTGTGAGTGTGACCCTCCTAAGTTAGGATTAGTGCTAGAACCTTGAAAGTCTAAAAAAGAGTCCTAGAGAAGAGCCTAGGAGAAGTTAGGATTAAGGAGCAAGACTTGTCCTTACATTAGAGTGGTATCACAGCCCCAAATGATTTGGTATTGTGGATAGATATTTTAGACTGAATAGGAAATAGTAGGTGAAACAATCATGGTGACTAATGCAAAGGTAGATAAGGAGATGGGTGAGAAAATGGAGAAGAAAAAAATCCTTGAAGAATCCCTAAAAGAAATGAAGACAAAGCTAGAAGAAGTTGTTGAGGTAGCTAAAAATAAAGACAAAGAAGGTGAAAGTAGTGACAAAGGAAAATAAAAGATTGATGAGAAAGACATCATACCTGAGCCAAACCCTCCAATAGATGAGGAACCATTCTTGAAGGCTATCAAAGAACTAAGAGGGAAAGCCTTGGAAGGAATTCCATTGTTTAGTGGAAAGATGGACATTGATATAGTGATAGAGTGGATTGAGGGAATGGATAATCACTTTGAATGTGAAGGTGTCATAGAGGCACAAAAAGTAAAGGTTAAAAAATCAAGACTCGGAGGTTCAACATTGACATGGTGGAAATACATGCAAGATGAAAGGGTTAGTATGGGAAAGAAGCCTATAGCCAATTGGAATGCTATGGTGACCAAAGTGAAAGAGAACTATCTACTAGAAGATTATGAGCTATAGTTGCATAGAAAGAGGCAAGGTCTGAAGCAAAAAGACTTTGATGTAGCCTCTTACATAGAGAAATTTAAAAAGCTGTGCCTTAGGTCCAAGATTTAAGAAGAGGAACCTAATAAGGTAGCAAGATACTTGGGTATGCTTAAGTGGAACATCCAAGAAGAACTAAGCCTATGGACCACTACCATTGCTCAAAAGTGTCATCAATTGGCTCTTAAGGGGGAAGAGAAGAATATAAGGAAGGGAGATTAAAACTTCAAAGGTAGAGGTAGAGGAAGATATCAACAAATGAATAGAGGTGGATACCAAGGTAGAGGAATTGATCTAAGAAATCAACGTGACTCTAAACTAGCAGAGTAAGGTAGTGAAACTACTCTAGGGGGAGGTTGTTCAAGAGGAAGAGGTAGTCAAGGAGGCTCAAACAGAGGAAGAGGTATAGGTAGGAGAAAAATATTTTTTTCAAGTATGAATTTTTATACTTTTAGTGAGTTGGGACACCCTACCTATAGATGTCCTGATAAGCCTACCTCTTCAAGTGGTGATAATAGAGTTTCCTATGATCATGATGACACCATGAGTTCTAAGGTATCTGAGGTAGATCACATAGAGTTAGAGAGGGGATAGAACTCAATGTTCAAGAGAATATTTATTACACAACTAGCCAAGGATGAACTCAATCATAGAAGAGCCTTATTCATAATTAGGTGCAAGATATTGGGCAAAGTGTGCAAAGTCATTATGGATTTAGGCTCCACAGATAAAATAATATTAGAGGAAATAGTGGATAAGCTCAAGTTGGTAAATGTACCTCAAGTTAGCCCTTACAAGGTCACATGGTTGAAAAAAATTCAAAGTTTGCTGATCAATGAGCAGACGTAGGTTGAGTTCTCAATTGCAGGCTATAAAGACAAGTTACTTTGTGACTTATTGCCTATGGATGCATGTCACCTACTATTGGGTAGAATTTGGCAATATGAAAAAGGTGTTATCTATGATGGGAAGGAGAACTCCATTTCTTTCAAGAAAGATAGAATTTTTAATATTTAGTCCCTAATAGAGGAAGATGAATCACAACTCAAGACTCCTAGTGTGTTGTTGATTAGTGGGAAGGAGTTTCTCAATTCCTTAAAGCATGAAGATAGTGAAGGGTATATCATTCTCCTTAAGCCTAAGGATGAAGAGAAAATTAAACAAGAGCCCTTACCCGATGAAATCCAAGAGATGCTTGAGAAGTATAAGGACATTTTCAATGATGGGCCACTTGCAACTTTACCTCCTAAGAGAGTGATAAGTCAAAAAAATGACTTTATACCTAGTGCTTCATTGCCAAATAAGGTAGCCTATAGGCTTACCCCAGATTAGAATAGGGAGGTAGCTAGGCAAGTGCAAGAACTCCTTGATCAAGGTCTAATAAAGAAGAGCATCATTTCTTGTTCACTACTAGTAGTTTTGGCATCTAAGAAGGGAGGAAAATGAAGACGTTGTATAGATTCAAGGGCCATCAATATGATCTCCATAAGGTATAGGTTTCTCATACCTAGAATTGAAGACCTTATGGGCTATCTTGGAGGAACTCAATACTTCACAAAGTTGGACCTCAAAAGTGGTTACCATCAAATAAGGATAAAGAAAGGTGACATGAGTGGAAGATATCTTTCAAAACCATAGATGGATTGTATGAGTGGCTTGTGATGTCATTTGGGCTCTCAAATGCTCGTACCACATTCATGAGACTCATGAATAAAGTGTTGAAGGATTATACTAGAAGGTTTGTGGTGGTATATCTTGATGATATACTCATCTTCAATAAGAAAAGAGAATAAAACCTTGAACATGGGGAGATGGTGCTAAGGAAGTTGCATGAGGAGAAGTTGGCAATCAATTTGGAAATTTGTGAATTTATGAAGAAAGAGCTAGTATACCTGGTGTTTGTAGTATCCAAAGGTTCTCTGAAGATGGACCAAGACTAAGTTGCAACTATCTTAAACTAGCCACCAGCTACCACAAAAATAGAGGTAAGGAGCTTCCACTGGTTAGCTCAATTTTATAGGAAATTCATTAGAAACTTCAGTGATATTTGTGCAGCATTAATAGATACCATCAAGGGTGGGATGAAGACCAAGTTCAAGTGGACTTCTAAAGTAGGAAATGCATTTGAAAGATTTAAAAAATAAGTAGCCACACAACCTATCCTTGAACTACCTAGTTTTGACAACTATTTACCCTTGAGTGTGATGCAAGTGGGATGGTAGTAGGTGGTGTGTTAAGCTAAGAAGGTAGGCTAGTAGCCTTCTTCGGTGAGAAGAAAAATGAATCCAAGAAGAAATATTCTTCTCATGACTTTGAATTTTATGCTTTGGTTCAATCTCTTAGGAAGTGAAGACATTACCTTCTACCCAAGGAGTTTGTGGTATTTACTGAGAACCAAGCCCTTAGCTACATCAATTCCCAAGAAAAGTTAAGAAATAGACATTTGAAGTGGATGGAATATCTTAAAGAATTCACATTCACCATCAAGCATAGGAAGGGGTAGTTGAATAAGGTTGTAGATGCACTAAGTAGGAGGTTATTGACCATTCAAGAAGTTTAACTACATATCATTGGCATAAAGAGTTTCAAAGACCTCTACAAGGATGATGAAGACTTTGGTGAATCCTATAAGGAATGTTCTAAGTTTCAAAATCATTTTCATAGTTCTTTTGCTAATTATACCTTGCAAAGTGGGTTATTGTTCAAAGGGAACCATTTATGTGTTCCTTAGGGTTACATGAGAGAGAACCTTATCCCAGAGAAACATAATAGAATCCAAGAGCTCATTTTTCTATCAAAAAGACCCTAGAGTTAGTTCAAAGGTTCTACTATTGGCCAAAATTGTGAAGAGATGTGACAAGATATGTAGAACAGTGTGTAGTGTTCATGAAGGAAAAAGGAGGAGATAGTAATGTAGGTTTGTACCAACCTTTACTAGTCCCTAATAGGCCATGGTAGTGTGTTAGCATAGACTTCATTATAGGGTTACCTTATAAAAAAATTGTGATAGTATCTATGTTGTGGTGGACAAATTGAGCAAAAAGGGGCAATTTATACCTTGCAAGACTACCCATGATGCTAGCCATATTGCACATATGTTCTTTAAAAAGATTGTGAGGATCCATGGACTACCCCTAAGCATTGTATCAGATAGGTATGTCAACTTTATGAGCCATTTTTGGAAAAACCTTGTGGAGTAGGTTGGGAACTAACATATCATTTGGTTCAACTTACCACCCTCATATCGATTACCAAACTGAGGTGGTTAATAGACTTGGTAAGGTTCCTAACTAAAGAATACGATCAAACATGGGACATGATTATTCCTCAAGTAGAGTAAACATATAATGATAGTGTGAATAGAATAATAGGTAGGAGCCCATTTGAGATTGTTTATGGGATGCATCCAAGGGGTGTGTGTGAACTTAGAGACCTTGGAGGTATGGAGTATGGGAGTGGTTAGGCAGAAGACTGCACTCAAACCATGAAGGATATTCAAGAACACATGAAGAAGACTATATAGGAGACTACACAAAGATTGATGGATGAGAAAAGAAAGGATGTTCAGTTTGTAATAGGTGACTATGGCATGGTACACTTGAATAAGTCTAGGTTTTAGAAAGGAGTACCCACCAAACTATAGATGAAGAAAGTGGGCCCCAGTAAGATGATAGCTAAATATGGATCTAATGCATATAAGGTGGATATTCCTAGTGATTTGAACATCTTGCCTGTCTTCAACATGGTAGACCTAACCAAATTCAAGGGACCTTTCAAAAAAGTAGATATGAATAAACAATAGGTTGAAAAGGATGTAACACCTAATGTTTTACCCCCTAAGTTGGAACTAGAGGCAAACAAAGTATTGGACTCAAGGGTCAAGAAGACTACTAGACACAAGGTGTATATGGAACACCTCATCAAGTGGAAAGATAAACCAAAGTCAGAGGCAACATGGGTTGTAGCTATAGGCTTCACAAAGTTGGGATTTTCTTATGACACCTTGTCTTCAGAGTAACATGATTTTCTTTTGTGGGGAGCATTGTACAGGAGCACCTAGGTAAGGCTACTTGGTAACCTAGGGTTCCTAATCTAGTTTTGGCTTATACTGGCCTTGGCCAAGCCACTAGTGTAATAAAGGGGCTAATGAGTCATATAGTATGACTTAGCCATTAGGAGGTCTAATTAGGTCCTTAATGCTACTTGATTGTCCAAAGTTGCTAGATGATGTGCAATTTGATGACATCATTGTTAAAAGGTGGCAATTGTGCATTTAGAGGCCTAGATAGGAAAAATAAAGGGTGGAATGATGGTTTCATGTCATAAGTGACATATCCAAGAACTTGGTAGAGTTCCATAGGATTTTGACCAAGTCTGGTCTAACTAGGAAAAAATTTGTCAAGTTGTATGAC
Source organism: Cupressus sempervirens (assembly GCA_028749045.1). Classification (NCBI taxonomy): domain Eukaryota; kingdom Viridiplantae; phylum Streptophyta; class Pinopsida; order Cupressales; family Cupressaceae; genus Cupressus; species Cupressus sempervirens. Next base: position 814,655,958 of record CM053789.1, read on the forward strand.
AACTTTGCAAAATTGCAAAATTTTTCATGTGACAACTTTTATTGAAAAAAGTGCATTTTTTAGCACTAGGTGGAATAACCACTTCAAAGTGGTTGGACACCATCTACCATTGCAAAAGATGTAAGAATTTTCCAAGGGTTAGCTCAATTATATATGAAATTTATTACAAATTTTAGTGGTATTTGTACATCATTTCTAGATACCATTAAGGGTGGAGTGAAAACCAAGTTTAGGTGGAATTATGAAGCAAGAAATGCATTTGAAAATTTGAAGTAACAAGTAGCCACATAACCTATCCTTAAACTACGTAGTTTTGAGAAACTATTTACCCTAGAATGTGATGCAAGTGGGATGACAGTAGGGGATGTGTTGAGTCAAGAAGGTAGGCTAGTAGCCTTCTTCAGTGAAAATCTAAATGAAGCTAAGAAGAATTAGTCTTCTTCTGACTTGGAGTTGTATGCTTTGGTTTAGTCTCTTAGGAAGTGGAGGCATTACCTTCTACCTAAGGAGTTTGTGGTATTTAATAACAACTAGTATCTTAGCTACATCAAGACCCAAGAAATGTTAAGCAATAGACATTTGAAGTGGATGGAATATCTTCAATCATTCACATTCACCATCAATCATAAGAAGGGGAAGATGAATAAGGTTGCAGATGCACTAAGCAAGAGGATTATGACCATTCAAAAATTTCAACTCCATAGCATTGGTATAGAGAGTTTTAAGGACCTCTACAAAGAGGATAAAGACTTTGTTGAAGCCTACAAGGTATGCTCTAAATTTTAGAATCACTTTCATATTTATTTCATTGATTATACTTTGCAAAGTGGCCTACTATTTAAGGGGAACCATTTATGTGTTCCTAAGGGTTATATGAGAGAGAACCTTGTCCAAGAAAAGCATAATGGAATCCTAAGTGGACATTTTGGCATCATTAATACCCCATAGTTAGTTCAAAGGTTCTAATATTGGCTAAAGTTGTCAAGGGATGTGACAATATATGTTGAACAATTTCTAGTGTGCATGAAGGAAAAAGGAGGAGCTAGTAATTCAAGTTTGTACCAACCATTACTAGTCCCTAATAGGCCATAGGAGTGTGTTAGCATGGACTTCATTGTGGGATTACCTAAGACCAAATAGGGTTGTGATAGAATCTATGTTGTAGTGGAAAGATTCAACAAGATAGGTCACTTCATACCTTCTAAGACTACCCATGATACTAGCCATATAGAACATCTATTCTCAAGGAGATTGTGAGGATCCATGAACTACCCCTAAGCATTGTGTTGGATAGGGATTTCAAGTTTATGAGTCAGTCTTGGAAAACCTTGTGGAGTAGGTTGGGAACTAACCTATCTTTTGGATCAGCTTACCACCCTAAGACTGATGGTCTAACTAAAGTGGTTAATAGGACATTGGGTAACTTTTTAAGGTTCCTAACTAAATAATATGATCAAACATGGGATGTGATCATTCCTCAATAAGAGTATGCAAATAATGATATTGTGAATAGAACAACATGTAGCAGCCCATTTTAGATTTTTTATGGGATGCATCCAAGGGGTGTGTGTGAAATGAGAGACCTCTTGGAGCTATGGAGTTTAGGAGTGGACAGGCTGAAGACTTCACTCAAACTATGAAGGAGATTCAAGAATAGGTGAAGAGGACTATACAAGAGACTACACAAAAATTGAAGGCTAAAGTGGATGAGAAGAGGAAAGATGTTCAATTTTCAAAAGGGGAGTATGTCATGGTACATTTGAATAAGTCTAGGTTGTAGAAGGGAATACCTACCAAACTACAGATGAAGATAGTGGGACCTTCCAAGATCATAGTGAAATATGGAACCAATGCATATGTGGTGGATCTGTCTAAAGAGTTGACCATCTCACCAAGCTTCAATGTGGAAGACCTACCCAATTTTAAAGGGCCTTTAACTAAAGTTGATGTGGACATACAAGAGGTCAACAAGAATGTATCATCTAATGTTATACCTCCCAATATACAATTAGAGGTAAAGAAGGTATTAGATTTAAGAGTCAAGAAAAATACTAGACATAAGGTGTACATGGAACACCTCATTAAGTGGAAGAATAAGCCAAAGTTAGAGGTAACATGGGCTATAGCTATAGATTTCAAGAAGAGAGGAATAGCTAATGACATGTTATCTACAGTAGTGAAATGGTTTTCTCTTGTAGGGAGCATTGCAGGAGCACCTAGGTAAGGTTGTCTAATAACCTAGGTTTCTAAAAAAAAAATTTACTTGTAGTGGCATTAGCCAAGCCACTAGTGAAATAAAGGGGGTTAGAGAGTCCTAGAGTAGGACTTAGACATTAGGAGGTCTAATTGGGTCTTCATTACTACTTAGTTGTCTAAAGTTGTTAGGTGATGTTCAAATTGTTATCATTATTGCTAAGGATGGAAATTGTGCATCTAGAGGGATATATTAGTCAACTAAGGGGTGGAATTATGTTTTTATATCATAAGTAACATATCTAAGAACTTGGTACAGTTTCATGGGGTTTTGACCAATTTTGGCCTAACTAGGACAAAAGTTGTAAAGTTGCATGACAACTTTTGTTACAATATGTGCAATTTTGATTAGATGGTTGAATAACCACCTCAAAGAAGTTGGAGAAGGTGTAATGGATCTACATAAGATCTCCCTCAACCTATAATAAGGGTCAGATGACATTGTGAAAGAATGTTTTTGATACCACAATACGAGAATTTTTGTTTCTTGAGGGTATTTGATGGATTGAATTCAATATTGTACTTTTTTCATGAGTTGGTATATATGTTTAAGTAGTTATGTGTGTAATTAGATAGGTTGTTGAATCCATTTCATTTCCTTTTTGTAAATTTTTTGGTTTGTGCATTGTTATTGTCCTAAGCTAGATAGTTTGTGAAGATGGGGTCATAACTCACCTTTCCACCATGGCATTTGTACAATACCTTAGAATGTGTGAGATGACTCCTTTTACTATAGGCATGCAAGAGCTTGGGCCCTGGAAATATTATTTTTCCTTTTTGCAGTAATGTCCTAGGCAAGCCAAGAGAGCATGATTACAGATCACAGAGTTTGAAACAACAATTAATGGATTATGTGCAATGAATGCTTTAGTCCAAGTGGATGGAGAGAATGAAATGGGAGTGGAGAAGGATTGTGCCAAAGGAGAACTCCTAGTGACATGTTTGGACAAGGATTTGATCAAACCCTTGTGAATCATGTCACTAAATTTGAAAACCCTTAATTTTAGGCCTAAAATCAATATCCCTCTATACGAACAAGTTGGGGAAGTGAGACCAAGTGAATCTCAAAGGTCTTCCAAAAGGGTATTAATATGTGAAGTTATTTTTCCACCTCATTAAGCCTTTTTTCGAGTTAAGTGCCTTGTTTTGTGTGGATGAGCTAGTAAGGCATCTCAGTAGTGTTGAATAGATGAAGATGAGTTTTACATTGGTGTGGACAAGTTGAAAGAGGAAGGGATTTGGAGTATGATCCTCCTAAGTTACAAGTTCGTACTAGAACCCTGAACAACTAGAGAAGAGGCCTAGAGAAGACCCTAAGAGAAGTTAGGGTTAAGGAGCAAGATTTGTCCTTACATCAATGAAGGAAAAGAGGAAAGACTAAGGAATTTCAATCAATTTGATTAAAGATCTAGTAGTTGAGTTTGTAGTTCATGTGATTACACACAAGTTCTGTTAGTTGATTCAAATGAATAGTGTGACTTATATAGCTATTGGATTGGGTTATAAATTGGTCAAGAAGGACCACATCTATGACTTGGCCAAGATACAATTGATACAACTTTCAAAGAACCTTAGAGAAATAAGGAAGGCTAAAAACACATTATGTAAGTCTGGTTCTCTCATCTTTTGTATATTTTTCTATTTACATATTTATTTTCCCATAGTTGGAGATGTAGATTAGGATAAGACAAGGCTTGTGACCAAGTAGATAAACGAATATATAGAACAAATAGGTGAAAATTGTGAGACCATTATGGATGGTTATTTTGAAGATTTCAAGAGGAAGATTAAGAATAATTCAAGGATACCTAATTCATTAATTGAGAAATATTATGATAAAATATATTTTCTTGTGGACATAGATTACACATATGTACAAGAAATAATACCAAAAGTGGCATGGTTAAAGCCTATGTACTATGAAGTCAATGTTGATGAAGTGTTTTTTGCTATTACAACATTATTGGCAGAATAATTTGACAAGAATATGAAACCATTTGGCACATATGAGACTGCAAGGATAAAGATGATGATGCAGACAAAATTCCCTAAGATGGACAAAGAGAGAAAGAATACCATCTAATACTTGGAAGGTAAGCTTGGAGATATACCACTGCATATTGTTGAGGGTAAAGGAGATCATAGTAGTGATGAAGATGAAGGTAAAGGAAAAGAAATCGTTGTTGTCAAGCCCAAGGAAACTAAAGGAAAAAGGAAGGTAGTCGTTGAGCCTAAGGTGAAAAATAGCTTTAAAAAAGTGGCAGCATCACCCACTTCCACACCAAGGAGAGTCACCAAACAAGGATCTAAGGAAGCAAGTCTTACAAGTGTCACATTTATGAGGAAAGGATCAGTGAAGATCACAAGGCTAGTCAAGGGAAAGAGTCTTAAGAAGAGGACATCATAACCTAAAGGGGTCGAGTAAGGCCAACAAAAGAAGAAGCCTAGAATAAAATTATGTGTCAAACTAGATGATTAGGTTGAGAGAACTAAGTCAAATGACTTGATTCGGTCTTAAATTATACCAAGGAGAACATGTCAAGACATTGGAAAGGTATGTAAAAATATAAAGAGTTCAGTTGGATTACCTTGTTTTAAGTGTATTAAGTATGAAATTTTAGAGAAATGTGATAAAGAGAAAGTTGAATAGGTTGTTGTAGATATGATGGTAAATTTTAAATATACACTAATTAAGATAGGTAAAGAGTTACATAAAGAATTGTATAATAAAATTGATGTAAAATGGAAATGTGCATTGACCATTGGAAGGAAAATTAGAGAGGCTACATTATCCCAAGTTATGCCTAATTTAGGAAAGCATTACATACCCATAGCTATGAGAGATTAAACAAATAAAAATATTCCAAAGACAAGAGCCTACAAAATTTTGAGGAATAAAATTGAGGATGTTGTACATGACAGAAAATAGTTTGGAAGAAAGTTCTTGGATTGATGCCTACAATAGCAAAGGAAGATGAAAGAGTTGAATTGGATATTACATAAGATATATACACTGATGTCAAGAAATTGGTGGAAACAATTCAAAAGATGACACAAGAAAGTGCAAAACAGATAGAGGTAGTCACCATTGAGGATGAAACCCTTGATACTACATTTTCTAATGTGACGACTCCTTATCAAGAGCCAAAAAAGATTGTGTCTACAAAGCTAGAGAAAGAGGAGTAAGCCCCTAAATGTATCAAAGACACATTAATGCACACCAATCTAGTGATTATGTAGATAAAGGAAAATCCACAGATTGGTGATCAGCAACCATCTCAAAAGGTAAATTTAAGTTTAATTGATACATATAATTTTTCTATTGAAATAGATGTGCAAATGTTAGATGCAGCACAATTTTTAGTTGTCGAGTAGTAGAGTAGGTTGACATAAGAATAGAACAAGGAGTCAAAAAGCTAGAATGCACAAGTAGAGCAATCTACTATAGGCAATGAAAAGCTAATTGTGATGCAACAAGGATCTAAGGGTACCCCTGCTAGAGGTAATTTGGATCCCTAAAAATAATCACACAATGGAAACACAACAATAATGCAAGATCTAATACCAAATCTAAGGACTTTATTAATAAAATAATTGTTTACATGCAATATGCCTGGATGTAAGGCCTTCTAGGTTAGGGCCAAATACAAAAAGAAATTACAAAAAGAGTTTTGCAAGATCCTTCAAGATCCAAATCAACCCTAATCCTAGCTAGTCTAGATCCACACTCTATAAGAAAAGCCCAAGGAAATCTCAACTTGCCCACAAAGGAATCTCCTAGTTTTCCAATCCTCAGCTACTAGCCCTTCTCTAAATTTGCTCCTACACTTCATCCCCTTCTCCAACCTGGATGACTATCTCATAATCTTACCATCTACCTTAAGACACTATTTATACCCAACTAAGCCACAAGTTGGCCTAGCCAATTACAAATTAAAATGAACCCTTACATTAAATGCCCATGAAAGCCACAAGTTGGTTGCAACAAAAATTAAATGCCAAAATTCATCTCACAATCAACTCAAGCACCACAGAGACCAAGACCAAATTGAGTGTTGCAAACTAAGCCACAATATACATCAAGTTCCTCCTTCATTCATCAAATAGCTTAGGAAACACTAACATCAAGCTTACAATATCTTCCAAGTTCCCCAAGCATCGCCAAAGGCCTTCATTAACTAAGTGACTCAGTTAACACATCAACCAAGAAAAACTAAGTATCAACCGAGTACCACCTCTTCACTAACCGAGTCCTCCCACTCCAAAGCCAAAATACCCCAACATTCATGATTTCTAGCTAATGATGGATTCTCCTGCATCAAATTGTCTTAGGACCTCTAAATGAGGGAGATAAGGAGATAATAGAACCAAGTTCCACTAGTGAACTTGTAAGGACTAGGGAACAAAGAATAGATGAGGAACCAAAAGGTGTTGAGGGCACACAAGATATTATTCAAAGATGAAACCTAGAGCTACAAACTCAAAGTGAACAATTGTCATTTTTGAGCTCTAGTACTCCAAACTCTAAAGGAAAGAGGATCAAGAAGAAGAAGAGTTAGTAACTTAGGAATCATGTGACATTGGATGAAGTTATTGTGATTCCAAATTGGGACACTAATAAATTTAATTATGAGAAAATAATAAATTTACAAGACCTATTGGCAAGGAAAATGAGACAAGAAGAGTTGAAAAGGGAGAAAAAATAGGGCTACTGTTGCATGAGATCAAGGACACTTTATTAGAAGAATTTGACATGGAGAACCTTGATGAGAAATCCCATATTATTACTCATCTAATTCAAATTGTGGAGACACAATTGATATAGATGTTGACTCGAATAAGAAGCTAATATAGTGGAAAACCAAGAAGTTTGAGCAAAAAGTGATAGAAAATGTCTCCATTGAAATTGCAAGGAAATTTCATTTATCAAACCTTGAAAATAATGTAGAATAAATTATCAAGCATATTCATTCTTTGTATAAATGGTTAGTTGATGCTACATTATTTACAAAAGAAAACCAAGAGCTCATAAATAGACAACAAGTAGATTTGAAGTTAACAAGACATTCTTTGAACATGGATGCAAGTTCAAGTTCATTTTGTTTTAATAGATTAATAATTGTCCAAGCTAGGTTAGCTGAGTTGATAGCTAATGATGAAAGAATAAGGGATAATCTTATCTCTATTCAAACAATGTTGACACCTTACCCAGAGGTTATGCAGAGAGAGATAGAGAGAGAGAGAGAGAGAGAGCTTCAATCAAAAAATGAGGTAGTACAAAGAGATCCAAATCTCTTTACTAATGATAGGTTTGTTGATCTAGCTAATACGCTATAAATCAAGATTCAAATTTTGGATTCTACAAGAACAAATTGGGATCATGCTTTACCCACAATAGTACATATTTATAAACCATTTTTGGATAAGTATGGTATTACCACTACTCTAACCCAACAACCATGAGTGATGAAAACAAGGGGGACAGTGGGCATGATTAGATAAAGAGAGATAATGGACATGATCAGATGAATAAAGGATCATATGAAGAAACTTTTTGTACAAAGAGGAAAAAACAAAAAGTGAAATTTTAAAGTTTGACATGTATATACCAAGTGGTAGGGTTAGTGTATGTACAATGTATATTGAACAAGGTATAGATTATATTCTAAGGGGGATTACTTGTGTTTAAAATTTTGTATTGAATAGATTTTGATCATGACAAAGTGTTTATGCCACTAATGTCAAAGGGAAATAATGTTATTCCCTAATTCATGTTGTCTATTAGTGTCCAACACTTAGTCATTCACAATGCAGGATTATTCAGCCATCACTATGGCTAAGTCATCCTATATAGGCCAAGCAAAGGAATGAAGACTTGTAAATATTCTAAGTCAAGTATCGATCAATAGTTATTACGAAGCGTGCTAATGGTCGTTGAGCACTCACATGATTTTCAAGAAAACTAGAGATCACAATGCAGGTCAAGTTTGTCAAAGTTTAGTAAAAGTCGAGTGTTATATAAACTGAGTGATCTAGTTCATGCCAAGATAGTGAAGGTAGAGGGACAACATGAAGAAATAATTTATGTCGAGTGTCATTATGTTTTAAGTATTAAGAAATAAAATTTATATTTTGTTTGGAATCACATTGAAATCTATGTTAACCATTTTTGATGAGTTGGAAGCATGTTTTGGAGATTGGGGAGTTAATCAAGGAGGTGATTATGCATTTTGTTGAGGATCATTGATCCTTAGGCAGTGGATTCCACCAATCAAAAAATTGGAAGGTGTAAGTGACAAAAGGATTGATTCTAGATTTTTGATTTAGATCTAGAAGGTTCACCCAATATACTATTTAAGGAGGGTCTATGACCTAATTTAGAAAGGTTGTGAAGGTTTTTTCTTGTGTGCAAAGTGTGAAGGATTGGATACATGCAAGGGAAAAGGTGAATTAGATGGAGTGAAGAGACTGAGTAGAGCAGTGAAGTGCAGAGATAGAGACACATCATATTAGAGATGTCATCAATTTATGAGAAAAGGGGATCTTTTATCTGCATGGTAAAGCAAACTGAATGATCAGGTATTGATATATTTTAACAAGTGTAATCAAGGTTGAAATCTCTTAACAAAGTGGTCCTAATAGACCTTTGTAGATCTTTTTAAAAAGTACTTACTTAGTTGTAAGGTTAAATTCTTTAATCAAGGTAGACTATATAATTCTTGTAATCTCCTAATAAGAAATGCCTCTCATAGGGAAAATCAATAGAAGTGATAAAACTTCTAGACCTATAGGAGAACTTTATTGCTGCAATAGTGAAGATGTGTGAGTGTCATCCCCACTGAAGTTTTACCTTCACAATACAGGCTTTCTGTGTAACCAAATATGTGTTTATGACTTATGAGTTACTTTACATGTGTGTGAGTTAGTCAAGATATTATATGCTAGATATTATTATGCATTATAGAAAATGTTCATTTGATATACAATATTGATGAGATAAGGGTTTATAGTGAAGCTATCGAATTTGATACTTGTTTGAAGTGTTAAAAGTTTTATAGATCCTAATCCACCCCCCTCTCAATATCTTACTTTCCCTATTATATTTCCAATAATGTCCAACCTCATAGCAAACAATAATGGAAGCAAAAACATAACTTTGAGAGATGTACAATGTAATAATTGATTATTCCAACAGGTGCCTCAAATATGTTAGGTTGCAAGGCCTTCCCATTTATCACAATTACAACAAGAACAACATAGATCAATTTGATCCTCCTTCTGCAAGCTATCACCCTAGAAAATTTCCCTAGCTTGATCTCTATCTACTTAGCTACCTTCATATAATAAAAAACCCTAGATTTAAACATGTTGCCCCAATAGGTCAACATTCAAGATGTTACATGTCCCTATACAATTGTGGTATGCTAGTTAGCATTGAATTATAATTAATTAACTAGAGAAGCTTCTAGAATCAATCCAACCAATATGTTAGTCACACATGAATCCACCTTGATATCCACATTGAACAAATTCATCGATCTGATACTTTAAGTGCAATCCATAATCAACAAACTGATGAATACAATAGGTGATTGGTAACATGAAGAAAAAAATGTAACTATATAATGAACCAATGAATAGGAAACTAACCAAGGAACACAACTAAACTAGTGAAAAGAGAATGATTGGTGAACATGTGGCTAAGTGAATAGGTGAACCTACTAATAGCCAAACCAATGAGATTGCAACTGATCACCAAAACTAAATCTAGATGAAGTGTGACCATAAAGGTATGAAATTCATAAGTTCTTTAAGTCAATTCAAAGATAGCAACTATAATCTCTCAAGGATGTAACAATGTTACAAAAAACTATCAAATAGGAACAAATTAAAAACAAGGTTTTGGTTGATGCAAGATTGCCAAGTACCCAAGATGTTCTTGCATCAAACACTTGGGGTAGATAAAACTTAATTCCACTAAATTAGGAATGTCGTACAACCTAGGATTAATCAAAATGATTCAACTTATATTGAGATATCCATGAAGAATCTTCAACTGGTTTGTCCTTCGACTTCACCCAATACTCAATGTAAACTTTACCTCTAGGATTTATGCCAATCCTTTTGTCTAGAATCTACTTAATTCCCTTTGTCTTCTTCTTATGCTATTCTTATTGCACATTCACCTCTTTATATAACTCATGATACTCATGAGAATCTAAAATCTTGAAGATAGGTGATATGTCCATATCAATCGGCAACTTTGTTAGAGTGGGGTTGCCATTGCACCAAAAGATCAATCTGTCAATTTCTGATACAACCACTCAACTTATAGTACACAAGAGGTAGTTAAACCCTTGTCACAAATCCTAAGGGGAGCACTAGAAAAATTTCCAACAATCTCCCCCTCCACATTACCTGAGGGTCTAAGGATTTATATCTGTGACCAAGATCTAATACCACTTGTTCAAGTGGGGTTGTCTTTGTACCAAAAGATTAATTTTTCAATTCCTGATACAACAACTCAAATTATAGTACACATGAGGTGGTTAAGCCCTTTTCATGAATCCCAAGGGGAGCATTGAACTAATTTACAATAAACTCATCTTCATATGCATTACCACTGTCAATCCTCTTCAAGATCTTATAAGGTCCAAACCTATTTATCCTTAACTTTATATATGTTGCAATAGAAAACCTACCTTTCTTCAAATGAACCATCACTTCATCACCAACTTCAAATAATTTATGTCTTCTAGACTTATCTTTTACATCCTTATACCTATGATAACTCTACTCCAAACCATGGCTTACCTCATCATGCAAAGCCTTCATGAAATTTTCATTATCATGTCCTTCAACTCTTCTCTTCTGAACCTAGTGTCCTAAAAGTATAATACACCTTTAGGATGCATGCCTATAACAATATAAAAGGGTTTCTTACATGTACTCCTATTTAATAAATTATTTTATGAAAAATCTTCTTGTGCCAATATCAAATCCCAATTAGTAGGTTTTTCTCTAACTAAGTATTTCTACAAATTACCCAAGCTTCTCTTCACAACCTCTATTTGTCCATCTCTCTATGGGTGAAAGGTAGAATTGAATTTCAAAAACTGTACCCAACTTCTTCCAAAGTGTCTTCCAAAAATATCCATCAAACTTTTTATCCCAGTCTAAGATAATACTCTTATGTAAACCATGCAATCTCACAATTTCCTTAAAGAAAAGATATGTTATATGAACTACATCAGATGTATTCTTACAAGGAATAAAATGTGACATTTTTAAAAATATATATCCATGAAATATATATATATATATATATATATATATATATATATATATATATATATATATATATATATATATATATATATATATATATATATATATATATATATATATATATATATATATATATATATATATATATATATATATATAATAATTACCTCTTTGTGTTAGGTAAGCCAAGAAAAAAATTCATGTTCATGCCTTTCCAAGGTCTATTAGGAATAGGTAATGGTACATACAATCTAGTATTCTGACTCACTACCTTTGGAACTTGACAAACTCTAGAACTTCTTAGAATTGTTTAAACATTCTTATACAATTACAGCCAAAACTTAATCTCCTTAAGAAAACTTAAGGTCTTGTCAATATCAAAGTGTCCTACTTATCCACCAATATGTTTCTATCTTGTAAAATTATCCCCCATTGAACAATAGTATTTGAATAGGGTCCTAATCTAGCAGAGTGTCAATATACACCAAAGGTAGGGTCCTAATCTAAAATCTAAGAATTTGAGAAATATTATTTTGAATAGGCTTAGGAGTTTCAAAGAATAAAACATGTGTGTTTCCTAATTAATCTTTTAAACATAGGTTATAGAATAAACACCTAACAATCTCCTAAAATTGACTTTCTCATTAACTCTAGCTCACCCCATCAATGTTGTATCATCCACAAACTGTCATCATGATTATAGTGTTATATTTCCACCCCAATTCTACCTTGAAACAAACCTTTCCTCACCATGATTCCATAAATCTCACAATCCATCAACCATTGTTATAATTAATATGATAAAAGGGTCCCCTTAGCAAAGGGATTAAGAATAATTGAAAACATCTAATGATCTACTATTGATGAGAATAGAGCCTTGTAAAGAAAGGACCATTTGACATAGTCATAGTCCTTAGCCATGAAAAGATTAGTAAACCTAACATTCTCATTAGAAGTTGTTACAGAATGGATAGCCTTTATAACCATCACAATCCCATCCAAAAAAATATTCTATTGACAAATCCCTCATGTTCCTCTAATATTAAAGAACCAAGCCATGGCCTAAGCCTCTCACCAATTAGCTTAGTAATAATATTATAGAGAACAAAAAATAATGTTGTAGGTTGAAAAATGTCTAGAAAGTCATCTCATTCCATTATTGGAATAAGAGAAAAGATATCATTTTCTTCAATGTCTATTCTCTTCTCTAACATTCAAGAACTACATAAAGAAGGTCCAATTTGAAAATCCCCAAAAAATCCAAATAAACTCTATAGGAAAACCATCTAGACTAATAGATTTTCCTTTCTTCTAAATCACAATCCCTTCGAATTCCTCAAAAGTGTTGTGTTTATTTAGAGATTCATTCATTTCACTAGTGACCAATAAATAACTACAATTTGGAATAAAACCTTCCTCATCTAGAGCCAAAGGGATGTCCTCAATAAATAGTCTCAAATAGAATTCTCTTGAAATCATCCTAAAATATGTGATCAAATTCCCATTTGAAGATTTGAAATATGTAATGAGGTTCCCTTCCCTAATATTCTTCACATAATAACCAAAATGAAATATTTCTATCTCCAATCTAGAACCTATCAATACAAGACTTTTTCTTCCAAAATATCTCTTACAACTCCCATTATTTAACCTCTTTCATAATTGTGGTTCTAAATTGAAGGAATCATCAACTAAACCATGATTTCTAATTTGGTTGGCTATAACATTCAAAAAAGATTAGGAAATCTTTTTGGCTATGAAAACATTATCAAAGGACTACATATTCTAGTACTTCATCTCATAATTGACAAATTAGAGTATCTTGGAAAAGTAGCAGATTGAACTTCCAAACATAGGCTTCAATATGCCCCATAATCTGTTATAAATTCATGTAAGGAAGAGACATGAAGACAGAATAGTTGAAATTTGAAAGAGTGGTTTTCGAAGGTATTAAAGAGAGTAGTAGAAAAATTGATTAGCCAACAATCTAAGCTCTTCAAATCAAGCATCACAAAACTTGTGTTCCAAACATCTAACCTCTCAAAAAGAGAATCAAAACTCCACCCCCTATTATTTCAAGTGAAAAATTCATTACAAGGTCTTATGTCCACCAACTCCAAAAAAATGTCCCTTAAGAGTTGAGAACCTTGCTCAATCTTAGCAATACCTCCTATTTTTTCATCCAAACTTAAAATAGTGCTATATTCCCCAACTAGAGTCCAAAGAAGATAAGAGAAAGGGAACTGATCATTCTAACATGAGAGAAAAGTATAAAATTTCATAAAAGATAAATTGGAGCATACACATTAGTGAGAAAGATAACTACAGCTTATTCCAAACTTGACACAATCATAAACAAAGAATATCTACAAGAAATATACCACACATGAACACTTTTTGTAGGTACCAAAGGCAGACCACTCTACCAAAGTTTCCTTGATCCTTAATACACAAGCATTAGCTTCTAGACAAAATTTTAGGAGCCAAGATCAACATACCCTCAATAAAAATCTTAGTCTCTTAGATGAAAACAATATTTGAAGAATGACTACAAATCAAATCCCAAATAACCTTTTTCCTAGGGAAGATATTCATACCTCTTACATTAAATGAAAGAAGAATCACTTTTCTAGAAAAACATTAGTGTGAATCAATGGTTTTCACTTATTCAAGCTCAACCAAATCATTTCCAATTAGTTTCACTTTATCTCAATCCTTCTTTTGCCCACCTTAGTGTAAGGAAGCTAAGTAGTGAAATAACTTCTTGATCTAATATTGAGAAATGTGTTATGTAAAAATGTTTTAAGGATCTTTGTAATAGTAATAGAAACTAAATGGAAATAAACATAAATAGCATGCATACCAAAACACAATAATTTATGTAGGGAAAAGACTTTTGGGGGAAAATAACCACGCTCCAAAACCACCAAATAGACTAATAAAAAATCAACAATAGTTTACAATATACAAGTAGAAAAAAATTCTCCTAAGAGTATCAAAAATGCAAATATAGAGGTAGGTCATAATCTATTAGACTCACATAATACATCATAGTACATCTCACATGCATAAAATATAGCAAATACAAAACATAAAGCATCAAATGATATTACAAAACCGTAGGCTACAATCACCCATATTTTTTAATCGACATATAACCTAGTGATAAATATTAGGTTTCACAATGATAAATTATAATGAAATTTTGTTTCGGGTGTGTTGCCTCAAAATACCTTTTCCAAAGTGTGTTATCCCATAGACCCACACTAAGTCACAAGATCAAGATCAACAAGGGGAGAAACACTTATAACCCCTAAGTCAAGGGAAATTCCCTCGAACCCCTAAACCCTTGATAGCTAGGGGAAAGCCCTTGAACCTTGCCACTAATGTATAATTAGTAACCTTCTATTATTGTAATGTTGGGACACAATTTTCCCAGTACTTAATAGGTTTCTCAAAGCCCGATTCTTGAGGCATTTTTGAAATAACACCAATAAATCCAGGGTGCCTTTTACTTCATTGATTTCTTTAGTATCCTTCTCTGAGATAAACTCAAAGAACCCTCCAACTATAGGTTATCCTTTATTTCCTCTCTATCCCTAATTAATTTGAAGACAAAATACTGATGTTTGTTTTCATTTTGGGAAACTAGTCCTTTGATCAAAGTGTGTTGAGCAAAATGGCATCCCTCTCACCAAATATTAGGCCCAAGCCCATAGGTTTCTGATGTGAAGGTAAAATTGTCAAGGTCACATCAAATTGGTCTAATTCCTTAATGGAATAAAATCTATTGAACACTTTATTAGATTGTCTATCCTTTAGAGTTCATTTGTAACCTCTACCCTTGCCTCCGAGATTGACCAAAATAAAACTATCTTTATCTACCATCATGGAGCCTTCTCATTATCCTATTTTGGAGGAGCTTAGGCTAACTTCTTACTAATAAACTCCACATTTTCAGACATGGGACACATCCACAACAAACATCCATATTCATGACAATTCCAACATTGAAACAAAAGGGTTTTATAATCTATTTGTTGGTTCCAAGAGGTGACACCCAAATGAATTTCCATAGAAACTAGTAAATGTATACACTAATATGTTAGCAACAAACACTAATCTATTTAAAAAGACAAAGCATTAACTAAAAAAACTAATATAACATATAAGAGAGACTAAGACAAGCTCTCAATTGAGAATATGAACCATTAAGAGGTTCTCTCAATGAGGCCTTTCTTGTTTTGGGGATGAGTCTATTTGATAGATTTAGGATGTATGCTCAAGGTACTCAAACTAGGTTCAATGGATTCTTGGAATTTGGGTGTGGATGTATGCAAAAGCTATGGAGTTTGTTCTCAAAATGGCATGGTAACTTTAGCTCAAGGATTGTGATGAAATGGCTTGGGAGGGGATCCAATTTATAGGCTAAGGGCTTGAGGGTTTGAGGGCTAAGATGTAAAGATGGGGAAAATCTTATGGAGGGCTCAGATTGCATGAGAGGAAAGCACATGGATTGTGCTTCCTTACAGCCAATCAAGGAGTGACACATGTCACAGGGTGAGTGGATGGAGGAAAGGGAAAAGATGAGTCAACAAAGGAGGCTCAAGGCCCTAAAGACCCTCATAAATGGCTTGTAAGAGCAATGAATGGGTTTGTAAGAGTCTTTATGGCCTTGTAAGAGCATTCATGGTTGGGTGGTTGGGATATTTTGGAGATTGTCAACTTTGGCTTAGCTTAGGAAAGTCTTAAGCTTGCTTAGGGAATGTGACAAGGTTAGGGGGGGATTAGAGGTGATTTAGGATTAGATTAGGGATGTTAGAGATATGCAAGTGGATGGCATTCAATGAGGGTGGGTGAGTTAGTAGCTAAGCTTGGTTAGTATGGGTGTATGGGGTGGATTAGGCTAAAATGGAGGTTTAGAGATATGCTTAGGGTAAGGATGAAGACCTTCTAGAAGAGTCTAGAATTTCCTAGGATGAGGATTAAAAGGTTTTTTAGGAAATAAATAAAGTTTTATTTATTTCATGGGTTTGGTTTGAGGAGATATTCATTAAAACATTTTTAATAAACATGAGGATTAATATTTAACCTTAATTAAATATTTTGAGTTGGGATTAAGGGTAGAAAATGATGGGATTAGCCTTTAATCGAAATTAAAGAAGGATTAGAAGATTTTGGAAGAGGTTAGTGATCTTAAGGAAATTGGCCAAGTTTTGGGCAAAAAATAAATAAATTATTTATTTTGAGATTTTTGGTCAATTTATTAAATAAATAATTAATAAATAAGGAAAATAATGTTTAAATAAGATTTAAACATTTTTGGGAGGGATTCCTTAATTAAGATAAAGGGATTTAATGGCATAAAAATAAATTAATTAATTAATGATGATGTCATCAGGGACTTTTTAGAAAATAAAAAATACTTTATTTTCTAAAGGATTTTTAGGTCTCTACAGTAAACATGTACTCAACTCAATCTCAATGCTAACATAAGTAATTGTCATTTTCCTCCCTTGTATGTGTTAATGGGATTTCTCGTTTGAAAATAATATGTGCCACCAAATGGAAAATGCGATGCCTCCATGATTCTAACACCATGAAAGTCGCACCCAAACAAAGACTTTCAATAGTAGCTCCTATGTGGGTTCAAAATTGACATAATTATGGCTTCATGAATACTCACATAGTTATAAAAATAAAACCCCATTTGAAGACCTTATTACTATTAGAGATGCATCAAAAATCACTAAAAAATAGTTATTACTAGTCAGCATCACATGCATCTCACCCTTAGAGCTCCAAGTTCAATCATCCCACAATTCAAAAAAGGGAAGAGAAGCCCTAATGCTCATGATTTTCAAATTAAAGCATGATTAGAGATTTAATTATCCTCCTCCCCTATTGTGTGTTGAATCATAGGCACAAGCTTGTATTTTCCCTTTGTTAGACACCCATTCACCCTTGGAAGCCAAAAACCTTCATTCTATGAAGAAATTTCCTAGAAACCAATTGTATTCTCCCTAAGACCATAATTATCAATCCTATTTAGAGATGACACTCCCACATCCACAACATCTTTGAAGGTAATTATCTTTATTAAAGAGCCTTTGGCATGCAAGACCATGCACAACCTTGAAGAGGAAGAACAAAATCACCAATAATAAACCCTTCAACAGATACACTCTCTAAAATAGAGGCGAAAACAACATGCCTCCAACCACAAAAAAGGGAAAATCCACCCGCAAACACTAGATCCAAACCCCTAAGGCAGGGGTCCCATGAGGGGAGCTTAATCTCTCTTTTGTAGGAAGATGGTTGTCCTATGAACGAAAAAAGTTTGACTACAACATTATCTGAAATCTTCTTCTTAACAGGAGTTTCACCTTTTTAGCAAGTGTATGCAAAAGAGTTGGAGCTAGAAATCGCCCTACTAGCTTGGGAATGTTTATTTGTCATTTGTCAAATATTTTTACCTAAAATTTTATTTTGGTAGAAAACTAGTTTTTAAGTAATTTGTCTTATGCAAAGCCACTAACTTTCCTTATATATCAATGTTTAAAATTAAAACTTGTATAAACTACAAAATTCATGAGACCACCTTCTTTTAAAAAATTGAAAATACATCCTACAACACCATAATGGCTAAGTAGAAAACCGTAGGAAACTATGAAAAAGTTTCAAAAAAAACCTTAGTTTTCCCTTATAAGATATGTTGTTTTAGTTTATATTTAGACATCACCCCACAAAATCTACTACTCTTGACACACCCTATAATACATCCAACAACAACCCATCAAGCACAAACCTTGATCTCACTAATCATGCAACTCATACAAGCGTCATAGTTACTAGATGCATCCAGCGCTAGGAGCAATGCCTTACCCTCTCAATTTGTCCACATACAAGCATTATGCACGTATTTAGGGTCATCAATATCCCCAAACAATGTTAATGATTTTTCTAAGGGGAGGTCCCCATGCAGCTGCTAAGCTTAATTTGGATATCAGTCACTGCTCCACATTTTAAGGAATATTCCATGGAGGAGGTGCCTCCATGAAGTTATTAATTATGCTTACTTTACTATTTATAATTTCTAGACATTTTTTATTTTTATATAATTTAATATATGCATATAAGTGTATGAGAAGATTCTTAAATTTCCTTTGGTCCTAATTAGAAAATTGCATAAGGAAAATTTTATGCTTGGGTAAAAGCACAAACCTGTGTCACCTTTTATAAAGGAGAAGTGATATTAGAATTTAAAGTCTTCAACTTTAATGACATAAAACTGACATTTGTGCTTAGAATTTGAAGATGATGTAAACTAATGAAATGTGTAAAATTAGATGAAGTTTATGTCTGTAATTTTTTTGAAAAAAATTGAGTAAAAATTTTATCTATTTTTTAATTTTTAAAGTCTATTTTTAAATTTTTTTTAAATGCTGAAAATATAGATTTTTGTTCCCGTCAAACAAATATATGAAAATGTTCATATTTTGGTCTGATTTTGGAATATGCTAGATTCAACATGTATACCTAGTGCACCAAAAAAGAAAAATTGAAATTCAGCTAATATTTTTTAAGTTATAACTGGTCAAAGTCAAAGTTATCAGAAATTGACAATTTTTTTCTCCCGTCAAACTTTTTCCATCAAATCTACATATTTTTTAAAACAAATTACATATTCTTGAAGAAGACTCTCTCCTCTAGTGCAGCATTAAAAAATAATAATTTTTGAACATGATTTACTATTTTTTTCTTATTTTTGAATAGACATCTTCCTGAATCTTAAAATACCTACTTGTACTATTTTCAAATTATAAAATATTATCCTTAATCAAAATTTTAAAAAATTTATATAATCATAATCTTGACTCTGAGACCTACAAAACTGTATTTTTAGTTTTAAAAAAAACTTCAATTTAGTAAGTCAAATTGGCCTTCAAAGTTAGAAGTTTGCAGAAGTTCTTATTTTTGCTTGTGTGGCTGCCACCTAGGATGCCACATAGGCAGTTCCGACCGAAACCGTTTCGACCGTAAATATTTCGGCCGAAAGGGTTTCGGCCGTAACCCCCTAGTGTATAAAATTATCGTCAATCACTTTTTGGCTATTTTTATGATATTTTGAGTCATTTGAAACATGGGGGTTACGGCCGGAATTGTTTTGGCCAAAAGTGTTTCGGCCGTAACTGTGTGTGCCACGTCGACGAAAAAATTTGCCACATATGTACGGCCGAAACTTGTTCGGCCATAACCATTACGGCCGAAACTATTTCAGCCGTAACGCCTCCAAATATCACAAATG
The DNA here is from genome assembly GCA_028749045.1 of Cupressus sempervirens. Classification (NCBI taxonomy): domain Eukaryota; kingdom Viridiplantae; phylum Streptophyta; class Pinopsida; order Cupressales; family Cupressaceae; genus Cupressus; species Cupressus sempervirens. The sequence continues at coordinate 814,675,807 of CM053789.1, forward strand.
GTGACACAAGTTTGTGCTTTCACCCGCTTATTATTAAATGCAATATAAATTTAAAGTTAAGCAACCACATAGAGACATGCATGGTAAGAGAACACCATTATAAGGAAATACCAAATGGGCACTTCTAGTCACGAAAAGACTATTTGGATGAAAAAAGCTTCACGTGCTCAAAGATTACATAGAGAAGAACAAGTGTCCAAATCAACAAAAATGGTACCGACGGATATGAGAAGAAATAAGAAGCAACCTATGAAGCTCAACTTATTATTAGTTGACAATCTTTGGCATTGCGACCTCGACCCCCCTAGAGGATCTCACGCTTCTTCAAGAGTCAATATTGAATATATTTTAAACTTCAATAACTAAAACCCAATCATCGCATAATAAGAATTTACAATTTGTCTTTGCCATTTGTGGTACACTTATTCTGTCAAACAAGCATGGAAGGAAGACATGCTAAATTTTGAAAGAAAAAATTTGATTTCATATTTTTACTTGAACTATCTCTCACCACCACCAAACTGAAACTACTATTATACAAACTATGTAAAAGAGTTTGGAATAGGAGAAAGAATCAAACTAGCATATATATATATATATATATATATATATATATATATATATATATATATATATATATATATATATATATATATATATATATATATATATATATATATATATATATATATATATATATATATATATATATATATATATATATATATATATATATATATATATATATATATATATAACGTCGAGAGTAATCATTCTTGAGTTGCCCATTTTTATTTAATCCCAAGGTTATTCTAATCACAGTTAGAATTTATGAAAATCGATATATATATATATATATATATATATATATATATATATATATATATATATATATATATATATATATATATATATATATATATATATATATATATATATATATATATATATATATATATATATATATATATATATAACGTCAAGAGTAATCATTCTCGAGTTGCCCATTTTTATTTAATCCCAAGGTTATTTTAATCATAATTAGGATTTATTAAAATAGGAGCCTCGAGAATGATTACTCATGGCATAATATATAGGTATATATAAGCTAGTGACAATCATGGCACAATAGAAAAAGTATTTTTTAATTTTTCTATTTTTGATAATGTTAGTATCGAATTATTTATTTATTTTTAAAAATAGTTGTATAAATTTATTATAAAATTGTAGTTCTATAAACTTTCTATAAAATTATTCTTCAACATTTATTTTTAAATTCTATACATAGTGTTTAATTTGCATGACTTTAATTTGGTTTTATTTTAAGGATATTGTTATGTAAAATGTTACATTCAAGAGTAGAGTTGTGGTTAGGTTTAGGGTTGGAGTTCGAGTTAGGGTTAGCATTAGGATTAAAATTAGGGTTATTGTTAAGGTTAGGCTTAGACTTAGAGTTAGAGTTAGGGTTAGGGATAGGGTTAGAATTAGGGTTAGAGTTAGAGTTAGGGTTAGGTTTAGGGTTAGAATTAGGGTTACAAATACAATAAGGGTTAGGGTTAGGGTTAGAAATAGAGTTAGGGTTTGAGTTAGAATTAGAATTAGAGTTAGAATTAGAATAAGGGTTAGGGATAGAATTAGGGTTAGTGCTAGGGTTAGTGTTAGGGTTACGATTAGGATTAGGGTTAGCATTAGGGTTAGGGTTACAATTAGAGTTGAAGTTAAAATTAGAGGTAGTTTTAGTGTTAGTGTTAGTATAAGTGTTAGAGTTAGAGTTAGAGTTAGAGTTAGAGTTAGAGTTAGGGTTGGGGTTGGGGTTGGGGTTGGGGTTAGGGTTAGAATTAGAGTTTGAGTTAGGGTTCAAGTTAGAGTTAGAGTTAAAGTTAGAGATAGAGTTGGGGTTAGGGTTAGATTTAGGGTTAGGATTAGAGTAAGAGTTAGAATTAGAATTAGGGTTGGGGTTGGGGTTGGGTTGGGATTAGAATCAAGGTTAGGATTAGAGTTATAAATAGTGTTAGGATTAGGATTAGGGGTAGGTTTAGGGTTAGATTTAGGGTTAGGGTTAAGTTAGGGTCATGTTTACAATTAGAGTTAGAGTTAGAGTTAGATTTAGATTTAGGGTTAGAATTAGGGTTAGGATTAGGGTTAGAATTAGCATTAGAGTTAGAATTGGTGTTAGAGTTAGGGTTACGATGAGAATTAGAGTTAGAATTAGAGTCAGGTTTAGAGTTAGGATTAGATCAGTTATAGTTAGGGTTATAATTAGGTTAGGGTTAGAGCTAGAACTGGGGTTAGGATTAGAATTAGAATTTGTTTTAGGGTTATATAGGGTTAGGGTTAGCGGTAGAATTAGAGTTAGAGTTAGGGTTAGGGTTCGAGTTCAGGTTCAAGTTAGAATTAAGGTTACAAATATAATTAGGGTTAGAGTTAGAATTAGAGTTAGAGTTAGGATAAGGGTAAGAATTAGAGTTAAGGCTAAAATTAGGGTTTCAAATATCATTAGGGTTAGACTTAGGGTTAGGGTTAGGGTTAGGGTTAGAATTAGAGTTAGAGTTAGAGTTAGAACTAGAGTTAGAGTTAGGGTTAGAATTAGGGTTAGGGTTAGGATTAGAATTAGGATAAGAGTTAGGGTTAGCACTAGGGTTACAGTTAGAGTTAGGGTTAGCATTAGGATTAAGGTTACAATTAGAGTGTTAGTGTTAGTGTTAGTGTTAGTGTTAGTGTTAGTGTTAGTGTTAGTGTTAGTGTTAGTGTTAGTGTTAGTGTTAGTGTTAGTGTTAGTGTTAGTGTTAGTGTTAGTGTTAGTGTTAGTGTTAGTGTTAGTGTTAGTGTTAGTGTTAGTGTTAGTGTTAGAGTTAGAGTTAGGGTTCAAGTTAGAGCTAGAGTTAAAGTTGGAGATAAAGTAGGGGTTAGTGTTAGATTTAGTGTTAGGGCTAGCGTTAGTGTTGGGGTTAGGGTTAGGGTTAGCGATAAGAGCACAAAGTTGGGTCACAATTTTGTGGAAGTCAAATCTGTAGAATTGGACCTCTTAGAAACGGGTACCCGATTTGCTTAGAATCGAGTACCCATTTCTAAAATTGTGCTTTGGGCACCTGATCCACTTTTTAAAAATTGGGCACCTAATTTTTGAATTGCGGCTCTGGTGCCTGAACAACTTATGAATCGAGCACTAGATTCATTCAAAATTGGGTGCCTAATTTAAAAAATATTGGGTACTTGATTTTTAAAATCAGGTACCCAATTTTTAAAAACTACAAATGCCCTATTTGCAACATTTTTGATTTCATTTTTAGCATTTAGAAAATGGGAGCCCAATTTTAGAGTAATACGAGAGCCCATTTTTTACCTCTATCGACTCTCTTACTATTATTTCTAACATACCAGGTATTTTATTTTGTTTTGTACTATTTTATTTAATTGTTTTCAATTTTACATTTTATATACCATCAATTTATTATTATTTTTCAGTTTTAATATACATAAAATTGTAAATTTTCATTGTTAATGAGTATTATCTTTAGATTATTGTATCTGTTAATTTAAATAATAGTTTCGTACATGTTAATTTAAAAATTATTATTTTAGATATTTTGAAATGTATTTAATATGTAAATTACAATGTTGAATTATTAGATAGATGTAAATTCATTGTTTAAACATGTAATTACATTCAATATTTTATGTTTATTTCAAATAAATAGTGCTTAATTATAAATTAGTTTCTAAACCATGTAACAAACAAAGTAAAACTAACTATATTCATAAGTCTTTAACCTCGACCTAACCATATAACTGTACAATAAAACCCTAAACATATAACTAAGTATTTAATCACGTAACACCCTGCAAAGGGATCCAAACACAAAACTTAAGTATTTAATTATTTTACTTATTGTATTGTACTTTGTTTCATGGATCGAAAATGGGTGATGTAAACTATTTTATAAATGTATATTCTTTTAACCTTTCATACCTTGTGACATGTACAGTGGATGATTGTGCATTCTAAATTAATGCCAAGTGGCATTTGAAACAAATGTATACTATTTAAATGGATTGAACTTGTAGTTATTCTTTCATGAGGATGTGTTATTTATTTTACTTCTAGTACTTATAATTATTTAAAAATGAAATGTAAATGTGTTCATTAAGGAATCGTTAAGAAATGCAATCTCTTATGTTTTTTATGTAAATTATTGTACATGTTATTGCTTGCTTAGTAAAACTTTAGGTTAGTTCTTTGGATCCCTTGGTCGGGCGTTACATAATGTGCTCCCTTACTTTACATCAAGGTTATTATTATGGTTAGGGTTATGGTTTAAGTATTAGGCATAGAATTTACACTAATAGTTTTGGATTAAGGGAAAACATTTAGGATTAACTATAATCCCAGTTTTAACCAAAACTCTAATCATAACCCTTACCACCATCCTAACTATAATCTTAATTTGCTAAAACCTACAACCTAATATAAATAATTTAATAAGTATCCTAAGAACCAAGTACTAATTATAAATGTCAAAACATAATCCTAACCTTAAATGATAAACTATTATCCTAAATGCTTAACCCTTATCTTAAATATTAATATTCCTAATCCTAACTCTGTCCCTAAATCCTAACCCTTGTACAATCTCTAACTTTTATTAAAATGCTAACCCTAATCCTAAAATATTTACATAAATATACAGTATTAAATACTAAATATTAGATCCATACCTAAGCAATAACCCTAAACTTTATACTAAATGATAATTTAAAATGAAAAAATATAAACTAGATTCAAATACTAAACTATAGTTGTCAATGATATTATAATCTCATCCCTAATTATAAATGCTGAAATTGTACTTTAAATGGTAAAACATGCACCTAATTTACAAAATATTAAACCTTGACATTAAGTTTTAAATTCTAATCTCAAGTCTAACCCTTATCCTAAACCTTTATCCTAAATTCCTAAACCTTAGCCTAACTAAGTTATCCTAAATGCTAAACCTTTATCCTAAAAATAATCATAAATGCTAAAGCCCTTCTCCTAATTCTAAATAAAAATATTAAGCTTAAATGTTAAACCCTAATCTTGACCTTAACTATTATTTACATACAAGGTTAGGGTTTAACATTTAACATTTAAGATTAGGATCTAGTATTAGGATTTGTATCCAATTCTAGAATATAAATAGGATAAGTATTATAATTTAGATTTTATAATTAAGGTGTATATTTAGATTTATGATTAAGGTTTATAATTAAGGTGTATAATTAAGATTTACAATTAAGGTTTATAATTAAGGTTTATATCCAGCAACTCATTAAAACACCTTAAGAAAAATGATAATTTATGAAGTTGCTTCCACCTACAAATCAGAATTAGGAAGACATATTTTATTAATCATTGAAAATACTGAGGCTAATGTTTGGATGAGCTAAGAGTAGTTCGCAAGTGGAAGACAAGTAAGCATCCAAAAGTAATTATAAAAGATGTGATCTTAATATAATACAAAGTTTTCTAATAGTAAAAATACTTTGGTCATAATTAGAAAATGCAATTAATATAACACATTCCAACATAGAGATTTAGAGGGAAGAAAAGTTCTATTAGAAATTCATAACAATTGTTAAATGATAAGTTAAGATTTAAATTACTAAAGAAGATATTATATAAGTTTAAGTATTATGATTAGAATTAGGATTATTATGGTTAGGGATAGGGTTCATCTATTAGAACTAGGATCTAGACTTATAGTTTGCATTAATGAATAATATTTAGGATGAACTATAATCATAAATGTAAATCAAATCATAATTATGTCTCTAAGCTTTCATTCTAATTGTAACCTTAACTCTCATCCTAATGCCATCTATTATATATCCTTTAAACAATAGCCCCATAATAAATATCTAAAACCTAAATATAATTCTAACTAAAACCATAATCTTAGGTAAACCCTAACATTAGTCATAATCATTATAATAATCTTGAGCTTAGACATCATGGAAACCCTAAACATAACAAAATCCTAAACCATAACCTTGCCATAATCTTAAATTTGTTTGATCCTAAGATGAACATATAATCCATAATGAGAATACAATCCCCCAGTGTCACAAAATAAATGTACATAAAAATTGATCGAGCTACTTGAATATAGAAAAGGGATACAATTTTGAGGCAAACAACCCGAGAAAAAACAACACATTAGAAGTTGCATTCTTAGTCCCCCTGCCAATTTCTTTATACTTTCCTTCCATAATCTTAATTATCCTCATTTTTATCTCATCTTATCCTTATATTTCTTAATGATTTTGTGCATTTCCTCACAAGTTTAGTAGGCCAAATAAATGCATAAATAGTGTTGAATAACAAATCTTAAAAACTAAATAGAATAGGAATATAACTACTCTAGCATTCAATATAAAATATAAATAATAATAAAATCACTACAATATATTTCATAAAGTAATTCCATTTAGGATCTAGATCATAATCTAACAAAAAAATGGTTAAACTATTGGGCACTTTCACATCCTTTTCCTTAATATCAAAAACATGTTCCCTTGAACTTGCATAGACAAAACAAGTTCGTATCTAACATTAAAACCAGATTTAATATATAGTTGATTTATTAATATAGTTTTTTGTTGTATTA